>SJXQ01012082.1:54874-92430 GCA_006408695.1 Aepyceros melampus | reverse complement strand
CACCCTTATGGCAGAAAGTGAAGAGGAGCTAAAAAGCCTCTTGATGAAAGTGAAAGAGGAGAGTGAAAAAGTTGAGTTAGAATACAAAAATCTTGGAGTGTATGTGTATATGTGTGGTCAGATTTTATAGTTTGTGTCTTCTCAGTTGCCTCCTCTGCAAAAAACAGCTTCACCTACTTGACTGAACTATTAAGATTTACATATCCACACATGTAGTGCTTAGAACAAGGCCTGGTACGAAGCATTTGATGCCTACCACTTTGCTTTTATTATTCATATGAGTGAAAATGCATACTACATATCAGCTCATTACCACTTAGCACATTGAGAAGTTTGTGCATGATCAGTTGGTCAGCTGTGCTGACTCTGCAACCCCATGGTCTGCAGTCCATCAGGCTCCTCTGTCCATGGGACTCTCCAGGCAATAATACTGGAGTGGACTGCAAGTCCCTCCTCCAAGGAATCTTCCTGACCTAGGGATCGAACATAGGGGACCTATGAAAATTTCATGAGAAGATGACTAAGCTGTCTCCACGAGAGCTTGGGGAAAAGATCCTTAGGCCTGATGGACCTAAGTTCCCTATGTCTCCTGCACTGGCAGGCTGATTCTTTACCTTTAAGCCACCAGAAGTTGTTTATCCAGAGTATTTCAATCTGAAAAAGAAGCAATTGGCATTTGAAAGCATGCAAGGCTGTGGTAAAAGCCAAAATCTTGTTAGACTGAGGTTGGAGTTCGTGAGCTCAAAGACATCCCCCTTTGAGGGTTTCAGTCTAACATGCTCTAGTGACTGTGGGAATGTAAATTGGCACAAGACTTTGGGAGGGCATTTTGATCATGTTTTTCTTTCTTTCTTTCTTCTTCTTTTTTTTTTTTTTTAAAGAAAAGGCTTACATCCTTTGGCCCAGCACTTCTAGGAATGCATCCAGATGGAATACCAAGGGTGCAAGCCATATTCCTTTACAAGGACGGTCACTGAAGCATAGCATACAATAATACAATACAATGAGAAACAGTGCAAACACTAACAACAAGGGAGTGCTGCATCAAAACTAGGTTATGTACATGTACGGATGATTAAGCCACCATTACTTTTAGTAATGTTGAAGATTCTTTAAAGATGAGAGAATGTCAGCAATGCATTTTAAGTGGAAAAAAGTTTACAAAACTCTGTTTAGTGTGGTTTTGGTGGAATACATCCTTTGTCCACTTGTCTTCCTTCACAGCAACAGGATGGAAGTGTTCCTACCTCAAGCATTCAGCCAGCACACCCTCCCCAGTTGCCCATCACAAACAGCAGGAGGGCACAGCTGCCCCGTGGCTCCCATGCTGCTGATTTCAGTAAATATTTGTGATCAAAGTGTGACAGCAAGTGAATACTCAGACTGGGTCAATAGGAAATGAAACCGTTTTCTTTTTCTCTTCATCCTTGATGCCTTAGAAGGATGGAACACAAATATTTCTCTTCTCCCTCCTGTGTGTTAGTTGCTCAGTCATGCCCAACTCTACAGCCTCATGCGACCCCATGGACTGTAGTTCCTCTGTCCATGGGATTTCCCAGACAAAAATACTGGAGTGGGTTGGCATGCCCTTCTCCAGGGAAACTTCCCAACCCAGGGATCGAACCTTGGTCTCCTGCACTGCAGGCGGACTCTACCATCTAAGCCACCAGGGATGTAAAAAATTAAATGCTCTTTGCTCTTGAAGTTAAGGCAACTTGTATTTTTGGTAGGACTGATTAAGAGGCTGGATGTAGCAGGCTGTTAATACCTACTTCAGCAAGAACAAGAGAGAGGAAAGGGGTTGAACAAAGAAGTCACTTATTTTAGAGAAACAGGAGTAGACATTACTTTGGAATATAAGCCAGCAGAGATCTTTAAGTTCCTGACAGCATCCTGGGAAGATGGAGGGACCCCAGAAAGGCATGGTCTTGGCATGAGAGAGGGCATATATTCTGAGACTTGTTTAAAAAAAAAATGACTGTGTCCCAAATGTGGCACTCAAGAGTCAAGGGCCATATGTAGAAGAGAACCAGTTTCTGAGTGGCAGCTTGTGGATAATAGAGGACCCTCCCACTTTCTAGTCCCTCCTTGGAATTGCATAGATTTACACCTCTTTTGAAATTGTTAGAGTCACTCTTGCTGAAATCCCCGCTGAGGGAAGACTATACAGACAGCAACATTTTCAAATACTTCTTTGGTTTGTTCGATAAGCACAGTTTACAAAGGCTCTCTATTCCTGCACTTTCTCTCTCTCTTTCTTTCTTGAAGTATAGTTGGTATACAGTATTATATGTTACAGGTATATAATATAGTGAGTCCCAAGTTTTAAATATTATAAATCATTTATAGTTATTATAAAATATTGGCTATATGTCTTGTGTGGTACAATATATCCTTGTAGCTTATTTTGTTTAATTTTTAAAAGATATTTATGTGGCCTCGTCAAATCTTAGTTGCAGAATTTAGTTCCCTGACAGGGACTGAACCTGGGTCTCCTGCATTCAGAGCGTGGAGTCTTAACCACTGACCCCCCAGGGAGGTCTCCCTTATAGTTTACTTTATACCTAGTAGCTTGTACCTCTTAGCCCCCTACCCATAGGTTGCCCCTTTCCCTCCCCGTCTCCACTGGCAACCACCAGCTTGTTCTCTGTGTGACAGACACCTTATTCTTAATCACACATTACATTTTTTATATTCTCTCTCTTTCTTTCTCCCTCTCTCTTTCATCTATGTGTTATACCGACATCACTGAATGACTTGGGAGGTGTTCATTTCTTTTCTGAATCCTAAAATAGTTTGTGCAAAAGTGTGTTCTCTGAAAGATCTATTGATTCAATTTCATTAATGCTTGTTAGACTATTAAGGTTTTTCATTTTTTCTTAACTCAGTTTTGGTAAGTTATATTTTTCTAGGAATTTGACTCTTTCAGTTATGTTGTAAATTTTATTTGCACAAAATTTTTCCTAAACTTTTTTCTTAATATTCTGTTGTTTCTCTTTTTTTTTTCTGTTGTTTCTTAACATCAGCAATACTTGAAGCTTTGTCTTAATTGTATTTGTTATTTCTTTTTTTCTTTATCAATTGTTTGCTGTTTTTTAGTCTTTCCAAAGGACTTACTTTGTTCTCTTTTATGTTTCTTTTTGTACCATAAATTTTCCTTCTTACCTTTGTTTTCTTCTGTCTACTGAAATGGAATTTATTTTGCAATTCTTTTTCTAGGTTCTGTAGATGTATGCTTATAGCAATTATTTTTGGCTTTTCTTTGTCACTAAATTTTTAAGGCCATGAATTTCCATTTATGTTCTGCTTTAGCTGCATCTTGAAAGCTTTGATACATAGTATTTTCATTAGCATTCAGTTAAATTTTTTGCAATTTTCATTTTGATTATTTTTGATCTGTAAATTACTTAAAAGTGATTCTTAATTTCAAATACATGGCAGTTTTAGTGGCTTCCTTGCTATATTTTGTAATATCTATTGACAGCATTGTAATAAAATGTGCTCTGTATGATGCCAACTCTTTCAAATGTGTTGAAACTTGTGAAATGGCACTTTGTATAGTTAGTTTTTACAAATACTCTGAGTAGCTGTTAGGTATAATATTCTATCTATTTATTAGGTCAAACCTTTTGATTCTTTTATTTTCAAATCTTCTATGTCTCTGATGATTTTTTTGAATGCTTAGACTCATAATTTCTGCGGGTTTTATTTGAAAATCTATGGCAATGGTGGTGTGCTGAGTGCCACAATTGAAGTCACTTCAGTTGTGATGCTATGGACTGCAGCCTGCCAGGCTTCTCTGTCCATGGGATTCTCCAGGCAAGAATACTGGAGTGGGTTGCCATGCCCTCCTCCAGGAGACCTTCCCCACCCGGGGAATCAACCCATGTCTCTTACCTCTCTGACATTGGCAGGCAAGTTCTTTACCACTAGTGCCACCTGGGAAGCCCGCAATGGTGGTGAAATTATTGATTTTATATCATCTGTCAGTTTTTGCTTGATTTATTTTGAGGCCTTGTGATTAGGTGCATAATAGTTTAGAATTACTTTAATTTACTACCAAATTAAATCTTTTATCATTACGTAGTACTCTCTATACCTATAGCAATGCCTTTTGCTTTAAAGTCCACTTTTTTTCCTAAAATTTCTATAACCACAATGGTTTCCCTTTCACTAGTATTCATCCACATATATATTTTTACCCTTTCCTTTTAATGCTTTTGTACCCAATTATTTTTAATGTGTTTCTTTAAAAAAATCATTTGTTAATTATTGTCTTTAACTGGAGAAATTAATCTGTTTTCATTTATTATAATTACTGACATTTTGTGTTTATTATATTGTTCTGTCATAGCTTTTCTTCCAAGGAGCAAAGGTCTTTTAATTTCATGGCTGCAATCACCATTTGCAGTGATTTTGGAGTCCAAGAAAATAAAGTCTGTCACTGTTTCCATTGTTTCCCCATCTATTTGCCATGAAGTGATGGGACTGAATGCCATGATCTTCGTTTTTTGAATGCTGAGTTTTAAGCCAGCTTTTTCACTCTCCTCTTTCACCTTCATCAGGAGGCTCTTTAGTTTCTCTTCACTTTCTGCCATTAAAGTGATGTCATCCACTTATCTGACATTATTGATATTTCTCCTGGCAATCTTGATTCCAGCTTGCACGTCATCCACCCCAGTGTTTCACATGTACTTTGCATAGGAGTTAAATAAGCAGGGTGACAATACACAGGCTTGACGTATTTACTTAATTCTGAACCAGTTTGCTGATCTGTGTCTGATTCTAACTGTTGTTTCTTGACCTGCATATAGGTTTCCCAGGAGGCAGGTCAGGTGGTCTAGTATTCCCATCTCTTGAAGAATTTTCCAGTTCGTTTTGATCCACACAGTCAAAGGCCTTATCGCAATCAATGAAGCAGAAGATGTTTTTCTGGAATTCACTTGCTTTTTCTATAATTCAATGGATGTTGGCAATTTGATCTCTGGTTTCTCTGCCTTTTCTAAACCCAGCTTGTACATCTGGATGTTCATGGTTCACGTACTGTTGAAGCCTAACTTGATGGATTTTGAGCATTACCTTGCTCCTGCTAAGTCGCTTCAGTTGTGTCGACTCTGTGCGACCCCAGAGACAGCAGCCCACCAGCCTCCCCTGTCTCTGGGATTCTCCAGGCAAGAACACTGAAGTGGGTTGCCATTCCCTTCTCCAATGCATGAAAGTGAAAGTGAAGTCGCTCAGTTGTGTCTGACCCTCAGCGACCCTATGGACTGCAGCCTTCCAGGCTCCTCCATCCATGGGATTTTCCAGGCAAGAGTACTGGAGTGGAGTGTCATTGCCTTCTCCGATTACCTTGCTAGCAAGTGAAATAAGTGCAATTGTGCAGTAGTTTGAACATTCTTTGTCATTGCTCTTCTTTGGTATTTAAATGAAAACTGACGGAAAGTGTCCAGTCCTCTGGACGCTTAAAGGACGCTTGCTCCTTGGAAGAAAAGCAATGACCAACCTAGACAGTGTGTTAAAAAGCAGAGACATCATTTTGCCAACAAAGGACCATCTAGTTAAAGCTATGGTTTTTCTAGTAGTCAGGTATGGATGTGCGAGTTGAACCATAAAGAAGGCTGAGCATTGAAAAATTTGTGCTTCTGAATTGTGATGCTGGAGAAGACTCTTGGGAGTCCCATGGACTGCAAGGAGATTAAACCCGTCCATCCTAAAGGATCTCGTTGCTGAATATTCATTGGAAGGACTGGTGCTGAAGCTGAAGCTCCAGTTCTTTGGCTACCTGACGCCAACAGCCAACTCACTGGAAAAGACTCTGATTCTGGGAAAGATTAAGGACAGGAGGAAAAAGGGAGGAACAGAGGATAAGATGGGTGGATGGCATCATGGACTCAACGGACATGAATGTGAGCAAACTCCAGGAGATAGTGAAAGACAGGGAAGCCTGGCTTGCTGCAGTCCATGGGGGTCACAAGAGTTGGACACAACTGAGGCACTAAACAGCAGCAATACATTGTTGTAATTTTAATATTTTTAATTAAAATAATTGTAGTTTCTCCTTGTTCCACCATTTCTATGTTCCATTCTCTCTCCTTTCTTGTTTTGGATTAATTGTTCAGTTTTTCTCATTTTTTTTTTTCTATGGTAGTTTAAGAGTTATGTATTCAATTATTTTCATGGCTATTATAGAAATTTGATATACACAGTTTATCAAAATGTTACATTATCAACAGTAAACCCTCGTTCCAAGTAACATGATGTCCTTAAAATACTTCAATTTCAGTTGTTCCTTCTAACATTGTGGTATTATTATTGTGTATTTTATTTCTATTTTTAAATTGCTCCCTAAGAACATTATTATTATTATTAGCTTATTCTTCTTATTTAATGTATCAATGTTTTTCCATATTTACCCACATATTTTCCCCTTTCTTTGTTTTTCTTTCTGTATCTCATTCTTTCCATCTGGGATAATATCCTTTTTTCCTGAAATAAATGCTTAAGGATTTCCTTTAGTAAGGGTTTGCTGCTAGCAAACTCTCTCAGTTTTTGTTTTTCTTAAAAGATCTTTATTTTATCTGGTCCTGGAAGGACACATGTGATGTATACAATCTTTTTTTCTTATGCAACTATTTGTCTTTCATTAAAGTGATCTGTAACAGAAGAGGATTTAAAATCCATCTATCAGCATTGTTGTCCTTTCATGGAAATAAGGTATATCTTTATCTGGATGGTGAGTTTAGAGAAAATTGGAACCACCATTCCCCTTCTACTGAAAAAATTAAAAGGCTCTCTCAAGCACCACAAAGGTGGAAATGTCCATCTCTTGATTAAAACACATAGCTCTAAAGGTCTTCTATTAAAATGCAACTTCTCACCAGTAGGGAAGGAATGTTAAGGGATATTTGTTATTCACTGTCAGCTTCACACGGTGAGTTAATTCATGGGCTGCTAGGTAATGTTGTCAGCTTGGAGGAAGGCCACATAGGATGAACAGGAAAACTAATTTTGGGTAGAAGGAAGGAAGGAAGACAGCTCTCTTTTTGCCCCAAGAAGTTGGTCCTGGAGACAATGTAGGACAATCTCGACAGGAAGCTGCTGGCAGGAGAGCACTGGTTCTCGGCAGGTGGGTGGGTGGTGCTGGAGAGTTGACCCGAGTCTCCATGTTCTTGTCAATTCCCAGCTCTGAACTCTTCAGCCCATGCCTGTGGCTTCTTCCTCAGTCTCAGCCTTGAGAAAATAAAGTGTCAGAGGAGAATGTTCTCCACTGAGCTGAGTTGCTGCTTCCCGCCCCCCTCCACCTCAGAATTTTATTTTACATGTTTCTCCCCCCTTCTCTTTCTTCCCACCTTCTCTTAGGTCTTAGATTTTAATCATGGTTGAGTCTTGAAACCAAAACCTGTTACTGGTACCAGTGCAATACAGTAGTCACCGTCAAAAACTTGGAAAATCCAGAAAAGTCTGAAGAAGGAAAGTAAAACCCCCAAATCCACTTATTATTAGAGGAGAACGACCTTTATCATTTTTGTGCATTATATTTTGAATTTTTGGGTATGTGTGTTCTTTCTCACTCTCTTTATCTACCCTCCGCCCCCACACACAAAATTGGGATGATTACGAAGATTAATTTTCTCATTTACTTTGTCTTCCCATTAAAATGCCTTTCTTCATGTTGTTAATATATTCCTTCTATCTTGGTGCTGTTTCCTTCCATCTTCCTTTCCCTCGTAAACATCAAGTCCTCTTTCAGTCCCCACATTCTTGAAGACTGTGTCCTGCACCAGCAAATCCCGCTCCCCATCCCACCAGATGTTGGCAAATGCTGTCAGAGACCTTGGCACTGGCAAGACCCTTATTCTTTCCTCTTTTTATTGAACTTGCAGTGACAGTTGTCTCTATTGGTTACGGCCCCTGGAAACACTCTCCTGCCTCCATGTTCATGAAAAAGTTCACCCTGCTTTTCTTTTTCTATTTCCTTCTCAGAATGCATCGCCAGCTTCTTCGGGTAGCCTTCCTTGTGAAGGGCAGGTGGTCTTCATAGATCTGTCCTTGGCCCTTCCTCATTCTCCAGCCTCTGGACAATCACATCTGTGCCAGTGATTGCATCTCGGGTTCAGACGTTTCTCTAAATATGCAGCTCTGGATGTCTCACTGGCATGTCAAACTCAACAGGACTAAGCAGAGCTCATACGGCCTGTGGGAGGGTTTCAGGGGCCAGAATGAAAATAGCGTCCCTCATTCTGGCCACCTTCTTTGCCTAGAACCCTGGCACATGGGTGCCCCTAATGCTGGGAAATAGAGTAGCTGGATGCCCAGGAGGGAATGACACTCAGCTGGGAGAGCAGCCAGCTAGTGTCCGTCACGTCTGCCTGTAAGGAACAGGGTATGGCAAAGCCCACCAAAGGGATGGCTTCTGAAGAGGCTACTGTTAACTGCTCAGAATGGCAAAATGGGAGCTCCTTGGAAACAGTCTTTCAGGAAAGTTTGGAGCTGACATCATTCTGGAGGTTCTGCAAAGAGAAGCCAGAAAACAAGGACAGATATTAAAAGCTGCACATGAAACATGATTTGCCTGTCCAGGAAGCATCCAAGATGAGCTCAGTGAAGGGGCATGAGGTCAGCAGGGACGCCTCTGAAGCATCCAGCTGCTCGGCACAGAGACTTTCAGTGCCATTTCAGGAGGACACCGGGACAGCTGAGGCAATGCTTTGGGCCTGCTTTCATTTCACACTATTCTTTTTTTTCCATTTCAGTTGCAACTTTGAAAGTGTTTTATGCTTTGAGATTTCTGGTCATTTTCAAAAAGAGCTGAAGTATTTCAGTTACTCTTGATCCCTCTCCTTAACCCTCCCAATCTTTATATTCTTCTATCTTTTATTGCCAAGTGTATTTTAAAAGGGAAATCCCTGGTAGTGAAGTGAAAGTTGCTTCAGTTCAGTTCAGTCACTCAGTCGTGTCCGATTCTTTGCAATCCCATGAACCGCAGCATGCCAGGCCTCCCTGTCCATCACCAACTCCTGGAGTTTACCCAAACTCGTGTCCATTGAGTCGGTGATGCCATCTAACCATTTCATGGACTATACAGTCCACGGAATTCTCCAGGCCAGAATACTGGAGTGGGTAGCCTTTCCCTTCTCCAGGGGATCTTCCCAACCAAGGGCTCGAACCCAGGTCTTCCACATTGCAGGCAGATTCTTTCCAACTGAGCCACGATGGAAGCTTGAAATCCCTGGTAGCTCAGCAGTAAAGAACCTGCCTGTAATGTAGGAGATACGAGTTCAATCCTTGGGTCAGGAAGATCCCCTGGAGAAGGAAATGGAAGCCCACTCTGGTATTCTTGACTGGGAAGTTCCATGGACAGAGGATCCTGGCAGGCTACAGACCATGGCGTTGCAAGAGTCAGTCATGACTAAACCACCACCACCATCTTCTTAGAAGGCGTGGTTTCAGAAGATGAAGGAGGCTGAGCGCAAGCACAGACGGGGTGCCGTCCTTCCTGCCGGGGTCCAGCCCCGGTGGATCCAGGGTGATTCGAAGGTGGAGACGGAGTCGGCATACTAGAAAAGAACTTATTCAATTACAGATAGAGAGAGATTAGGAAATTACAAGAAAAAGGGGCTGAATAACTTGGCTTACATGGGATGCCAATCACCACCTACGTAGGCCGCAGGCGTCTTTCCGTTCTCCCGAAGGAGAGGAGGCACTGAGGCCTCCCCGGTCCGATCTTAGAAGCCCAGGCAGAGTTAGTAGGCTTGGTGAGGACCCAAGTGCCAGACGGGAATTCAGCCAGAAAATAGTGAGAGGTATTAGAGGAGAGAAAGAGGCTGAATAACTTGGTTTACACGGGATACCAATAAAATTCCAAGACAAGGAATTTGCACCATCTACGTTGGGCCACCGGCGCCACTTGAATATCGAAAAGTGCCCCTCCCTGGGCACCTTTTCGCATGGACTTGAAAGCCGGGGCAAGTAAGCAGACATGGCGGGCACCCGTGCTCCAGATGGGAATTCAGCCAGAAATACGGAGGATGAGAAAGAACGACATGGGGGAATCAGTCTTTCCGGAAACTGATCCGTTTTCTTTATTTTCAGATTTGCTTATATACCTTTTGTTACACATAGGGATGAATACAAAGTCACGCGGGGGTCAGCAGTCCTGACCTTTATCAAAAATCGGGTGCTTTACATAAAAAAAGGTCTTAGGGGTTTCACATCATCTTTGGCCATGAGGCCTGCTAACACTTCATGACCCTCTCTTTCTGATAACCAAAAAACTCATTTTTTCCAAGGGTGTTTTTTCTTAAACCAGGCACCACCCTCCAGATAAAGGTACATTCCTATAGGGTAAGGGTGTAATGAGTTACAATCAAGAAAGGAATTTATCTAACCCAAGGTTAACATGATTAATCTTAAAGGTTAATACTTATTTCTCTTATATGCTAGTTATATTCATTATAAGGGCAGGGAATTAGAAGCAATTATTGGCACAACAAATGAAAAACCCTTCACCAATACAATTCCTAATCAATCCACTATACTAATAAATTCTAACTTCCCAAAAGAATCTGCCTTTAGTAAGTCTAAAACATCTCGTGCCTCTCGCTGTTGGGAGGCTGTAAATAATCACATGTGGCCAGACGAACCTATACAGGCAGGCTAGATAACCTTCAGAGGAGTCCCTAAGCTGAAACACTCTTGTCACGCCCAGGAATTTTATCAACTGGAGCTGCAAGTTAACTCTTTTTCCAAGAGAAATGGTTATGGGGGAGAGCCCCCCGTAAAGTCAGAGGTGTAGGTGAGAGCATAAAACAGACTCTTGGTTTTGGGGGTAGATGCTCGGGAACAGGGGGTTTCCTGAGACTTGATCACGCCTTTGCGTATGCCAAGCCTCCTTCCTCATGACCTTTGCCACGGGCGGAGTTCCTCACGCTGGCCCCCGGCACTTCCTGTGATCATTCTGCCTGAGCCATGACCTATCCTCTATATGAAGTGTGAGATATCAGTCCCATCAGAGCAAAGAATGGGCTTGACAGATAGAAGGAGCATCCTTAGAACACCTGTGAACATTTCCTTACTTGCAAAGCAAGGATGGAGGTGAAAACAAATCATTCTTACCAACCATCCTTTTCCTTATAAAAATGCTTGGTGAAAACTGTCTTTCAATTTCCTGGCCAGTAAGTTTCCGCGTATATTAAATAATAGTGTTTAGAAGTCGACCTTGATTTATCCATAACCAAGTCTTTTTCTCTCCCTTTTCATTCTCCCAAACTGCTACCATCTCTTAATTTCTTTGTCTGCTTTTTGGTTTCTTGTGAGGTACCACTCCTGGGGTAATTGAAAGCATCACCCTTTAAGCCAGACCACTAGCAAATCTGAGCTCTGCCACTTACCAGCTGTGTGACAGTGGTAAGTTGTTTAACCTCCCTTCATCTCAGTTTCCTGTCTATTAAAGAGGAAAATAAGATGGGAATGAGGATTAACTGAGTTAACTTTTGTAAAGCCCTTAGGGCAGTGCCTAGTGTGAGTTTAGCTTCTGTTATTATTATTGTTTTAATCCATTCAGAAAGTCAGGGTCAGAATGTTGAGGCTATCAATTTTCCTGCTAACCATCTTCAGTGACTCTGCATTGCCAAGGAAACAAAGAGTCAGTGTCATTCAGGGTTCTTCATGATCAGGCCAGGATGCCCCTTCCAGCACATCCTCTCACTCATCAGAATCAGCCATGAGTTTATCCTTGACACACACCAGTCTCTTTTCTGCCTCTCCACAGTAGTACGTGACATTCTCTTTGCCTGGAGTTTTCTCTTTCTGGATGAAAGTCTCACTTCTGACAGGCTGCTTTCCTCTTATCCTGGGCAGATTATGACTCACTCATGGCTGTCAACCTGGGGCTTCTCCCCAGCTCCCAGCACACTTGCAACTACCTGGAGGAGAGGGCAGGTGTGTACTGATGGGCTGGTGGCCCCAGTGAGAAGAGCAGGAAGGTGTCTGTTCCCAACTGGACACTCGGATGTGCTCACGGCTAATTTTTACACTTCCAAAAAATGACATTCCCTCACGTATAAAATGACTAGACAAGACATTTTCTGCCCCTATTCTCAGAGTCAGTAAAAGGTTTGAATGATGTCAATGGCAAGAACATTTTGTGAGAAGAATAATAAGCTTCGAAAATATACAAGAGACCATCATTATTCTGATAGGATTGAGTGGAAAGAGCATGCCTGAAACTTTGATTTGTTACAGACAAAATCAGCACCAGCTTGATGTCTACTATGTATTGTGGTCTCATTTAATTTTTACGATCTCTGAGTCAAGGCTCAGAGAGGTATAGGAATTTGCCCAAGTTCCCATGGTTGGCTGGTGATGGATTCACAGGCTGAGACTACAGATTGAATCCAGATCCTTCTGGCTCTGAAACCTTGGTTCTTCACGGTGGCTTCCTGCTTCCAGACCCCACGAGTGATGTCAGTAGCGTGCATACAATTTGGAGCCACATCTCTGGAGCAGAGGCTTTTCATCATGAACAGCATCTGACTCATCCAAAGAAGCTTCTCCAAAACACAATTACTCAAATGCAGCCCCAGAGATTGGATCCATTCGCCCTGGGAAGGGCCAAGGTCTCTGCATTTTGAAAAAATGTCCCAAGAGGTCCAACCATTCACACCTGTTAAAAACCCCTACCCTTAAAGCTTCGCTTCTTGAGCACAAGTAGCATGCCAGTCTTTAGGCCTGGGGCATAGATATAAAGAAGTCTGGCTCTTGCCCTTAAGATCTTAGGTTTTAGAGGAGAATCGAGTACGTTGACTCTGCAACACACAGCAATATGTGCTAATGACACTTATGAGCAGTGCGAGGGGACTGTGGAGGAGCGGATGGCAGACTCCAGCTGAGAGCCCAGGAAGGCTTCTCAAGGAAGTTAACACCTGAGCAGAGGCTCTAAGGATGTGCAAGTGTTCATCAGTTGGAATCAGTTGGCCTTTGTCAAGCATGCAGTTCAGTTCAGATTTTGCTATTGGAAAGAGCACTCTGGAGATTTCTAGAAGGATGGATTGGAGAAGGAAAAACAGACCCACAGCAAGTCAGCCTCCCGGTCCCAGATGACCTTCACCTGGGGTCCAGGTCAGCTCTCCCGTTCACACTGGAGCCCTAACATTACAGTCTGCGCTCTAGGTCGGCTTGGGCTTTCCTTTCCTGCATTGTCTCTGGCCCTTCTTCTTTCCCATATTCTCCCTCCTCCCCTCCCACGGCGACTGCTCCTTATCTTACTCTCTTTACCCAGCCCTCAGTGACCCTAAACCTCACAGCTCACAGTTCCTTCTCTGAGCTCGGTTGCCTCACCACACAGCCTGGATGGAACCCTTTGATGGTCATTGGCAATGACGTACTGGCTAATGGGGTTCCTTTGTCCAAATACAGAGAAGAGTTTTTTTTTTAATTGAACTTTTAATTTTATATTGAAGTGTAGCTGATTAACAACGTGGTGATAGTTTCAGGTGGACAGCAAAGAGACCCAGCCATACATACGCATGTATCAAATCTCTCCCAAACTCCCCTCCCATCCAGGCTGCCACATAACATTGAACAGAGTTCCATGTGTTACATAGTAGGACCTTGTTGGTTATCCACCCTGAATATAGCAATCTGCACGTGTCCATCCCAAACATAAATGAATCATCTTAAAAGTATTATTTGGGGGAATCCTAAGTATTTCGTGTAAGAAACATGGTTAGACAATTCTTGCCTGGAAGACAAGCATCTGTCATACCTTCTAGTTGCTTTCTCTCCATTGACAGTTTTGTGATTATGATTATTTTATTTTCTCAAGGTATAATTGACATACAACATAATGATTCAATACTGGTATATATTGGCAAATGATCACCATGATAAGCCTAGATAATATCTAAACCATACAAAGTTACAGAACTTTTTTCTTGTGATGAGAACTTTTACAACCTGTTCCCTTAGCAACTTTCAGATATGCAACACGGTATTATTAATTAGTATTAAATAATAATTAATTAGGGCTTCCCAGGTCACTTAGTGGTAAAGAATCCGCTTGCCAATGCAGGAGGATGTAGGAGACAAAAGTTCAATCCCTAATTGGGAAGATCCCCGGGAGAAGGAAATGGCAATCCACTCTAATATCCTTGCCTGGAGAATCCCATGGACAGAGGAGCCTGGTGGGCTGCAATGCATGGATTCACAGAGTCAGACACCACTGAGCATGCATGCACACACACACATTAGCTACAGACATCTGCTGTGCGTTTCATCACCACCCACTGACCCTTCTCCCATCTCCTCCAGCTTCACACATGCTCACCTCTTCCCAACATTATGCCCTCTACTTTTTTAACAGTGGCTCTTTAACCCTTTCCTCCCTTTCTCGTCAAGCTACTAGACCAGGTAATTGCCTTTTTCTCCCTGTCTTCATTCCAGGACAAAAGCTATTTACTTACACATATCTCATTAGAATTAAAATATTCTTTCTTTCACTGCTATTTATGTACACCTTTTCTTCTGTCTTTTATGACTTCAGTTTGGTGTGTGTCTTGAAAATTTTCCTTCACTAGAGACAGACTACTTAGGCTCAGATGCTGTATCTGATTCACCTTGGTTATCTTGCAATACCTTGTACAGTGAAATGCGATCTTTGCTTGGATGTTACCTTCTCATAAGGTCTGCAGTTATCGTCCTGCTTAAAATTCCAGCTTACATCCCACCCCTAGCATTCCTGATTCCCCTTACCCCTTATTAATTGAAATACATTTAGGGCAAATAAATGCCTTTTAAAAATACCTTCCTGGGACTTCTCTGGCAGGCCAGGGGTTATGACTCTACGCTTCCACTGCAGAGGCCATAGATTTGATCCCTAGTTGGGAACTATGATTCTGCATGTTATGCAGCACGGCCAAAAAAAAAATTGTTTCCCAATAATTTATAAATGTGTAGCTGAGAGATTTGGGATTATGAGAGTCTGATCAAAGTGAATGAGGGATCTACAACAGCACTGAAGTTGTGACTAGTAAAGAACTCAATCAATTGTCATGTACATTATATACTGGACGATTTGAACGTGATCTGTAAGAAGGAAGGATTGTTAAGAGGTCTCCCTCTACTGGGGGCAGGGAGCAGACAGCGTGCTGGTTGCCCGCATGCACTGTCTGGTCTAACTGGACTAGCCCAGGCCTGTATGGGAGATGGTGGTTGCTTCAAGCTGACTCAGACCTTGATGTCAGGCCACCAGACCTTAAGATACTGACCTACAGCTTAGACAGGACCTCCAGGGCCAGGTAATAAGGGTTATCTGTGGTCAGAGGTCAAGGCTCAACAGAATCCCAGAGTTGATCACCTAAGTGGAGTCAGCGCTCCCTGACTACACTCTAAGAGGCAGATTAGAGATCAAGGAATTGAAGCTGCAATCCACAGTGAGAAAAATTCTGCCATTTTCTCCTGTTGGCGAATATGCAGAAGGACCCAATGGGAAGCAGGAGGTTGCCAGATGTGCACAGAGTCAGGACGTACTGCCTTCCTCCGCCTTCAGCAGTCACCGAGGAGGAGGCACTCCTGGACACCTCCTCCAAAGGCCATGGGCCCTGCTGCGTCCACACGTGAGAAGTAACGTCCCCGCTAACTTGAAACATACATGCTTATTCTCAGGCAGCTTTCCACCACAGCACTGTTGGCAGGAAGCAGTGGAATAATCTGCAAAAGACAGAAATGATTTTCTTTCTTTTGGTCCATCTGGACCAGGAGATTTGCCTTCTGTTGATGCTTTATTTAGCTTAATATCAAAATTTAGCATACACAATATGTGGATGCACAAGCTCAATAAAAGAGATGAGTAATAAATGAGGCTGTTGTTGTGGAGGGAGGAGGAGCCAGTGATGGATTCTGAATCCCCGAGAGTTCGGCTGAATGTCGGCAAGTTACCAAGGGGCTAATCCACCACCGGATGGTACAGAAATGCCTCTCTATTTACATGGGAAGGCCTGAGAGCCAGCTTTCCAGCAGTGACAAAATCCTGCTGAAATCTACCAACTTGGGCTGGTGGGAGGCCTCTAGTCATCTCAATAAGCAGTAATCTAAATAAGGCTTTATTGTAGCTGGGTGTTCTCATCCCTGTGCAAGATGTCTTGAAGCACATGGTTCCCAGGGCAGAAGATCAGAGAGAATGCTATAAATTACCCAGTAATAAGAATGATCATTTCTTTGGGCTGGTTTTAATTGGCAGCAGCTGTCTACCCATACTGGGTCTATCTAGGATTTCACAATTCAGTGTCGCCACGTGAGATCGACACCCCAGGGTCACAGTCGGCCTCCACACAGACCCCCTGGAGGGGTGGAGGGTTCACGTGTGTCCTGCTTTCAGTCGTGTTAACAGTCACTCCAGTAATAGTGGGCCCTGCTGTAATAGTGGCCACACTGAGCAAACTGTTAAAATCGGAAAATCCTCGTGAATCACAGGAGCTCTCTGAGTTTCTATCACCCATCTGGCCTCCCAAAAGATAATGCGATAGTAACTAAATAATAATAAAATAGTAACTAAGGGCTTACCATAAATTTTTCTGCTCAGAATAAAACCACTTTAATCGATCCTTTTAATGTAAAACTATATGGCTATTAATTCCACTAATGAAGCATGTTTTTCATAGAACACATAAGTAGAGAAGTGCAAGCAGATTCTTTATCATCTGAGCCACCAGGAAGCCCTGAGAAGTGTATGGATACTATACTGAATTGATGACAAGGATGTATATATAATTTCTTGCCTCTGGCCCTGGGCTGTACTACTGTTCACTTTTGCCTTCACGAAATACTCTCTGAAACAGAAGAAAACCTACGAGTTGGTGAGTATGAGGATTAAACAAACAAACAAAAAAGTACATAAAAATGCCCTGCACACAGGGTGCTCCATAAATATGTGTTGAGTTGAAATGACTTTGAAAATACAATTTCTATTTCATAAATTGTGACACTGCCTCTAAGAATATTTGTCACCCAATGAGTCAGCTTTGAATTTAGTTGACTTCAGATCAATGAATACTGAACAAGTGTCTTATGACAAAAAGCATCAGGGTAGCTGGTGAGAATCCTGGTAAGGAAACCCATTTCTGAAGGTCACTTCCAGAGCAGAGGCCACATTTCTTCAGCGCAGCTGTGAAATGTTCATCGTGGGAGTTGTGTCCCTGTCCCTAGGGCCAGGTGACATGGCCAGCGGTAGCTTCTGTCCCCAAGATCACGTATAGACCCAGCCCTCGACCCTCAAGGACACATGAGAGGTCGGTCGGGAGGCTGAGGTTCATGACAGAAGGTGAGAAGAGAGCTTTGACATGAGCCATTAGAAGCATTTGGATTTCCAAACTTGGTTTAGTTGAGACTGTGAATATCCAAAGGGCTCAAAATAGAAAAGTAGGAAAGGAAAAGGAAGGATGCCTGATGCCAAGTTTACGGAGATAGTGGATGAAATGCCATGCCTTTCCTGAGTCCAAGGGCCTCTCTGAGAAGGGAATCAGGCTGAATGGCACTTGAGAAGGTGGTATTTTCAGCTTCACAGAGGAAACACCAAGCAAATATTAAAGACAGCTTGTGGTCATTAGGAAAAGGGCTAAGCTGAGACAGTGAACAGTCTTCAGGTGGTGAGGGGTCAGGGGCACACAGATGTGACCCAGTGGGCACAAATTCTGATCTGTGCTCTGTGCCAACAAGAGGCACGAACTTGGGGGAGTGACTTCTCTTTCTAGGCCCGTTTTCTCCCGTATTAGAGGGGTGGACCCATCTAATAATATTTCCAGGATCATTTAGTTCTCAGCTCCTGTGAGACCTGCTGGTGAATGATACTGTTTGCTTACTATGCACCAGTCACTGTGCTGAGACACTTGTGTGTATTTCCTCATTTTGTTGTTGTTTTTCAGTTGCTCAGTTGTGTCCAGCTCTTTGCGACCCCATGGGCTGCAGCACACCAGGCTTCCCTGTCCTTCACTGTCTCCTGGAGTTTGCCCAAGTTCATGTTCACCGATTTGGTGATGCCAACCAAGCATCTCATCTTCTGTCATCCTCTTCTTCTGTCTGCAGTCTCACCCAGCATCAGGATCTTTTCCAAAGAGTCAGCTCTTTGCATCAGGTGGCCAAAGTATTGGAGCTTCAGCACCAGTCCTTCCAGTGAATAGTCAGGACGGATTTCCTTTCCCTGTGAGTGAAGTTAAACTATCCTCCTTGTTTGAGAGGTGAACATTGAGTCTTGAAGAAGTTAAGTAACTTGCTTGGATGCACAAGCTTGGACGGTTCTGGAGGCAGCATAAGATCTAAGCCTGCCTCTCTGGAGCATATTGTGAGGTGGTGATGAGGCTGCTGTGTGTCTGTCTCCATGGCATCCAGAGAGGGTGGTCCCCACCTGGTTCCCAGTCTGCCCTAGTCAGTGGTGGTCAGTTTCATGAGGTTTCCTCACAAACACATGCATGCTTTCTCCTCTCTTGCCCGACTGCCAGGACTTGGGAACCAAGGTGAGAAGAGAGAGAGGGGTTCTTCAGGTCAACGAGGGCTTCTCTAGGGCCCACAGGGCCCAACTTGGGGAAACCCTTCTGGGAATGTCAGGATCCCCAGCCCTGCAGAAAAGTAACCCTGGAATCATAGGGTCTTAGGGCTTTAAAGTAAAAGGGATATTTGCATTCTGCTACTCTAACTTTGTCAACAAAGGTCCATCTAGTCAAGGCTATGGTTTTTCCAGTGGTCATGTATGGATGTGAGAGTTGGACTATAAAGAAAGCTGAGCACCAAAGAATTGATGCTTTTGAACTGTAGTGTTGGAGAAGACTCTTGAGACTTCCTTGGACTGCAAGGAGATCCAACCCGTCCATTCTGAAGGAGATCAGTCCTGGGTGTTCATTGGTAGGATTGATTTTGAAGCTGAAACTCCAATACTTTGGCCACCTGATGCGAAGAGCTGACTCATTTGAAAAGACCCTGATACTGGGAAAGATTGAAGGCAGGAAGAGAAGGGCACGACAGAGGATGAGATGGTTGGATGGCATCACCGACTCAACAGACATGGTTTGGGTGGACTCCGGGAGTTGGTGATGGACAAGGAGGCCTGGCATGCTGCGGTTCATGGGGTTGCAAAGAGTCAGACACGACTGAGCGACTGAACTGACTGACTCTAACCCTTGAGTCCATCTGACATCCATGACCTAAGGCCAGACTTGGAGATGGCGGGAGATCAGATCTCTCGGAGCTCCGGGGCAGCGATGGAGGAGCTCTGAGTGCCGCGTGCAGGCCTCTTTCTGGACCCGGACTCAGGGCTCCTTGCTGTCGTCCAGGCCATGTGGAGTCAGGCCCGGTCACTGTCCTGAGGTGACGTCGTGTAGATGGGAGCAGAGCCGGGACCTGTCAGAGAGGCAGCTGGGGACCGGGGTCTGATTTGTGTTTTGTATCCAGACCCCAGGTGACTAGAAGTCCAGACACATTTTCTCCCTGATGTGAAAGTATGGGCGTGCAAACTTTCGTGGTGTCTTCAGATTTGATTTCACTGCTTCACCCAAATACTTGGGAGATTTAGTCACTTGGAAATATGTTCATGAGAAGACAGAATTATAGCCTGTTCTTTATTTTCCAGTGTTAGGTTTATTATATATTTTTTTTAGTTGGTGGATCCACGTCTCTTCCTTTTCTCTTCCTGTATATTATTTCTTTCCTCGTGTTTTTGCATTTTGGATATTGTACTTGGATTTTCTGATAGTGGAGGGAAAGAGAATGGGAGAAGGCTCAGTGAACTGCTCCCTGTCAATGACGGTAGGAAGAGGTTCAGGGTCAGGTGTCAGGGAGTCTGTGGGGCACTGGGAGCTGAGGGCTGCCGGCGGGCAGTTACCCAGCTGTGTATTGTCTGTCGGGATCGCTCCTTGCTCCGAGTGGCCTGACACAGTGAAGGGCAAAGGGAACGGGACTGGAGTGTTGCTAAAGGGCTCAGTGAGGTGAGCCCAGACGGGGAGCCGCAGAAGGTGCTGGGAAGTCGGGATGAAACTTGCCCCAAATGAAGCCAATGCTGTAAAAGGACGCGATGCATCCAACACTGCCTTTGCTCCCTGCATTCTCCTTGTTGATGGTCAAAGTGAGAGCGCATGGATTCCACTTTACTCTTCACAAAAGCAATATGGTATGATGATGGAAAAAGCATTAGACTGAGTGGTATCAGAGTTTCTAGCCCAGATTCTATCCAGTGTGACCTTGGGGACACTGCTTATTTCCTTTAGCATAATACCCTCAAGGTCCAACGGTGTTGTCCAAATGGCAAGATTTCACCTTTTCTATGGCTAAGTAGTATTCCTTTGCATAATATACTACATCTTTTTCTTCTATTCATTTGTTGATAGGCACCTAGTTTGCTTAGGTTGCTCCAGTATCTCTGCTGTTGTAAGCAGGGCTGCGATATACATAGATAAGGTGCATGTATGTTTTTGGACTACTGTTTTCATATCTTTGGATAAAATGCAGAAGTGGAATAGCTGGATTGTATAGTAGTTCCATTCTCAATTTTTTTGAGGAATCCCATACTATTTTCCGCAGTGGTTGCACTAATTTACATTCTTATCAGCAGTGCACAAAGGTTCCCTTTTCTCCACATCCTTGACCACATTTGTTATGTTTTTTTGTCTTTTTGATGATAGCCATTCTGACAGGTGTGAGGTAATATCTTGCTCTGATTTTGATTTGCATTTTTCTATTAATTAGGTGGCTCAGATGGTAAAGAATCTGCCCACAATGCAGGAGACCTGGGTTCAATCCCTGGGTTGAGAAGATGCCCTGGAGAAGGGAATGGCAATCCACTCCAGTATTCTCGCCTGCAGAATCCCATGAACAGAGGAGCCTGGTGTGCTACTGTCCATGGGATCATAAAGAATCAATACAACCGAGCAACTAACACTAACGTTAATAGTGATGTTGAACCTATTTTCATGTGCCTGTTTGTCGTATCTGTATGTATGGGAAAAGGAGAATCAATATTTTTGCCATCTGTAAAATGAGAGTTTCATTGGATGTGCCCTGGGAGTTCTTTCAGCTTCAAATTAGGATAATTGTGACTACTGAACTCAGCACAATTTATGATGCATCTATGCATAGGTGGTCCTTCCTCAGAGCCTCCAGCCCGGGATGCTGCAGGGATATTCTGGGTGCGAAGGCAGACGTGAGCTCTATTGGTGGAGCACGTACCGTGATTACATGGCACCTTTCATCAGCTCAAGGAATTAGATGTGCTGTTTACACATCTTAGCTGATACATGAGACGCAAACCCCTGGGTGTCCCAACACAGGGCGGTGGATCAGGGGCGGTGTCGGCTGGCAAAGCTGGTCTGGAATGTCCACCTGCCTGGACATCTCTGTGCTCTCAGTGCTTTAAGAATCTGGATGATGGGAACGGGTGTTGGTTACATCATTCTTTCTGCTTTTCTGTATGTTTAAAATACTCAGGACAAAGCTGATCTTTTTTGACTTGAGAACATGTGGGACAAATGCCCTGTGCTGTGAAACAGCCAACAGTATTTTGGAGCCTGGCAGGCAGGAAGGCTGGGCAGAATTAAGTTTTTGGAGCCTTAAGACTAATGGTAGTCCCGCCCCACCCACTCCCAATAAAGATCTCCCTAACCTTCCTTCTCTGCCTCCCTCCTGTGGGATGTGGGTGGGCTGCAGCCCCAAATGGTGAGGAGGTCAAGTCTGAGCTCTAGGTGCTACCCAGCTGATTCCCATTTCTGGGTCTTAGGGTGGGACCTGAATTTTCCCTGCTACAGGGGAACAGTTCTACAGCTTCTCAGAAGGAAATGGAAGCGATGATACAAATGGGAAGAGAGTAAAGGCCGTGGGTCCCTCATCCCTCCTGCAGAGCTCTAATCAGTTGCCTTCCTAGAACACAAATATTTACAGCAGACACAATAGCGTGATGACAACTAGCATTCCAGGCCACATACGGAAATGGAATTTATGTATTTTATGTGTCTGTTGAAGGCCTTGGGGGATAGGAGGGGGAACCAAGGAGATTACTTTCATACAGCAGAGGGGCCCTTTGCTCCCAGTAACATGTCTTTAAGCATCTTCTCATGGAACTTGGCAATAGCACTGAAAGCTGAAGATGAAAAATTTAATAAAAAGGATAAACCAGTGACTTCAACTGCTGAGAATAAATCCACAGTCACTCCTGCCTGGAGACCGCCCAGTCTTACAGAAATCAGTTTCTTGACAATTTCAGCCCATTTTCCACATATGTAATAAGAATCTCAGAGATGTTCACCTAGGCTAACCCTCCTTCTTTCCTTCCCTTGAAACAAAGAAGGCATATACTCGAAAGCAAATATTCCTTTCTTTTCCCTGAAGTGTTGGCATTAAAGGAAGTTGGCAATTCTAGAAACTAAAGTATGAATTTAAATGGATGTAGCTGAGTTGCTGCTGCCATCATAAATGTGAAGTGGGGACTTTCTGTGACCAAACTTTATTTTAATATTAATTTACAAAATATTTCCCCAAATTGTCCAGATTATTACATAAATTACTTTTTTGGTTGTATTGTTCCTGCTTAAATTCAGGATAGTTAAACTTTGGACTCTGTGTATTAAGCTCTGTTTTTGGCCTTAATAAAACTCTTAATTCTTTTAAAATGAAATTAGGATTTAAGTGCTTCTTTCCTAGCTTGGTCCTGAAATTGGCATGCTACTGTCTTAAGGGACTTCAAATTAAAAAAAAAATTCAAAAATCCAACTATTTTTTCCAAATTAGACAAGGTGTTTTCTTACTGTCTTCATTCCAGGATTCATAGTAAAATAATTGAATTGCATTTTCAGGTAACTGGTAAATAGTAATAATTTCTAATATATTTGTCAGAGATGTCCCATTTTAATTAATTAATTCTTAGGCCATGCTAATGTAATAATCTGGACATGCTACGTGGCTTGCAGTATCTTATTTCCCCAACCAGGGATAGAACTTGTGCCTTGTCCTTGGGAGCATGGAGTCTTCACCACTGGACCACCAGGGGAGTCCTTTTATTTATTTATTTATTTATTTATTTGTGAAAGTGAAGTGAAAGTGAAGTCGCTCAGTCGTGTCTGACTGTTTGCGACCCGTGGACTGTAGCCCACCAAGCTCCTCCGTCCACAGGATTCTCCAGGCAAGAATACTGGAGTGGGTTGCCATTTCCTTCTCCAGGGGATCTTCCCGACCCAGGGGTCGAACCCAGGTCTCCCGCATTGCAGGCAGACGCTTTAACCTCTGCACCAAGATGGGCTGTAAAGTCATACAACCTTGGATTTGAGTGCAGACTTTAGCACACGCGATGATCCTGGAAAAGTTTTCTATCCATTCAAAGCTTTGGTTTTTCTCATCTAAAAAAATGGGAATATAGAGACAAACCACCTTGACTCACTGTGAGTATTAGATGAGAAAACGTACTAGGGGCAAAAAATATATATGTTATGTGCAGATAGTAAATACTCAATAAAAGTGAGATCTTCCTATTTCCTCGCACAGTCTACTGCATATAACCACATCTTCTAGAAAGATGTCCCAGTGATGCTCAGAGGAGGGGGAGGTGGGAAGAGCAGGTGGCTCCTGGATCTGCAGAGACCTGCCTGAGAAAAATGACATGGAAGCCCCAGGGAGTGGGGCTGAAGAGGAGCCAGTTCCTAATGCAGGGAGGGGAGGAAAAGGCTGAGAGTTTCTCTGTAAAGGAGGAAAATAGAGCAGAAGGCAGCTGGAGAGACTAGGAAAGGGAGGGATCATTCCAGCAAAGCAGGGATGAAAGCCCCCAGCCCCATCCAAGCCAGCCCATCCTTGCAGGTGTCAGGCCCTGGGTGGGAACTTTAGGAGGAGGGAGAAGAAAATGTAAATCCTGGGTCCATGGGCCCTAAACACTTGGAGAGAGGAGAAGGGCAGATGCTTAGGAGGTCTTGAAGGGTGCAGAGATTCAAGGTGGGCATTGTTTAGGAGAAAAGCTTGTCTAATTGATATTGAGTTTTCTTGTTTCTGGGAAGAGGCTCAGGGGCTGCAGAGAGTTTGCAAGTCCCGTAACAGCTACACAGTATTCTAAAAATATTTGTCTATGAATCATCAGACAGTGGTTTAGTACTGAAGGGCACCATGTGACTCAGAAACTGGCTGGCGAGGCCTGAGTAGCTTGATAAAGGTGGGAATCATGCTGAGTGGAGTTCTGATCTTCGGTTTATAAAGAAGAAATTAGGAGCTATGCTGTAGCTAATAAATGGGCCCCGATGTGTTTCAGACAGAAATGTTTTGACTCCAGGGAGCCCCAAGTGTGTATTCTGAAGGCCATAAACCCGGATACCCTGTGAATATCAGGGACTCACATTCAGCTTTCCCTTCTTAATAATCTCAGCAAAGGATTAATCTGGGCCTTGTGACTATTGGAAATCTGGTTACAAAATGCTGATTTTCCTCCCTTCATGCTTGCATGATATGTATGCTAAGTTGCTTCAGTTGTATCTGACTGTTTACGACCCTATGGAGGTAGTCTGCCAGGCTCCTCTGCCATGGGACTCCCCAGCCAAGAATACTGGAGCAGGTTGCCACTCCCTTCTCCAGGAGATCTTCCTGACCCAGGGTTCTAACCCATGTGTCTTTAAGTCCTCTGCATTGGGAGGCAGGTCCTTTACCACCAGCAGCACCACCTGGGATGCCCCTTTCCTCCTGCTGCTGCTGCTGCTGAGTCGCTTCAGTCGTGACTGACTCTGTGCGACCCCATAGATGGCAGCCTACCAGACTCCCCCGTTCCTGGGGTTCTCCAGGCAAGAACACTGGAGTGGGTTGCCATTTCCTTCTCCAGTGCATGAAAGTGAAAAGTGAAAAGCAAAAGTGAAGTCACTCAGTCGTGTCCAACTCTTAGTGACCCCATGGACTGCAGCCCACCAGGCTCCTCCATCCATGGGATTTTCCAGGCAAGAGGACTGGAATGGGGTGCCATTGCCTTCTCTGCCCAGGCAAATCTAATTCAAGCCAAACTCAACCTGACAGAGCAAGCCCTCCAGCCTTGCAGGTGTGTTTTTTAAGTTGGTGAAAATGCAGTGATGCAGATGATTCTTAATGAGTCCACTGGGAGGAACTCCAGCAGTTAAAGAGAATTCAGGTTGACAGGGTCTAGCCCCAGGTAGCAATTTCTAGCACGCTTACAATGTACAGCATAAACTGACTGGGTTCAGTCCTAAACTCTCTGCCGTATCAAAACTCCCCACTCTTTTAGGAGAAGCTCATATTCCTTTTGATCTGGGTGAAATTCCTACAGCTGCCCTCAGGCCCTGCCCATTTTCCAAGTGGGGCGATGAGGGAGGCCCTGAAAACAACCTGTCAATCACAGTTTCTGTATGAGACCAGCTCCGTTCCCAGGGCCTTCCGAGGGAATTGCCCCTGCCTGTTCTGCTTTCTGAAACATCATGACCCTCATAAATGCAGTTGCCTGGAGGAGGAAAGGAGAAGGCAACGGCAACCCACTCCAGTTCTCTTGCCTGGAAAATCCCATGGATGGAGGAGCTGCAGTCCATGGGGTCGCTAAGAGTGGACATGACTGAGCGACCTCATTTTCACTTTTCACTTTCATGCACTGGAGAAGGAAATGGCAACCCACTCCAGTGTTCTTGCCTGGAGAACCCCAGGAACGGGGGAGTCTGGTAGGCTGCCATCTATGGGGTCGCATAGAGTCTGACATGACTGAAGTGACTTAGCAGCAGCAGCAGATTTGCCTGGGAGCAATGGCGAAGCCCTCTCTCCAGGAGAAGTTAAATGTTTTTTCTCTGTCTCATGCAGAAGAAGTCTAGAGGTTGGCAGTCATGGGCAGGGTTGGAGCTGGTGGGCGGTCCCCTGGCCTTAGCACTCAGTCTGCCGTCGATATTGTTTTTCTATGTGTGAATGTCATTTCCAATGTGAAGTCTTGATTCTGTATCGTCAGGTCCAGCCACCAGCTTTTTTTTTCCAGATGGCAGGAAGGAGGAGGGAGAGGGGCCAGCTCCTTCCCTCCAAAGACACTTTTCAGGAGCTGCATATATTTCTGCTCATCCGTTACTGGCTGAAGCTCAGTCATGTGCCTACCTTTAGCTGCTGGAAAGGCTGGAGAACCAATGGTCCCAACTAAAAACTGAGGTTCTTCTTGTGAAGGAGGGGCTAATGGCCCTGGGAGGCACCTCTCAATCTCTGTGGAAACTGATGTGTATAATCAGGTTCCAGTGCTGACTTAGCTCAAGGTCTTAAAATTAATCAAACAATTTTTGAGGAATGTTCTAAGTATCTTCTGGCTGGAGATTGGGCTTCCTAGGGGGAATCTGCCTGTCAATGCAGGTAGACACAAGAGACCTGGGTTCGACCCCTGGGTGGGGAGGATCTCCAGGAGAAGGAAATGGCAGCCCACTCCAGTATTCTTGCCTGGAGAATCCCATGGACAGAGGAGCCTGGTGGGCTAGAGTCCATGGGGTCGCACAGAGTCGGACACGACTGCAGCAAGTTGGCAGCAGAGGCTGGAGGCTCATCATCACAAAGGGCACAACATCTAGCAAATGGGGAAACTGAGGTCTGTTTTTGTGCCATGTAAGCTGTTAGTTGAAGCTGGACTGTGTGCCTTTGTTACAAGTATAATTTTATAAAATTACTATTCCCCAAATCTCCTGACTGCACTGACAGTTCACTAATGTCTTTTATTAAATTTATTCATTTTATACTATTGGCAGAGATGTGTGCTAGGCACTGTGGAAAACAGACATCTTCTCTGGAAGAGTTTACAGTAAGTAGAATAATAAAGATTATTTATGCAAACTTGGAAAGTTGACAATAGGAGCAAAAGTGGGAATCTGATGATGCAACAGTAGACAGAGGTGTTACCCTAGTCTTCAGCTGGGCACACAGATTCCTTAGCTCTGACTATACTCAGGGCCTCAAATAGGCTTTGGTGATGGTTCAGATTCCTTCAATGGAGAAGGCAATGGCACCCCACTCCCGTACTCTTGCCTGGAAAATCCCATGGGTGGAGGAGCCTGGTGGGCTGCAGTCCATGGGGTTACGAAGAGTTGGACACGACTAAGCGACTTTACTTTCACTTTTCACTTTCATGCATTGGAGAAGGAAAGGGCAACCCACTCCAGTGTTCTTGCCTGGAGAATCCCAGGGACAGGGAAGCCTGGTGCACGGAGTCAGACACGACTGAAGTGACTTAGCAGCAGCAGCATATTCCTTCAAAGAAGACACAAATGACTCTTGCTGTTTTCTCTGAACAAACACTAACTGAAGATCAAGCTGAACAACAGCTTTTCATAATATGTTTTGGGGGTATTTGGACCTTGACCATCTTCATGAAGTCAATCCACGTGGTTGGAGCTCACAGGAAGAGGGTCTTGGGTAAAGCAAGGGAGAATTCTGATGGGGGAGGGTCTGTTCACGTGAAGGAGTGGAAGGATCACAACCTTCCATACTCTGAAGGGCAAGGACCCGTCGAAAGTAGCTTTGGACTTGTCAAAGGTTTGCTTGACTGAGAAGAGCAAAGGAGATGGGTAATTCAAAGGCCAAAGAAGAAACAAAATGAATTGGACTACAAACAGCCAGAGACAGCCAGCCGCAGCGCCGAGAGGAGCTGGGTGGCTGCCACCCTGTACCTGCATCCTCGGAGTCTACCTGGTGTCTGTATGGCAGGCGAGTTTGCCCCACCTAATTCTGTTCCCTTTATCTCATCCATGGGACTTCCTTAAGGGAGCCAATATATGAAGCTATAACTTTTAAACTGGTAACTATGTGAGGTGATGGATTGTAACTTGATTGTAGTAATCATTTCACAGTGTGTGTGTGTGTGTGTGTGTGTGTGTGTAAACACACACACACACACACACACATACATACATACATATATATATAAATCATGTTGGACATCTTTAAAAAAAATTCTTTTTAATTGAAGGATTATTGCTCTACAGAATTTTGTTGTTTTCTGCCAAACATCCTTGTTGGACATCTTAAATATATCCAATTTATTTGTCAATTATGCTTCCGTAAAACTGGAAAAAGTGGAATAAAAGCACTGAGTTCGAGTCAGGGTGCCTTGGCCTCATCTGGATGTCATCTCCTATGAGTGAAGTCACCACAGGCTGCTCTCTGAGGCTCTGCTTCCTCATCTCCAAAATGGGGACCCCGATAACCTTTCTTCACGTGGGGAGGATGAGATGCTCAATGTCAAGTTCACAGCATAGGTAGGTAATCAATGCATGTAAGTTGCCAGCGTTGTGGCTGAAGTTTTGAGCAAGGACTGGCCTCCAGGTTTCCGTTCCTGCCTCTCGGCCTTGATTATGAGGACTTCTACTTCTGTTGGATTGAAGGGTCTTGGGGGGCTCTTCCCAGACTTAATTCCAATTCCAGGTTGGTCTAGTTTGATGATTTCTTCCTCTTTGTTTGGTAGGCGAGGCTGCAAGTGATTTTCACCTTGAGTCCTGGTTGATTTGTAGCTATCCATGCAGCCCGCCAGTGTTCTCTTAGGGTAGCATGCTACAGGTTTCATTGTTGTTGCTGTTTAGCCTCTAAGTGAAAGTGATAATTGCTCAGTCGTGTCTGACTCTTTGTGACCCTGTGTACTATACAGTCCATGGAATTCTCAGACCAGAATACTGGAGTGGGTAGCCTTTCCCTTCTCCAGGCGATCTTCCCAAACCAAGGATTGAACCCAGGTCTCCTGCATTGCAGGCGAATTCTTTACCAGCTGAGCCACAAGGGAACTGGTGACCTTAGTTCAGTCGCTAAGCCGTGTCCAAATCTTTGTGACTCCCATAGAAACTGTAGCAAGAATACTGGAATGGGTGGCCATTTCCTTCTCCAGGGAATCTTCCAGACCCACAGATCAAAGTCGAGTCTCCTGCACTGGCAGGTGGATTCTTTACAGCTGAGCCACCAGGGAAGGCCACAGCTATCATTCCTGCCCTTACTATCAATCATACACAGAGAGTGATTTGATGACGATGAATCGTCCTCACCAGTCTGAGTCCCACTCTGTGCTGGGTGAGTTCTGACCCTGAGCAGAGCTGTTGGACTTCCTCTGTGCCTCCTTCATGTGGGAACTTGTGGGCTGGCCCACTGTCACCCCTGGTCTCTGCTCTCCCACTGAACTTCCTCCAGGGCTCTTGTTCACTTCCGGCCATGGTCCAGATCACTAACCTCAGTCACATCACTGCACAGATCAGGATTAGGATGGAGCTTCAGGGCCTTCAGTCAACCCGTCTGATCCATGGGGGCCCAGTTACTTTGTGATCACTGTGGATGATTTATGGTGGGGTGAAGTCACTACTTCAGGTCACAAGCTTTCAAGGTAGGGGAATCGTGAGCGCGCATATGGATGTGAGGAGTGGGGAAGGTTGATAGGGGCAGTGGAGAAGAGGGGGAGATTTGGAGCTCAAGAGAACATCAGTTCTCTGCCTTTCATCTCTCCCGGTCTTTGCCTTGTGTTTCAGGGTTTCTTTGCCACTAAGTTGTGCATGGCGATTTTTCACCATGTTTCTGGAAGTGTCTCTCTTTTCTCTCTTTTCACAGAAGCATGCAGGGGGCTCCAGCAATCGACTGCTCACCAGCCTCCCTCCAGACTGTAAGCAAAATATATCATCCAGCCAGCCCCTCACAGAGGAAGGATCTGGGGACCTGAACACAGTCACAAGGCTCACAGAGATGAGTGCTTACATCAACGTGGGGCATTTGCAGTGACTGAACCCTGGATCTGTTGTTTCTCAACTTAAAGCTGCCTCTGTCACCTGGGTCCCTGCAACAGGTGTTCTTTCTGTACGCCGCTGGACCCTTGCCACCAGGGGGCAGCAGCCACCGGGGCCCCCTTCCTGCATTCTCAGCGCTTAGGATGCATGTGTGTCTACTCTGAGATCCAGAGCATACCTGGGAATTTTCCAAAGGACACTTACAAAATAAAAACTACATTAAAAAAACCCAAGAGTAGAGTAGATACTCCTTATGGAGTAAGCTCTTAAAAGAAACAAAATGACTGTATTAGCAGCAGTCTACAGATCTGGGTTCTACAACCACCAGTGACTCCTGTCCCTCAACCCTGCTGCTGCTGCTCAGTCGCTTCAGTCGTGTCCGACTCTGTGCGATCACATAGTCGGCAGCCCACCAGGCTCCCCCGTCCCTGGGATTCTCCAGGCAAGAACACTGGAGTGGAGTGCCATTTCCTTCTCCAGTGCAGGAAAGTGAAAAGTGAAAGTGAAGTCTCTCAGTCATGCCCGACTCTTTGCGACCCCATGGACTGCAGCCCACCAGGCTCCTCTGTCCATGGGATTTTCCAGGCAAGACAAGAGTATGGAGTCAGGGTGCTATTGCCTTCTCCGCTCAGCTCTACTACAGGAGATTTATCCACTGTGCTTAGATTGTTCAAGCTAATCTTAATCCAAATCATTAACAGATCTCCTATGAGGCCCGTCCCATTTTTCTAAGAATCTTGTTTGTTCCCCCTGTCATGCAAATGGTTTGGATGACACTTCCAGGCCACAGACTCCTCTGTAGATCAGCTGAGCTCTGCCCCTCCTGGCTTCATTAATTCTTTTAAAAAGTGAAGACAAACCAGTTTTCCTAATATTTATTCTTTGAACACTGTAAAGCAGTAGTTAAAGACATTATGTTCATTTGCTGATATATTCACATCTTGTTGCTGCTCAGTTACTCAGTTGTGTCTGACTCTTTGTGACCCCATGGTCTACGGCACATCAGGCTTCCCTGTCCTTCATTACTTCCAGAGTTTTCTCAAACTCATGTCCATTGAGTTGGTGATGTCATCCAACCATCTCATCCTCTGTCTTCCCCTTCTCCTCCTGCCTTCAATCTTTCCCAGAATCAAGGTCTTTTCCAATAAGTGGGCTCTTTGAATGAGGTGGCCTTTCTTTAAAAAATTGTTGAATGGTCATGACAGTACGCAAACCTTTTGTCCTTCTATTCTTCATCTTTCCTATGTAAGATATAGTTCTTATCTCCTTTCATTCTTTTTCTTGTTCCTATGGCACCCCACTCCAGTACTCTTGCCTGGAAAATCCCATGGATGGAGGAGCCTGGTGGGCTGCAGTCCATGGGGTTGCGAAGAGTCAGACACGACTGAGCGACTTCACTTTCACTTTTCACTTTCATGCATTGGAGAAGGAAATGGCAACCCACTCCAGTGTTCTTGCCTGGAGAGTCCCAGGGACGAGGGAGCCTGGTGGGCTGCCGTCTATGGGGTCGCACAAAGTTGGATACGACTGAAGTGACTTAGCAGCAGCAGCTCTCTTTAGTTCAATTTTTAATAATTGCAAAGATCTAAGTTAGATACAATATTATAGGAATTTTGAGACCAAAACTGATAGTAATAGAACAATAATTTACCAACTTTTGGAAGCAGTTGTCTTTTTTTGGTTCCTTTGTTTCTTCTGAGCTCTACCTGTTGAATCTTTATCCTCTGGGCATGTGTGATGCTATTTTTTAATCTTACTCCTGGCAAACTTCATCTTGGTTTTTTTTTTTTTTTTTTCCCTTTGAATTATTTGTCTAACTCATCCAAGTGGCTGAATTCTGCATCTTTCTTCCAAGATGCTAGCTGTCCTGCCTCCCTCAGCAGCATCTACCAAGTTGGGTGGGGTGTTCTCCATTCTTTCTTCCAGATCATTGACAAAGAAATGAAACCACACTCATCGTGGGGGGACTGCTGGCAGACATTAGTGGCCATGGTCTCTGGGGAGTGATCATGAGCTGTGCATGGATAACTCAGCCTTGGACACAGAGATATAGGGTTATCAGCCAACGGGCAGCCCCATGAAACTTGCCACTGGCAACTCAAATGCTTATTTTCAGAAGCACAAGAACCATAACTAGTAGAACTTCTCTTCATAACTAGTAGAAGTAGGAGGAGAAAGTGCTTTGCCTGCCACCACCTCTGTCTGCAACCTAGGACAGCCAAGATCCTTACTGTGCATTAAGCTCTGCCCAACAACTGAAGTGCTTGGATGGCTTAATGCTAATGTTCTACTTGGTTCTGAAACTCCTCAGTTCCAATTGAAAACTGACATATTTTTCAAAGAAGATTTACTGGCCAAGAGGTCCATGAAAAGTTGCTCAACATCAGTGATCAAGAGGGAAATACAAATCAAAACCACAATGAGATATCACCTCACATCTGTTAATATAATGATAATTAAAAACAGCAAAAGATGACAAGTGTTGGCAAGGATGAGCAAAAATTGGAACCCTAGTGCACTGTTGGTGGGATTTGTAAACTAGTGCAGCTGCTATCAGAGAAGGCGATGGCAACCCACTCCAGCACTCTTGCCTGGAAAATCCCATGGATGGAGGAGCCTGGTAGGCTGCAGTCCATGGGGTCACTAAGAGTCGGGCACGACTGAGCGACTTCACTTTCACTTTTCACTTTCATGCATTGGAGAGGGAAATGGCAACCCACTCCAGTATTCTTGCCTGGAAAATCCCAGGGATGGGGGAGCCTGGTGGGCTGCTGTCTATGGGGTCCCACAGAGTTGGACGTGACTGAAGTGACTTAGCAGCAGCAGCAACAGCAGCAGCTGTATGGAAAACAGTATGGAGATTCAGTATGGGTCTGTGAAAAGTTGACCGATCATATCATCCCGCATCTGGGTATTTACCCAAAAGAACTGATCTGGATCTCGAAGAGATACCTGCACTCCTCAAGTTGACTGCAGGGGTATTGAAATAGCCAAGACAGGGAAGCAACCCAAGTGTCCACTGAAAGATGAATGGATAAAGAGACTGTGGTTTATATACACAAAGGAATATTATTCTGCCTAAAAAAAAAACAACAAAAGAAATCTTGCTATTTGCTATAGCTCGGGGAGACCTGGAGGACATTATACTAAGGGAAATAAGACAGACACAGAAGACCAACACTGTATGATCTTACATACATGGAATCTAAAAAGCTGAACTTGTAGAAGCAGAGAGGAGAGTGATATTTACCAGGGACTGGGGGTAGGGGAAATGGAAGATTCCAGTCAAGGGTACCAAATTTCAGTTATGTAGGATGAATGGGTTCTGGAGATCTAATGTAGCGTATGCTGACTTTAGTTACAACAGAGTCCTGTATACTTGACATTTATAAAGAGGATGGATCCTGAGTGTTTTCATCATGTAAACACACACACATACAGTAATGGTAACCATGTGAAGCAATGAATGTGTTCATTGCTTTGGTTGCAGTGACTATTTCATTCACAATGAAATATTCATGTATATCATACCATCAATTTGCACACTGTAAGTATCAGTTCAGTTCAGTTCAGTTCAGTCGCTCAGTTGTGCCTGACTCTTTGAGACCCCATGAACTGCAGCACACCAGGCCTCCCTGTCCATTGCCAACTCCTAGAGTTTACTCAAACTCATGTCCATTGAGTCGGTGATGTCATCCAGCCATCTCATCCTCTGTCATCCCCTTCTCCTCCTGCCTTCAATCTTTCCCAGCATCAGGGTCTTTTCCAATGAGTTGGTTCTTCACAGCAGGTGGCCAAAGTATTGGAGTTTCAGCTTCAGCATCAGTCCTTCCAATGAATATTCAGGACTGATTTCCTTGAGGGTGGGCTGGTTGGATCTCCTTGCTGTCCAAGGGACTCTCAAGAGTCTTCTCCAACACCACAGTTCAAAAGCATCAATTCTTCAGCGCTCAGATTTCTTTACAGTTCAACTCTCACATCCATACATGACTGCTGGAAAAACCATAGCTTGACTAGATAGACTTTTGTTGGCAAAGTAATGTCTCTGCTTTTTAATATGCTGTCTAGGTTGGTCACAATTTTCCTTCCAAGGAGTAAGCGTCTTTTCATTTCATGGCTGCATTCACCAACAGCAGTGATTTTGGAGCCCCCCAAAATAGTCTGTCACTGTTTCCACTGTTTCTCTGTCTATTTGCCGTGAAGTGATGGGACCAGATGCCATGATCTTAGTTTTCTGAATGTTGAATTTTAAACCAACTTTTTCATTCTCCTCTTTCACATTCATCAAGAGTCTCTTTAGTTCTTCTTTACTTTCTGCCAAAAGGGTGGTGTCATCTGTATATCCGAGGTTATTGATATTTCTCCCAGCAATCCTGATTCCAGCTTGTGCTTCCTCCAGCCCAGCATTTCTCATGATGTACTCTGCGTATAAGTTAAATAAGCAGGGTGACAATATACAGCCTTGATGTACTCCATTCCCTATATAGAACCAGTCTGTTGTTCCATGTCCAGTTCTAACTGTTGCTTCCTCACCTGCATACATGTTTCTCAGAAGGCAGGTCAGGTGGTCTAGTATTCCCCTCTCTTTCAGAATTTTCCAGTTTGTTGTGGTCTACAGAGTCAAAGGTGTTGGCATAGTTAATAAAGCAGAAATAGATGTTTTTCTGGAACTCTCTTGCTTTTTCGATGATCCAGTGGATGTTGGCAATTTGATCTCTGGTTCCTCTGCCTTTTCTAAATTCAGCTTGAACATCTAGAAGTTTGTGGTTCACCGTTGAAGCTTGGCTTGGAGAATTTTGAGCATTACTTTACTAGCGTGTGAGATGAGTGCAATCGTGTGGTAGTTTGAGCATTCTTTGGCATTGCCTTTCTTTGGGATTGGAATGAAACCTGACCTTTTCCAGTCCTGTGGCCACTGCTGAGTTTTCCAAGTTTGCTGACATATTGAGTGCATATTAAGTATGAATATATACAATAGAAAAGAGAAAAGAAAGCTGACCTATGTCACAAAGGTCACTGTCTCCTCAGAGGCCATGCCAACCAGCTTCCTCTTCCTTCCTGAGTTTGCACTTCCCTCTCCATCTTTCACTGTCCCCTCCAAGTGTGAGCACACTCCAGTCCCCTGGAATCTACTCCATCTCTAGCTACCACTCTAACACTTGTTCTCTTTCTTTCTCATTTCACATTCTCCATGTGGTGATTTACACTAGCCTCCAGTCTGAGTATTTGCATCTGCCCAAATTCACACGTTGAAACCTATTCTCTAATGTGATAGTCTTAGGAAGTAGGGCCAGTGGGAGGTAATTTGGTCAGGAGGGTGGAGCTCTCATGAATGGGATTAGTGCCCTTTTAAAGAGACCCGAGGAGAAGGCAATGGCAACCCACTCCAGCACTCTTGCCTGGAAAATCCCATGGACAGAAGAGCCTGGTGGGCTGCAGTCCATGGGGTCACTAAGAGTCGGACACGACTGAGTGACTTCACTTTCACTTTTCACTTTCACGCATTGGAGAAGGAAATGGCAACCCACTCCAGTATTCCTGCCTGGAGAATCCCAGGGACAGAGGAGCCTAGTGGGCTGCCGTCTATGGAGTCGCACAGAGTCAGTCACGACTGAAGCGACTTAGCAGCAGCAGCAGCAAAGAGACCCCAGAGAGTTCTTTTGCCCGTTCCTCCAGGTGAGGACACATCAGGAAGTCAGCGGTCTGCAATCTAGTAGTGTGCTCTCACCAGACCCCAAATCTCTGGGCTTCCAGCCTCCAGAACTGTGAGAAGTAGATTTCTGTTTATAAGTCACCCAGTCTGTAGTATTTTGTTACAGCATCCTGAATGGATCAATGCACTAGTTCCTTCTTCATTACTTTTCAAACGTTTACAATCAGTAGCCATTTTTCTTCCATCTAGATCAAGGGAGCGGAATTGTTGCAGCTCAGGTAACCAATAGCGTTCTGCTTGCAAAGTCCAGTGAATGGCTCCTAGGGCTTGTCTTACTGACTTGTGTACCCTGTGATCCTCCTTCACCCTCCGTGAGTCATTTCCTTTGCCTCCCTCATGATTGCCCTTCTCTTCCCTCTTTAAATGTTGATGTGTCACAGGCTTCTGTCTCCTGCCTGTCTCCATCCTCCTGCCTCATTTTCTCTGCAGATAAGATTGATTATTTCATGATTCTAACTGTCACCTTGTTGTTGTTCAGTCAACAAGCTCTGTCCAACTCTTTGTGACCCCATGGACTGCAGCATGACAGCCATCTGCCTCTGCCATCCCCTTCTCCTCCTGCCTTCAATCTTTCCCACCATCAAGGTTTTTTTCCAGTGAGTCAGCTCTTCACATCAGGTGGCCAAAGTATTGGAGCTTCAGCTTCAGCATCAGTCCAATAAATGTTCAGCGTTGATTTCCTTTAGGATTGACTGGTTTGATCTTGCAGTCCAAGGGACTCTCAAGAGTCTTCTCCAGCACCACAGTTCAAAAGCATCAATTCTTCGGCATTCAGCTTTCTTTATGGCCCAGCTCTCACATCCATACATGACTACTGGAAAAACCATAGCTTTGACAAGACGGACCTTTGATACCTAAATGCACGTTAATGATATTTTCTATCTATGCCTGATCACCCCCACAGCTTTGGATGTGTTTTTAACCATCTCTGAGCATCTTTGCCATGGGAAGCTCAAGTATCAAGTGTCTAAGGCTGAATCCATCACCTTCACTTCACAGTGGTTTCCCTGCCTTGTTTGTTGATAACATCATGTCATTACCTATGCTTGAAATCTAGGGCCTCCTGTCAGATTCCTCTCTTTTCCCACCTCCTATACCCATGGAAGGTTCTAAATTCTTCCATGGTGCCCTCCTGATGTTCACGACTCATTCCCCAGACCCCTGCCCTGCAGGAGGCATTTGGCTCAGTGCCCACCATCCCCTCCCCCCAGGCCCCCTCATCACACTTCTCACTAGTTCCGTGCTGCCCACCTGGCACCCCTGGTGTCCATTCTCCACATTCTCATTACAGAGACCTGCAAAAACATGACCAGGTTGCTCTTGTCCTTAAAATCCCTCCTGTGGCTCTCATCCTCTCCAGCACTGATTTTAAACTACTGGGGGTCACATGTGTCTTTGAAAAGTTTATGAAAAATAAACAGACACACAGACGGTTTCAAGACAATAACAAAAATTTCCAAAAAGTTACTCTCTAGACCCCAAATGAGGACCTCATGCTACAGGCGGTCCCTTTGCTTGGGATGAAAAGCCCACCTTGGGCCGCATCCACCAAACCTGGGCGGCCCTCTAACACACAGCCTCCTCCACAACCCCTCCACTGCTGCTTCTGCTTGGAGAGCCCATCCCCTGCTCCTTGCCCTGTTTGCCAGGAGTGGGGAGGGGGCAGTTCTTCAAGGCTCAGCTCCTTCTGGAAGCCTTCCTTGAGTCCCCCCTCCCTCACCACCCCCACTCTCTTGGCCGAGTTCATCGTGCCTCCTCTGAGACTTCAGAACAAATAAAAGGACACAGCTGTAGGACACTTAGGAGTCACTCAAAGTAATAAAGAGCTGGCTTTTACGTTACTGCTTACAAAGGAAGAAGTATTCTTTCTGCCCTTAACAAAAGAACCCCAGTGACAAGACCAGCCTCTTCTGGAGCTGTTGGCAGTGGGGACAAATAAAAGGCTTTAAATCTTCAGATCTCTCTCTCTTTTTTGACCTGCACTTGCTTTACCGAATTATATGTGACTAGTTACCCAAGTAGAAAATTTCAGGGACTTCCCTGGTGGTTCAGTGGCTACGATTCTGTGCTCCCAACATAGGGGGCCTGGGTTTGATCCCTGGTCAGGAAACCAGACCTATGAAATA
>SJXQ01012082.1:36246-54337 GCA_006408695.1 Aepyceros melampus | reverse complement strand
GTTTTATATATATATATATATAATGTGTATGTATATATATATAAAATGTGTATGTATATATATATAATGTATATATATATATATATATATATGAAAAGTGCATACATCTGTGAGTTCTGGGAGAGGGCCTTTCAAAAGGCTGATGCTAAAGTTTCATTCACAGGCAACTTCCTATCCTGGAAGATTTTATTTCAACATTATCCTTAGCAAATGAACATGAAGGTGAATAAAGCATGTGTAATCATAATTACGGGCTTCCCTGGGGGTTCAAACTGTAAAGAATCTGCCTGCAATGCAGGAGCCGCAGGAGATGTAGGTTCGATTCCTGGACCAAGAAGATCCCCTGGTGAACGAAATGGCTACTCATTCTGGTATTCTTGCCTGGAGAATCCCATGGACAGAGGACCCTGGCGGACTACAGTCCACGGGGTTGTGAAGAGTCGGACGTGACTGAGCGGCTAAGCACAATCATAATTACTCTATTCTCAACTCAGCTCTTCATTTAAATCTCTATAAAACTTGGTGCCATGTGCCCTCTTGAGACACACGGCAGTCTAGAGGTTACACCGTGGACTGTCAGGTACTAAGATGGTTGGAAACAGATGCCACTGAACACAGAAGGCACATTTAGAAGTAGATAGGATTCTTTTATGTAGAAATGAGAATAAAAGGCAGTAAAAAAAAACTATGAGGGTGAAGGAGTCACAGAAGCAAGTGGAGAAACCAGGAAGGCAGAAGAGCATAGGATATTTTGATTAAAACTACTGAACCGAGTTTAAGATTTTCAGAAATTTTATCTCTGAGCCTGTTATGTTTAGTACAGAAATAGCCATGACATTAGAGAAGAGAATCCTGAGGGTTTGGGCAGTAGTAGTTTAGGCTAAGAGACAGCAGAGGCATTTTAACCCCTGCTCTACACATGTGGTGGCTCAGATGGTAAAACAACTGCTTACAATGTGGGAGACCCGAGTTCAATTTCTGGGTTGGGAAGATCTCCTGGAGAAGGAAATGGCAACCCAGTCCAGTTTCTTGCCTGGAAAATCCCATGGATGGAAGAACCTGGTAGACTACAGTCCATGGGATCACAAAGAGTTGGACACAACTGATTGAATTCACTTCACTTCACTTCTACACAGGTAGAAGAGGGAACTTGAACTTGTGACCAAACCTCCTTGAACCTCGGTATTATCATCTGTAAAATGAGGAACAGCCTGAGGGATCTCAAACGGCCTTTCTAACTTGAAAATTCTGTGATTTCTGACTCTATAGATAGGACTACATAGCCCCTGGCAGGCAGTTTTAAGATAAACTATTAAACAAGATTAAAATAAGACTGGAAGAAACACAAGCTGGAATCAAGATTGCTGGGAGAAATATCAATAACCTCAGATACACAGATGACACCACCCTTATGGCAGAAAGTGAAGAGGAGCTAAAAAGCCTCTTGTTGAAAGTGAGAGAGGAGAGTGAAAAAGTTGGCTTAAAGTTCAACATTCAGAAAACGAAGATCATGGCATCTGGCCCCATCACTTCATGGGAAATAGATGGGGAAACAGTAGAAACAGTGTCAGACTTTATTTTGGGGGGCTCCAAAATCACTGCAGATGGTGACTGCAGCCATGAAATTAAAAGACGCTTACTCCTTGGAAGAAAAGTTATGACCAACCTAGATAGTATATTCAAAAGCAGAGACATTACTTTGCCGACTAAGGTCCATCTAGTCAAGGCTATGGTTTTTCCTGTGGTCATGTATGGATGTGAGAGTTGGACTGTGAAGAAGGCTGAGCACAGAAGAATTGATGCTTTTGAAGTGTGGTGTTGGAGAAGACTCTTGAGAGTCCCTTGGACTGCAAGGAGATCCAACCAGTCCATTCTGAGGGAGATCAACCCTGGGATTTCTTTGGAAGGAATGATGCTAAAACTGAAGCTCCAGTACTTTGGCCACCTTATGCGAAGAGTTGACTCATTGGAAAAGACCCTGATGCTGGGAGGGATTGGGGGCAGGAGGAGAAGGGGATGACCGAGGATGAGATGGCTGGATGGCATCATGGACTCAATGGANTGGGAAGAGTTGACTCATTGGAAAAGACCCTGATGCTGGGAGGGATTGGGGGCAGGAGGAGAAAGGGACGACTGAGGATGAGATGGCTGGATGGCATCATGGACTCAATGGACGTGAGTCTGAGTGAACTCCGGGAGTTGGTGATGGACAGGGAGGCCTGGTGTACTGCGATTCATGGGGTTGCAAAGAGTCGGACACGACTGCGCGACTGAACTGAACTGAACTGAACTGAAAGGTAAGATTATTTCTTCTCAATATTGGGGGCAAAATTTTATCCTCAAAATTTCTTTAAGTAGAGGAATCTAACTCTGTTTAAGACTAAGTCCTAAAGAAATTACACTGAAAATATGAACAACAGTTTTTCCTTGTGTGGAGGTTCTCAAAAGCCTATATAACCCAGATAGACTGAGATGTACTGCTATAGAAGATAGAGGATAGATTGCTGACTGCAATAATAAAACTCCATAATCACAGCATGCTGACATGGAGGACTACATAAAATTAGGCCAAATGACAAGTATATACCACATACTCAGTATATGCTATATATGATGATTAAGCTTGACCTTAAAACTGAATAGAAGTTTTATATTGGATACAGAGATAGAGAGAAAATGTAATGGTAGAGATGGTAAAGTAATCAGAGAGCAAAATAAAAGAAGCTTGAAAATGCTAGGCGTATCCAGAAAAATACCTTAGTCTACTGAAATATTCTTATGTTTCTACTGATATGTCATCAATTCAAAAGGCACATCAAGTTATCTATTTAAAATGTAATTTGCATCAAATTATCTTAAAATGTAATGGTGCTGATTGGATCCCAGGGGATACAAAGTTAAGTCATAGTTCATGCTCTCAAGGAATTTGAAGTTTAGTGAAATATAGGGGAACAGTTGGACAGGGCTTGGTGACTGAACAACAATAAAAAGCATAATAGCAACAGAATGAAATGAAAAAGTGTGTTTTTGAGGAATTTTGTAGGAAATGAGAGTTTTTTAGGTAAAGAGTGGCAGGATGGCAGTGTAGAGATCGCTCACCACATTCAAGGATTAGATCAGCAAATGAGCCCATAAGTTCTATAAGAAGTCAGGAGAGCAGAAACTTTGAGATTTCTCACTAGACTGTCTTCCCTGAGAGTCCCAAAGGAGCATTTCAAGCCATCAGTTCAGTTCAGTCGCTCAGTTGTGTCCGACTCTTTGCGACCCCATGAGTCGCAGTATNTTTTTTGGGCTCCAAAATCACTGCAGATGGTGACTGCAGCCATGAAATTAAAAGGCGCTTACTCCTTGGAAGAAAAGTTATGACCAACCTAGATAGGATATTCAAAAGCAGAGACCTTTGCCAACTAAGGTCCGTCTAGTCAAGGCTATGGTTTTTCCTGTGGTCATGTATGGATGTGAGAGTTGGACTGTGAAGAAGGCTGAGCACAGAAGAATTGATGCTTTTGAAGTGTGGTGTTGGAGAAGACTCTTGAGAGTCCCTTGGACTGCAAGGAGATCCAACCAGTCCATTCTGAGGGAGATCAACCCTGGGATTTCTTTGGAAGGAATGATGCTAAAACTGAAGCTCCAGTACTTTGGCCACCTTATGCGAAGAGTTGACTCATTGGAAAAGACCCTGATGCTGGGAGGGATTGGGGGCAGGAGGAGAAGGGGCCGACCGAGGATGAGATGGCTGGATGGCATCATGGACTCAATGGACGTGAGTCTGAGTGAACTCCGGGAGTTGGTGATGGACAGGGAGGCCTGGCGTACTGCGATTCATGGGGTCGCAAAGAGTCGGACACGACTGCGTGACTGAACTGACTGAACTGAAAACAAAACCCAGAGGATATCAACCCTGAATGTTCTTTGGAAGGACTGACGCTGAAGCTGAAACTCCAACACTTTGGCCACCTGAAGGGAAGAACTGACTCGTTGGAAAAGACCCTGATGCTGGGAAAGATTGAAGGCAGGAGAAAAAGGGGACAACAGAGGATGAGATGGTTGGATGGCATCATTGACTCAATGGACTTGAGTTTGAGCAAGCTCTGGGAGTTAGTGATGGGCAGAGAGGCCTGGAGTGCTGCAGTCCCTGGGGTCACAAAGAGTCAGACACAACTGAGTGACTAAATAGCAACAAAACAAAGCCAGCTAACAGAATCAGAAGTCTCAGCTGACCGCAGAGAGATTGACTTTTAGCTAAGTTAGGCAACAGGTTGTTTTATTTGAATTTTATTTGTGAGCCCTGCTCCCCTAACCACCCCCACCCCTGTTCTTTCAGGGGACAGTGGGATGGTCCTCCATCAGCCTTGGAACGTTTGGTGGGTCAGACGCATGCCTGCCTCAGGACATCTCCATGACTGATGCCTAGAATACTTGTCCTGGTTATTGGCATGCCTCACTCCCTCATTTTGGAGAGGGAAATGACAGCCCACTCCAATATTCTTGCCTGGAGAATCCCATGGACAGAGGAGCCTGGCAGCCTACAGTCCACAGGGTTGCAAAGAACTGGACGCGACTGAAGCAACGGAGCACTCGTGCCCTCGTTCTGTTTGTTATCTGTCCTCTGCTACCTCCATGAGGGCAACTGTTCTCCTGCTCGTTCACTGCAGTACTACCAGTGCCTGGACCAGTGTCTGGCACATGGTGGGTGTTGAGGAATGTCTTGAGTGAAGGTCTGTGTGTCCACAGCAGCAGCAGACCCTGTGGTCCAGAGGGCAGGTGGAGAGCAACAGCCCTGAAACAGGGGTGAGAAAGTCCCACGTGCCAAGGGAGCCAGGCCTGGCAGCTCCTCGGAGGCAATGAACCGTCTGGAGCTACAGCCTTAACAACTCTCCTTTTAGGTGACACATGCCCTCTACTGCCGCAGGAAGGGAACTGTGGAGGCACTGAGCCAGCCCACAGGGGCATCAGCCCCGTGGACGCTATGTCCACACACACTGGAGGCCGCCTTTCATTCGCCCATGACTTTATGTCTTAAGTTGGTCTTGAAGCCCTGAGGTGGACATCTGAGATGTTGCCATGATGGTTTTGGGGCTCCAAGGCCAGGGAGAGAAATTGCGGACATTGCGTCTTCAGTGCAGAGGACCGCAGGTAAAGTCGGACACCCTCCAGTGCCCCGTGGTTCCCCGAGTCCCCCTCTAGGACGTCACCCAGCCTGCTGCCCAACACTGGCGACCTGTGAGAGAGTCCTGATCCTGCTGCTGGATCCTGAGGCCTTATCACAGTGTAGGAGCTCTGTCGGCAGAATTCCTGGGTCAAACAGTGGCTCCAGCACTTGCTCATGCTGTGATACTGGCCACGTTGCTTACAGTGCTCTGTGCCTCCATTTGCTCTTCTGTAAAATGGGAACACTCACATTTTCTCCCTAGGGCTGTTGTGAGGATTATATATATGTCAGGATATGTCAAGTCCCTGGAGTTGAGCCTCATGTGCTGTAAGAGCTTTACCATGCATTGTCCAGGTGCCCTCGATGCCCAGCAGAGTGGCTGGTGCAGTAGCCGCTCAACACCATCGACTGGGGACACGGAGGGAGTGAGGCGATGGACGCACAGCTAGAGATGAGTGAACTTGGCCTCTGAACATGACCATGGCTGTCCTGGAGGAACAGACCTCTTGGTGCAGCTATTAGAAAGGAGCTCTGCTGGCAGCAGGTCTCAAAGCCAGGCATTGGGACGTAAACCAATGGGTTCCTGGTGATTGAAACAGGGGAGGGAAGGGCTGAGTTTGTAAATACAACTGCAAACACATACTTGGTAACTAAGCAATTTGGCAAAGATTCCCACTCTAGAGAGGAAATGTTCCCTTTGAAAACGAGCATAATAACAATGACTTCATCCAGGGCTTTGGCGCGTGTGTCTGAGAGTGGCCATCCTTTTACTGACAGCTGTAAGGCTCCAGAGGTCAGGTGAGGTGCACGTGCAGAGTCCGCCCTCCTCCATGGGCACAGTGGAAGGTCAGGCCAGGTGGTGTCTTCATTCCACTCTTCCAGGGTGACTGCTGTGTTTGCCCCTTGGTTTGTCCCTGCATTCTCTGCAAGGCGTGCACTAAAAGCTGAGGTTTTTCTCAATTCAGCTTACAATCCAGGTGTTAAGGGACGTGAAACCCTTCTTCAAGGGCTTCCCTGGTGGCTCAGATGGTTAAGAGTCCGCCTGCAATGCAGGAAGGCTGGGTTTGATCCCTGGGTCAGGAAGCTCCCCTGGAGAAGGAAATGGCAACCTACTCTAGTACTCTTGCCTGGAGAATTCCATGGACAGAGGAGCCTGGTGGGCTACCATCCATGGAGTCACAGAGTCGGACATGACTGACACTTTTTTCACTTTTCATGCTTGCTTCTCTGCTCTTCCCCTGCACTGGAGGTGATTTGGATCAGAGAAGTGAGAGGCAGAGGAAACACCCTGGTGGTTGTGCCACTCTCCTCCTGCACTGGAAGCACCGCTCACCTGATCTCTGGACTTTTCAAACCAAAGGCAAGAGCCTCACCTCCCCGACCCAGCCTCGCTAACCAGGGTGGTGGGAAGCAGATCTTCCTACTCCTCTGGTCTAAGAAAGGAAAATGTATGCTCATGGGGAAATAACAGTTCATCACACGATCTTGCTCCTGAGGGGGATCACTTTTTTTTCTATTTCTTCTTCAATCAACCATCCTTCTCTTCCCCAGTTGTCATCACCAGCTACAAATCAACTTCACAGAACTTGACTCACCCTGGATGGTTAGGATACCCAAGTTCAAAAGCAATCATATCCCTCTTTTTCTTTTTGAGGATGAAGAAATATCCTCTTACTTTGTTGATGGCTTATCTATGTTTTCTTGCCATGTTGTTCTTGAGAGCATATTGGGCAGGGTTGATATTAGAACATTCATCTAAACAATACCCTTACTGAGAATTTCATCAATTCCCAGAACAGTTCTCTCTCTTTATGAAAATTGGTGATATTTGGGAACATGTTCTTTTGGAAAGAGTCTCCCATTCTAAGAACTGAAGACTCTAATGTTCTCTGAGCCATATTTTATATAGCACCAAGTACTGCTTGGATCCAAGAATTCCTGTGGGTGTGCACACACACACACATACACACATCACTGGGAAATAATTATTGTTTCAGGGCAAGTGTGAACTCATAGCTATGTGGTGAGTACGATGACCCCTGGCTTGGTGCCTATTGTTCAATGGGGGCCTAACCATCTGCAGTTGTGAACTCTGACTTCCTGTTGGAGGAGGTAATTGGAAGGAAGCGACTGTTGTTGACTTGAGAACTGGACCTGGGTGCACAAAGACAGCTCATCCTCCATCCCTGACCTTGGAATGTAGGCTCTGCCTGCTGTCCTCATCAGTTAAGTTCAGTCACTCAATCGTGTCCAACTCTTTGCGACCCCATGAACTGCAGCAAGCCAAGACTCCCTGTCCATCACCAACTCCCAGAGTTTACCAAATAAATTCAAGTTTATTGAGTCAGTGATGCCATCCAACCATCTCATCCTCTGTCATCCCAATCTCCTCCTGCCTTCAATCTTTTCCAGCATTAGGGTCTTTTCCAATGAGTCAGTTCTTCACATCAGGTGGCCAAAGTATCGGAGTTTCAGCTTCAACATCAGTCCTTCCAATGAACACCCAGGACTGATCTCCTTTAGGATGGACTGGTTGGATCTTCTTGCAGTTCAAGAGACTCTCAAGAGTCTTCTCCAACACCATAGTTCAAAAGCATCAATTCTTCGGTGCTCAGCTTTCTTTCAGTCCAACTCTCACATCCATACACGACTACTGGAAAAACCATAGCCTTGACTAGACGGACCTTTGTTGGCAAGGTAATGTCTCTGCTTTTGAATATGCTATCTAAGTTGGTCATAACTTTCCTTCCAAGGAGCAAGTGTCTTTTAATTTCATGGCTGCAGTCACCATCTGCAGTGATTTTGGAGCCTCCCAAAAAAGTCAGCCACTGTTTCCACTGTTTCCCTATCTATTTGCAATGAAGGGACCAGATGGGACCAGATGCCATGATCTTCGTTTTCTGAATATTGAGCTTTAAGCCAACTTTTTCACTTTCCTCTTTCACTTTCATCAAGAGACTCTTTAGTTCTTCTTCACTTTCTGCCATAAGGGTGGTGTCATTTGCATATCTGAGGTAATTGATATTTCTCCCAGCAATCTCGATTCCAGCTTGTGCTTCATTCAGCCCAGATTTTCTTATGATGTAATCTGCATATAAGTTAAATAAGCATGGTGACAATACACAGCCTTGACGTACTCCTTTTCCTATTTGGAACCAGTCTGTTGTTCCATGTCCAGTTCTAACTGTTGCTTCCTCACCTGCATACAGGTTTCTCAAAAGGCAGGTCAGGTGGTCTGGTATTCCTATCTCTTTCAGAATTTTCCAGTTTCTTGTGATCCACACAGTCAAAGGCTTTGGCATAGTCAATAAAGAAGAAGTAGATGTTTTTCTGGAACTCTCTCGCTTTTTCGATGATCCAGTGGATGTTGGCAATTTGATCTCTCGTTCCCCTGGCTTTTCTAAATTCAGCTTGAACATCTGGAAGTTTGTGGTTCACCATTGAAGCTTGGCTTGGAGAATTTTGAGCATTACTTTACTAGCGTGTGAGATGAGTGCAATTGTGTGGTAGTTTGAGCATTCTCTGGCATTGCTTTTCTTTGGGATTGGAATGAAACCTGACCTTTTCCAGTCCTGTGGCCACTGCTGAGTTTTCCAAAATTTTGGCATATTGAGTGCAGCACTTTCACAGCATCATCTTTTAGGATTTGAAATAGTTCAACTGGAATTCCATCACCTCCACTAGCTTTGTTTGTAGTGATGCTTCAAATGGGCCTTAGGCCCAGTTGACTTTACATTCCAGTCAAGTGATTATCTTGGTCGAGAAGATCTTTTTTGTACAGTTCTTCTTTTGTGTATTCTTGCCACCTCTTCTTAATATCTTCTGCTTCTGTTAGGTCCATACAACTTCTGTCCTTTATTGAGCCCACCTTTACATGAAATGTTCCCTTGGTAGCTCTAATTTTCTTGAAGAGATCTCTAGTCTTTCCCATTCTATTATTTTCCTCTATTTCATTGCACTGATCACTGAGGAAGGCTTTCTTATCTCTCTTTGCTATTCTTTGAAACTCTGCATTCAAATGGGTATATCTTTCCCTTTCTCCTTTGCTTCTCACTTCCCTTCTTTTCTCAGCTATTTGTAAGACAAATAGCTCCTCCCTAGACAGCCATTTTGCTTTTTTTGCATTTATTTTTCTTGAGGATGGTCTTGCTCCCTGTCTCCTGTACAATGTCATGAACCTCCATCCATAGTTCATCAGGCACTCTGTCTATCAGATCTAGTCCCTTAAATCTATTTCTCACTTCCACTGTATAATCATAAGGGACCTCCCAAAAAAGTCAGCCACTGTTTCCACTGTTTCCCTATCTATTTGCAATGAAGGGACCAGATGGGACCAGATGCCATGATCTTCGTTTTCTGAATATTGAGCTTTAAGCCAACTTTTTCACTTTCCTCTTTCACTTTCATCAAGAGACTCTTTAGTTCTTCTTCACTTTCTGCCATAAGGGTGGTGTCATTTGCATATCTGAGGTAATTGATATTTCTCCCAGCAATCTCGATTCCAGCTTGTGCTTCATTCAGCCCAGATTTTCTTATGATGTAATCTGCATATAAGTTAAATAAGCATGGTGACAATACACAGCCTTGACGTACTCCTTTTCCTATTTGGAACCAGTCTGTTGTTCCATGTCCAGTTCTAACTGTTGCTTCCTCACCTGCATACAGGTTTCTCAAAAGGCAGGTCAGGTGGTCTGGTATTCCTATCTCTTTCAGAATTTTCCAGTTTCTTGTGATCCACACAGTCAAAGCTTTGGCATAGTCAATAAAGAAGAAGTAGATGTTTTTCTGGAACTCTCTCGCTTTTTCGATGATCCAGTGGATGTTGGCAATTTGATCTCTCGTTCCCCTGGCTTTTCTAAATTCAGCTTGAACATCTGGAAGTTTGTGGTTCACCATTGAAGCTTGGCTTGGAGAATTTTGAGCATTACTTTACTAGCGTGTGAGATGAGTGCAATTGTGTGGTAGTTTGAGCATTCTCTGGCATTGCTTTTCTTTGGGATTGGAATGAAACCTGACCTTTTCCAGTCCTGTGGCCACTGCTGAGTTTTCCAAAATTTTGGCATATTGAGTGCAGCACTTTCACAGCATCATCTTTTAGGATTTGAAATAGTTCAACTGGAATTCCATCACCTCCACTAGCTTTGTTTGTAGTGATGCTTCAAATGGGCCTTAGGCCCAGTTGACTTTACATTCCAGTCAAGTGATTATCTTGGTCGAGAAGATCTTTTTTGTACAGTTCTTCTTTTGTGTATTCTTGCCACCTCTTCTTAATATCTTCTGCTTCTGTTAGGTCCATACAACTTCTGTCCTTTATTGAGCCCACCTTTACATGAAATGTTCCCTTGGTAGCTCTAATTTTCTTGAAGAGATCTCTAGTCTTTCCCATTCTATTATTTTCCTCTATTTCATTGCACTGATCACTGAGGAAGGCTTTCTTATCTCTCTTTGCTATTCTTTGAAACTCTGCATTCAAATGGGTATATCTTTCCCTTTCTCCTTTGCTTCTCACTTCCCTTCTTTTCTCAGCTATTTGTAAGACAAATAGCTCCTCCCTAGACAGCCATTTTGCTTTTTTTGCATTTATTTTTCTTGAGGATGGTCTTGCTCCCTGTCTCCTGTACAATGTCATGAACCTCCATCCATAGTTCATCAGGCACTCTGTCTATCAGATCTAGTCCCTTAAATCTATTTCTCACTTCCACTGTATAATCATAAGGGATTTGTTAGGTCATACGTGAATGGTCTAGTGGTTTTCCCTACTTTCTTCAATTTAGTCTGAATTTGGCAATAAGGAGTTCATGATCTGAGCCACAGTCAGCTCTCGGTCTTGTTTTTGCTGACTATATAGAGCTTCTCCATCTCTGGCTGCAAAGAATATAATCAATCTGATTTCGATGTTGGCCATCTGGTGATGTCCATGTGTCGAGTCTTTTCTTGTGTTGTTGGAAGAGGGTGTTTGCTATGACCAGTGCATTCTCTTGGCAAAACTCTGTTAGCCTTTGCCCTTCTTCATTCTGTACTCCAAGGCCAAATTTGCCTATTACTCCAGGTGTTTCTTGACTTCCTACTTTTACATTCCAGTGTCCTATAATGAAATAGACATCTTTTTTGGGTGTTAGTTCTAAAAGTTCTTGCAGGTCTTCATAGAACCGTTCAACTTCAGCTTCTTCAGTATTACTGGTCAGGGCAAAGACTTGGATTACCGTGATATTGAATGGTTTGCCTTGGAAATGAACAGAGATCATTCTGTTGTTTTTGAGACTGCATCCAAGTACTGCATTTTGGACTCTTTTGTTGACTGTGAGGGCTACTCCATTTCTTCTAAGGGATTCCTGCCCACAGTAATAGATATAACTGTCCCTATAGCTGGAGCCATTTTCAAAGGCACAAACTTGAAAGAACAATGTGTTTTGAGACCATCCGGAGGGTGTATGTAACTGAAAGCCATTAAAGTCTCTAAATATTCAAGATTGTGGTAGGCAGTGGCAGAGATCTACCCATCTCGAGGCTGCCCAAGACACACTTACTGTGTAAGTTCTCTGCTTATTAAGCCTTCCACCTACCAGTCTAGAGCAGTCTGCCTCTTCCTTTGGTCTCTCCTTGCCCTCCAAGTATAAGGGCTAGTTTCTTGTTTCACTGGAAAGCTTCTGAGGCTGTGAGCCAGCACGTCTATGCCTTCTGAAGAGCACAAAGTAGAAATAGAATGCAAAATAGAATGCACAACCCATGCAGCCCACCTCCTGCACTGAGCGTTCCCATGCTGCCAAGGCCCAGCTTCTCCAGGATTCTTCCTCCCTCGGAACATGTTGGATGTTAGCTTGCATTGGCTTTCACAGGTAACACATCATTTCATCAGCACACAAATTTTCCTGAGCATTGTTCTACCAAGTGCTGGGGACAGAACCACTGAAGAAACACAGAAGGAGCAAATGCCAGAACAATGAATTAGGGAATAATTTGTGTTCCCTTCAGCCAGAGAGGAAAAGCCTTGGAATTCATGGGACAACGGGTAGGGTACATAGCTGAGTTTTGGCTCACCAGGAGGGGAGTGGGTTAGAAATTTGCCTGAGACTAAAGGCTGTTCTGGTCTCCCTTAGGAAAGCTTGATGACAAGTCTCAAAATGATTAAACTATTGGAAAGTAATTTAACTGCAGCCCAGAACAAAGCTCTAGAATATTTATAGAAATTCAAGAGTGAATAGCGCTCAGTAAGACAAAATTCACTCAATCCATTATCTAATAAATAAACTGTCAAGCTACAAGAAAACAGAGAAGTACAACCTATAATGAGAAAAAAAGTCAATCAATGGGAGCCAATCTGAAAATGGCACAGATGATTCATTTAAATTAGTAGGCAAGGATATTAAAATTATTTAACTGCAAGAGGAGAGTGAAAAAGCTGGCTTAAAACTCAGCATTCAGAAAACAAAGATCATGGCATCCAGTCCCATCACTTCATGGCAAATAGATGGAGAAACAATGGAAACAGTGACAGATTTTATTTTCCTAGGCTCCAAAATCACTCTGGACAGTGACTGCAATCATGAAATTAAAAGTGCTCGCTCCTTGGAAGAAAAGCAATGACAAATGTAGTGTATTAAAAAGCAGAGATATTACTTTGCATGGTGACTGCAGCCATGAAATTAAAAGACGCTTACTCCTTGGAAGAAAAGTTATGACCAACCTAGATAGTACATTCAAAAGCAGAGACATTACTTTGCCAACTAAGGTCCATCTAGTCAAGGCTGTGGTTTTTCCTGTGGTCATGTATGGATGTGAGAGTTGGACTGTGAAGAAAGCTGAGCACCGAAGATTAATGCTTTTGAACTGTGGTGTTGGAGAAGACTCTTGAGAGTCCCTTGGACTGCAAGGAGATCCAACCAGTCTGTTCTGAGGGAGATCAACCCTGGAATTTCTTTGGAAGAAATGATGCTAAAGCTGAAGCTCCAGTACTTTGGCCACCTCATGTGAAGAGTTGACTGATTGGAAAAGACTGTGATGCTGGGAGGGATTGGGGGCAGGAGAAGAAGGGGACAACTGAGGATGAGATGGCTGGATGGCATCACGGACTCAATGGACGTGAGTCTGAGTGAACTCTGGGAGTTGGTGATGGACAGGGAGGCCTGGTGTGCTGCGATTCATGGGGTCGCGAAGAGTTGGACACGACTGAGCGACTGAACTGAACTGAACTGAACTGAACAAAGATCCATCTAGTCAAAGCTATGGTTTTCCAGTAGTCATGTATGGATTTGAGAGCTAGACAATAAAAAAGGCTGTGTGCCGAAAAATTGATGCCTTTGAATTGTGGCACTGGAGAAGACTATTCAGAGTCCCTTAGACTGCAGGGAGCTCAAACTGGTCCATCCTAAAGGAAATCAGTCCTGAATATTCATTGTAAGGATTGATGCTGAAGCTGGAATTCCACTACTTTGGCCACCTGATGTGAAGAGCCTACTCATTGGGAAAGACCCTGATGCTGGGAAAGATTGAAGACGGGAGGAGAAGGGGATGGCAGAGGATGAGATGGTTGGATGGCATCACTGACTCAATTGACATGAGTTTGAGTGAACTCCAGGAGTTGGTGAAGGACAGGGAGGCCTGGCGTGCTGCAGTCCATGGGTGGCCAAGAGTCAGACACAACTGAGCAAATGAACAAAACAAGAGCAATTCTTTGTATTTAAGAACATAGAGTAATACTTGAGTATTAAGTGGAGAAATATTAAGTAAGTAAATATTAACTAGAGAAGTAAAAGATATATAACATATCCATATTGAACTTCTAAAGACTTTCAGATACAAAGTTTCCTGGACAGAACTAACAGCAGAGAAGACACTCAGAAGGAAAGGTCAATGAACTTGATATAGCAAAGTGAAACACGGGTTTTGCAGTTGTCCTGATGAGAAACAAAACCATCCCCGAAGGAAGAGAAGGACAACAGGATTTAACTCTTAGGGCAGGAGAATTTGGAAACAGATGGAAACAGAATTGTCAGATTGCTTCTGGTCTCTGGCTCAGGTGAGTGAGTTGACTAGTAGGAAAGATAGTCATTGACAGGTTTTCTGGGGTTAGTAGAGGACGGATAGTTTAATTGTGATACAAACGTTGAGAGGAGTTGACCTGAATGGGTCATTCTTTCTTTCTTTTTTACTCCTAGTTTTGCAATTTTGAAAACTATTGACTGGAAATCATCTCTAAAATGTGCCTAATTTGCTTTAACAAAGTATGCAGTGTGGTGGGAGGAGCCCTGGACGGGAAGGAAAGAGAGCTTCTGGTCCTGGCTTGGTCCCTGACTAGCTGTATGATCGTAGGGACGTCTCAGGGCATACTGTTTCCCTAATCCTTTCCTTCAGGCCGCTGCATCGGAACTACCTAGGTACTCGTTAAAAATGAAAACACTAACTCATCCCAGGGCAGAGCCCAAGTACCTCAATGTAAATTTTAAAAATTTTTGACATAATGTGAAAGTTACAGAAAAGGTGCAAGAATCATCCAAGGAATTCCTGAACAATTTCACCTAGAGGACCTAAATGGTAACAAATTACTATATTCGTTCGCTCTCTCTTTCTCTGCATACACACACACACACACACACACACACACACACACACACACAATGCACAGATACAAAGAGCTTTATTATTATATATGTGTATGTTTTTTTCTGAATAAGAGAAAGTTATAGACATGAGATATGGTTCCCTTTCATTCCTAAATGTCTTTGTTTCCTAAAATCCAGGAATTATAATATAGAGTATAATTATATCAAAAAACGGAAATCAGCACCAATACAATAACACTATTTAGTTTGAAAACTTTAAATTGCCAATGGATCAACAGTGTTCTTTACAGAAAAAGGACCCCAAGGCCTTGCATTCCATCGCCTTGTCCCATTAGTCTTTCTTCATCTGGAGCAGGGCCTGAGGCTTTGTTTGTTTCTCATAACATTGGCACTTTTGAAGAGTACAGGTCACTGATTGTGCAACTTGTCCCTCACTCTGGGTGTGTCGACTGACTCCTCGTGATCAGGTTCGGGCTGTGCACTCGGGGCCATCCGTCATAGCGAGGGAGTGATGACGTGTCTTTGTGCATCGAGTCCAGAAGCCCTGGCAGTTGATCAGCTCTGTTTCTGGAAACGGTAATTTGGTGATTGGTTATGGTGGTCCCTGCCAGGTTTCTCTACTGAAAAGTGACTTTATATCTTGTAATTAATAAGGATTTTGTGGGGAGAAAGTGTGAAAATGTTAGTTGCTCAGTTGTGTCTGATTCTTTGCGACCCCTTGAACTGTAGCCCACTGGGCTCCTCTGTCCATGAGATTCTCCAGGCAAGAACACTGGAGTAGGTGGGTAGCCATTCCTTTCTCCAGGGAATCTTCCCGACCCAGGGATCGAACCAGGGTCTCTGGCATTACAGACAGATTCTTTACCATCTGAGCCATCAGGGAAGCCCCTGTGGAGAGAGACTTTGAGAAAATATTAGTTCCTGTAATCTCGACCCTTTCACCCGCTGGCTTTGGCATTCATTGACGGAAGAATGTTACTGCTGTTTAGTTGCTCAGTCATGTCTGACTCTTTGCGACGTCATGGACTGTAGCCCACCAGGCCCCTCTGTCTATGGGATTTCTCAGGCAAGAATACTGGAGTGGGTTGCCATTGCCTTCTCCAGGGGCTTCTTTCTGACCCAGGGATCAAACTCATGTCTCCTGCTTGGCAGGTGGATTCTTTACCACTGAGCCAGCTGGGAAGCCCTTTCATTGATAGAGGGCCAGTGCTTGGGAACCTCTGCACTCACCGCATGGTGACCTCTGCAGGTCGGTCCCAGCATGTGGCCTGGTGTTTGTCATGGCAGGTGGTTCCCGAGTGGGAAAAAGGAAGCCAGAGCAGCTGTGTCTTCTCTCCCGGCTATGAGTCATCATTGATACCATGAAGGAGATCACTAGCTGTAACTGTGATGTTTTTTGATCAATTTTTCACTTACCCCATGAGATGTTAATTCCATTTTTTAAATTCTTAATTTTATCTTTTATTTAAAGATTTTTTGGAGGTGGACCATTTTTCAAGTCTTTATTGAATTTGTTTCGTGTTTTGCTTTTTGGCCAAAGGGGCATGTGTGTTCTCAGCTCCCCAACCAAGGATTGAACCCACACCTCCTGCATTGAAAGGCAAAGTCTTAACCACTAGACCATCAGAGAAGTCCCAGTAGTTCCGTTACACAATGCTTTCTTCAACATGGGCGGCTGCGGTTGTGTGTGTCATGGAAAAACAAGAAACTAAGACATTTTATAGCTCAAAATATGCTGCTGCTGCGGCTAAGTCGCTTCAGTCGTGTCCGACGCTATGTGACCCTATAGACAGCAGCCCACCAGGCTCCACTATCCATGGGATTCTCCAGGCGAGAACACTGGAGAGGGTTGTCACTCCCTTCTCAGGGGATCTTCCCGACCCAGGGACCTAACCTGGGTCTCCTGCATGGCAGACAGATTGTCTACTGACTGAGCTGCCAGCATACAATAGTTTAAAACAGTCTAAAATTTTCCTGAGTTCTACCTATTCATCTCTCTTCCCATCTCATTTAATTTTCAAAACAATACTAGGAGGTGGAATTTCACAGGCCCTGTTACAGCTGAGAACCTTGACCCCTCATTTCCTTCTCTACGAAGCTGTGATGTTTGTGTTTACCTCAAGTGTTGCTGTGAATCTTCACGGGGTTGACAGGCAAAGGCTTGGGAACCATCACTATGGTGGGTGCACATGGCATTTGGTGCAAACTCTGAGTTATCCAGACTTCTCTGCCTATACGGCCAGGATAAGACTGTCCCTTCTTGGGACCCTGATGGACTTCCTTCGTAGCCCAAAGTTCCAGACGAAGCAGAAGATTTAGGATTAGTTTGTTTAATAATGACAGGCTGAGCAGAAAGACGGCTCCTGGGGAAAGGGTGGCCCCAGCAATTCCTTGTTTCCTCTGGAGCCCCTAGAACTCTGAGCAGCTGACACAGAATGGGAGTCAAGGTGAAGTGCATTCTGACTTTGACCGGCAGTGACCAAGGGGGCGGTGGTGGGGAGGGTAAGTGGGGAGACAAGGGTGGGCCAAGAAGGTGGAACCTTGGGACCTTGAGGCCCCTTTGCCGGGTGCCACGAGAGTGTGTCACACAACCGCCTTGCCCAGTTTGGCCTCCTGTGTCCCCATTGTGTCTGCAGGCTTCTGGGATGGCCCCTGACGTCTGTCTAGGTTGCCTATCTCTTGGAGAGGAGGTGCCCTGAGCCCTCAGAGGGTTCCTAATCCAACCTGAGAGAAGCCTCGTCACCCTGATGTCCTGGCTCCCCCTCCTTGCCCATCACCTCCCCACCACACTCAGCTCCGCCCTCCTCCTCTTCTTGGAAGCCCTCCAGGGAAGCCTCACTGTGTGTGAGAAGGTGAGTGCAAGAGTCGAGAGGGGCTGGGAGTTCTGTGAAGCTCTGTCTGCCCACATCCACAGACTTCACACTCCTTTCCATCCCGCTGCTCCTGCTCCGGGAGGCCTGGTCTGCGGCATTTGGGGATGGGGTCATGGTCAAAGAGGGCGCTGTGGGCACTGGGCTTGGTCGCCCGGCCAGATGCAGGAGGGCGGAGCAGGAGCTCAGGCTGGCTCAGTTATTCCAGGAGCGTCTGCCTTCCTGGAGGAAAAGGCACCACTCAGAGGCACCTGGCAGCCTCTGAAAGTCCTTGCCACACCCTGCTCTGCCTGGCAACACGGCCTCTGCCCCTTCTGTTCCAGCCTCTGGCCAGGAAGGACCCCAAGGAGAGGGTTCTGGACTGTGAGGGCAGTTTCAGAAAGGCACACTCGGGAGCTGCCTGTGTGGCACTTTCCAAAGTGAAGGCTGAGCACTGGGGGGGAGGGGTGGTGGGGGAAGGTGGGGAGGTTGGGGAGGCTGTGGGGATGGGCAGCCCACCCAAGACTCTA
>SJXQ01012082.1:0-35903 GCA_006408695.1 Aepyceros melampus | reverse complement strand
TCACTGGGGCGGGTGGGGTTGGGTGGACGTGGAGGGAAGCGTTTGCTCTGCTTGCTGGCTGGGCGTCTCCTTTCCAGATGTCTGAGCTGACTGGTGGCATAGGGAGCTCATGGAGCCTGCATCCTGGTGTGGTGGGAGATTTAATCAGCTTGGTAACCTCTTCCCCAAGGAAGAATCAGGGCCAGAGATTCTCCAGCAGGAAGGTGAACCCCAGCTCTCCCAGACGCGTCTCTGTCCCCGCATCTCAGACGGGCATCCAGCGTCAGTGTCCCGGACCCCAGAGCCGGGCCCTCTGTGTTGTCCTGTGAATTAACCGGGCCACGGCCGGACCATTGGCCTCACGGGCGATGGAGGGGTCCCTTTGGAGTCTTTGCTGCTTTAACTTAGGTGTCACTGTTCGAAGCGACCAGGAGTGCCCTCAGCAAAGGTTCTTCCCAAAGAAGGAGTGAATGAAGGTGAACCCACGTGGTTTAGTGACAACAGCCTGACAACCACCTCCTCCCCACTCCCCACAACCCGGCCCGGGCCCGCGGGTAGGCTGTGCCATCCACACTCGTGTGTTTCTCAAGTGCCCTGTGGTCCAGCCCGTTCCACAGTAGGCACTAGAGGCCTCGGCCAGAGCGTTTAGGCCAGGTAGCCTGATGCCCGGAGGACTCAGGGCGGCAACCGTGTATCAGGCTGGCGTCGTCTGCCCCTTTTGCTGGGGAGAGGAGTGCAGACATCTCAGACTGTCCGGGAGGATAGGACCTGCCTCCTGAGCACACGGGGAGCTAGACGCGCACAGACCTTCCTTCCACCGCCCAGGGCACCTTGAAACGCCCAGCACACGGGGTGGCCGTGCGCATGCGCAGCTCCCATACCCGGTGGTCCTCTGCGCGCCGGCTGGACCTGCTCTAACCTGAGCTGCGCGGCAGCTGCTATGAGCAGGCGGGACACCCCGTTCTGCACCATTGGAGGGATGCGCTATCGACAGTATCCCGTGTAACCTGAGTGGAAGAGCATCGGAAAGTCGGCTTGGAAACCTTTCTCACGTTGCTTTCACAGTGTCTGGAACCCCGCCAGGGCAGGTGCCTTCACTTCATCTTTCTTTTAAAGGAGTGGGGGTTCCTCGCTCTTAAGTTTCACAAATGGTTGCTGTTCCATACATTTATGTCTGTCTCCTCTAAGAAGAGTTAGAACTCTCCCACTCCTGTAGGTTAAGAAGTACCATCTCACACCTCTTCTCTATCCCTTTTTTGGGTCTGAAAGAAAGACTCTATGGACTGTAGCCTACCAGGCTCCTCTGTCCATGGGGTTTTCCAGGCAAGCGTACTGGAGTGGGTTGCCATTTCCTTCTCTAGGGATCTCCCAACCCAGGGATCGCACCTGGGTCTCCTGCAATTGTAGGCACATGCTTTACCGTCTGAGCCACCAGGGAAGTCACTTTGTGGATGTTCATTACATTTTTGTTCATTATTTTAAAAGCTGCCTAGTGCGAGGTGGGCATAGAGGGTTAACCAACGTTATCTGAGCTGCTACTGCTCATGTGGGTACATGATACACTGTCAAATGCTTGTATCTGAAGTATGATTTCTGAGAGCACATGCGTTGTAGGTCAGCAGGAACAATACCTTGTTGTGGTCCACCCCATTGACAGGTTTTGCTGAATAATTGTAACCCATGAGTGTGAGTACATAAAACATGAAATCTCAAAGGTCCAATGAGGCAAATATTTAGCAGGTGGATGGGTTTTAACACAACTAGAAGAAAGACGGGAGGCAAATACAGGGGAAAAGTGAGAAATGGAGAATGATCACACAGAGAGCCCTCAGCATGGAGGATATGGTTGTTCCTACCTAAACCCAGGAAAGCCTGTAAGCCCCTAGCCACACTTCAGAGGACTTAGCAAGCTTATGGCATTTTGCTGAGTTTGGAGAGGGTTCCACCTCCACCAGTTCTTGAAATTAATGAATTTGTTCAGTAGAAAGACCTGGAGCAAAAGAATGTTTAGGAAGTCTCTGTAGTTGAGGCTGAGAGATGTTTGTGCTTAATTTTGTTTGTACTTGTGTTTAATGTTTGTGCATTAAAGACTGAAACATGAGAATTTGTAGGTAAGGAACTGCTTTCTCTGCAGTTAACATGGCTGTTCTGAAGCTTCCAGGGTCTAAGGAAGCTTAGATGTGGCCGCAGGATGGAGCGAGCCAGAATGTGGAGCTCGGTAGACGTTCTCAACGTGGAGCAAGACCAGGCCAGAGGAGTCAGTGTGCAAGTCCCACCATGGACTCATATGTGTGCTTTGTGCGATTTGTGGTCTGCCTCTTTGCCTCATTCTTTTTTTTTATACCTTGGCATGGATCCACCAAACATCAATAGAGGTTACTTCAGACCTTGCCTGCTGTGAGCTCTCAGTAAATTTGGTTTCTTCTTTACAAACTAACCTTGTTCATCCTCAACATTTTTTTTTTTTCTTTTTGGTTGGGAGCATCTGCAGAAGGTCTCTGCCTGGAGATGGTGTGCTAACCTATCTCTAGCAGAGACCAGCAAGGTGCCCAGGTTTGGTCATGGCAACAAGGCAAGGCTTTAGGGAGGATCATTGACAGCAATGAGGTCAAAGAAGCTCCTAACACAGGTGACTGCTTTGCGCCTCACCTGTAGGATGTGATGTTGTTTGTGGTGACTTATTTAACAAGGAGCTAGAGAATGGAGATTTGTGTTTTAGCTCATGAATGGAGGGTGAAGGCCTGGAATTTTGTTGTTTTTACTTTCTATTTTGGAATGATTTTTGACTTATAGAAAAAATTTCCAACTATCCTTCACCCAGATCACCCAAATGTGGACACTTTTTCACATTTCTTATTGTTCTCCATCTCCCCACCTCCTCTGTCTGTCACCTCTATCTCTACCTGTATCTCCAGCTACATCGGGGCTTCCCTGGTGGCTCAGATGGTAAAGCATCTGCCTGCAATGCAGGAGACCCGGGTTCAATTCCTGGGTCGGGCAGATCCCCTGGAGAAGGAAATGGCAATCCACTCCAGCACTCTTGCCTGGAAAATCCCATGGACGGAGGAGCCTGATAGGCTACAGTCCATGGGGTCGCAAAGAGTCGGACACGACTGAACGACTTCACTCACTCACTCGAGCTACATCATATTCTGTCTCTTTCTAGCTACACATATACATTTCCATGGCAAACAACTAGTTTGAATTAGGTTGTTTATTGCTGGGGAAGAATGTTAGGTGGCATGGGTGACATTGGGGGAATAGCTGATGAAAATCATGGAGTATGAATGCCCCCCCAAATCTGCTTTGCTTCATTATTTACAAGTATGTGTCTTTCTTGAGGGGAGTTATCTGACTTATTGATTGCCATGGATTTTGAGATTTTTCAGTTAAAGTATGTTTGTTTTCATTGGAAAGGAAATACTGTGGTCATTTGCAGGGCTGAGGGCTGTTGGTTCTTTTGGAGATATGTAAAAAGGGAGGAATGTAGGGATTTTGTTTGGGGTTTTTCTTCAATAAGCTCAATCTTGTGGGTTGTCCATCCTTTGAGGCTTTTCTGAGGGTGGAGGGAAGCTGAGCATGTGTGGAATGGCAGGGTTTACAATGCAGGGTCACCTTTACATCACAGCCAGTCCTGGTTAGAGAATCATAAAAATAAAAACAAAGTTGAGACACAATGGCTTTCTGAATTTATTTCTGTATTGAGTGTGAAACTTAATTACTTTTAGCCTGGCACTTTAAGCCTCAACAAAGAGGACTCGGGTGACATGATTATTATGATTTTAAACATGAAAAGCCATCTTTCTAAGTGGTATTTACTCTTCTGTGTGCTTTGGAGGCTCTCCCAGTCAATGTCAGCATGATGAATCACTTATTTAACTTTGCTTCTTAAAGTCTCTTTTAGTTTAATGCAACTGGACCTTTCTTTCTTTCTTTCTTTTTTTAAAATGAAGAGTCATTCTGAATTCCTACAGGAACAAAACCACTTTTGATTTTTTAGGATGGGAATCATAAAAAGTGAGGATGGATTCAAGAGCCACTTATAGGATGAATTGCTTTTATAAAGATACAGGGGCAGGAGAGACGGGAGCCAAGGGAACGTGGGAATGATATCACTGATGAGGGACTAAGTGGACTGAAGAGGATGAGGCCCAGGAAAGGGACACAAGTTGCCTGGAGAAGCTGGATGTTTTTTCTTTGCTAGCCTTTTGCCCAGTACTGAATAAATCATTGATTTAGTGCCGAGGTTATCACAGTCTCACAATACCATGGACCAGTGCTGCCCTATTACTTGGTCCTGCATTGAAATGATGTGAAGAGTATAATGTTGCTTGAAAGTGTCACGAGATATTCTTCGTTTTTTGGTGATAGTGATGGAATAATTTAGGTCAATCATCTCACTGAAAATAACCACCAAATAATTGTTCTCCAGTCGCTAAATCGTGTCTCTTTCCGACCTCATGGACTGCAGCACACGAGGCTCCTCTGTCCTTCACTCTCTCCCAGAGTTTGCTCAAATTCATGCCCATTGAGTCAGTTCTCCTCCTGTCCTCAATCTTTCCCAGCATCAGGGTCTTTTCCAATGATTCGGCTCTCCACATCATGTGGCCAAAGTAGTGGAGCTTCAACTTCAGCATCAGTCCTTCCAATGAATATTCAGAGTTGACTTCCTTGAGGATTGACTGGTTTGATCTTCTTGCAGTCCAAGGGACTCTCAAGAGTCTTTTCCAGCACAACAATTTGAAAGCATCAATTCTTTAGTGCTCAGCCTTCTTTATGGTCTAACTTTCACATCCATACATGACTACTGGAAAAACCATAGCTTTGACTACACAGACTTTGGCAGCAAACATTTAAAAAAGTTCTTTATTTATTTATTTATTTTTTAATTAAAAATTTTTTTTAATTTTACTTTATTTTACTTTACAATACTGTATTGGTTTTGCCATACATTGAGATGAATCCACCACAGGTGTACATGAGTTCCCAATCCTGAACCCCCTCCCACCTCTCTCCCCATATCATATCTCTGAATCATCCCCATGCACCAGCTCCAAGCATCCTGTATCCTGTATCGAACATAGACTGGCAATTCATTTCTTACATGATAGTACACATGTTTCAATGCCATTCTCCAAAATCATCCCATGAATTTGAGAGTGTGGGATGATTTGGGAAAAAAAGTTCTTTAATAGCATCAAGGAGCTATAAAGGTAGTAAGAAATCACTGGCTCCAGATTCAGAGGAAGATGAAAATTCACAGAGTGAGGTTGGCATCTGGGACTACTTTGACCAAAGGGCAACTGGGAATCTGAAATACATGTCTAGGAGAGTGAGCAATATGCTTCTAGTCCTGTGAGATCAGGGGAGTATGAAATTTGAGCCCAAGGCTCCCCAGGATAAAACTTCCTATGCCTTGGTCTCAGTTTCAGTGGAGCTGCTTCTTGTAGAAATAAGGGTGAAATGGAAGTGAAACAGTTCCTCCATGAAATGTTGCCCATTTATAGGTCATCTGGGTGACCAAGAAAATTTTATTGCCTGAAGTTGGACTAAATGATAATTGATTGGTTTGATTGTGCCCCAGGACTAGGCAAAAGCAAATGAAAACTGTATCTAAAGAAAAATAGCATCATCTGAGACTTCAAAATATTTCTATAAATTAAAAAATACAATGTCAAGCACATAGTTAAAATCAATTATAACAAAACAAAAAGCTAGGCACATGGTACACATTTGCCTATGAAAGAACCAGTGAAAATAAGAAATGACACACACACACTCATAAGGATATCAAGTATGGGAACTAATAGCAAGAGACTGCCTAGAAACTATATTCACTACTTTCAAGAAGAGAAAGGGGAGCTTGAAAAATTTGGTGAAAGTGTTAGTCCTTCAGTCGTGTCTGACTCTTTGTGACCTCATGGACTATAGCCCACTAGGCTCCTCTGTCCATGGAATTCTCCAGGCAAGAATTCTGGAGTGGGTTGCCATTTCCTTCTCCAGGGGATCTTCCTGACCCAGGAATTGAACCCGGGTCTCCCGCATCACAGGCAGACGCTTTACCATCTGAGCCACCAGGCTTACATAAGAGCAAAGTAAATGCTAGAACTTGAAAATCTGACTGAATTAAAAATTCAATGTATAGATTCAATGACAAATTAGATACAGTTGAAGAGAAAGCTATAGTAAACTATAACATTGGTTATAGAAAAATATACAAAAGTAAGCATGTAAAGGCAATAAGGTCATGAGAAAACATAAAACCCATAGAGGATATAATTAAAAGTCCAGCATATATCCAAAGGGCTACTCAGAAGGACCAGAGTCTAAAAGTCTTAAGCATAAAACAAAAATGAGTGACAATGTCCTAGGAAAATTCCCAAAATTTCTTAGTCAGGATAAACATAAAGGATATATTATAGTGAAATTGTAGACAATCAAATACATAAAGCTGCCAGAGAGAAAAAGAGATTACTTTTGAAAGGTACAATAGTTAGACTGATAATAGAGTTACTGAAAGCAACAGTGGAAGTCAGAAGATAGTGGAATATCTTTAATGTACTGAGGAAAAAAAAACACCAAGTCACCAATATAGACTGTTAATAAAAATGTCTTTTAAATATAAAGGTGAAATAAAGACATTTTCAGACAAAATCAGAGAGAGTTGCTACCACTAGAACTTCAGTAAAGGAAACATTAAGGAGAGTTGTTTAGGCAGACAGAAAGTAATCCTAGATGGAAGGTTAGGATACAGAATAAATCAAGAGCAAAGGAAAGTATAAATATATGAGTAAATCCAAATTATATTGATTTATAAAACAATAACAATTCATATTTGTGAGTACATATTTGTGTAAATTATTATCTATTTATGTATCAAGTTATTATCTATTTATGTATCATCTAAGCAGAAACATCATTTTGCCACCAAATGTCAGTATAGTCAAAGCTATGGTTTTTCCAGTTCAGTTCAGTTCAGTTGCTCAGTCATGTCTGACTCCTTGAGACTGCATGAATCACAGCACGCCAGGCCTCCCTGTCCATCACCAACTCCCGGAGTTCACTCAAACCCATATCCATCAAGTCAGTGATGCCATCCAGCCATCTCATCCTCTGTTGTCCCCTTCTCCTCCTGCCCCCAATCCCTCCCAGCATCACAGTCTTTTCCAATGAGTCAACTCTTCGCATGAGGTGGCCAAAGTATTGGAGTTTCAGCTTCAGCATCAGTCCTTCCAATGTGCAGATATGAGAGTTGGATCATAAAGAAGGCTGAGCATTGAATAATTGATGCTTTCAAATTGTGGTGCTGAGAAGACTCTTGAGAGTCTCTTGGACTGCAAGAAGATCAAATCAGTCAATCCTAAAGGGAATCAGTCCTGAATATTCATTGGAAGGACTGATGCTGAAGCTGAAAGTCCAATACTTTAGCCACCTGATGGGAAGAACTGACTCACTGGAAAAGACCCTGATGCTAAGAAAGATTGAAGGAAGGAGGAGAAGGGGACAACAGAGGATGAGATTGATGGATGGCATCATTGACTCGATAGACATGAGTTTGATCAGACTCTGGGAAACACTGAAGGACAAGTAAGACTGGTGTACTACAGTCCATGGAATTGCAAAGAATTAGACATGACTTAGCAACTGAACAATAATGGTGTATCATCTATCTATTTAAAGACATAAGACAAAAAAATCTTTAAGTTGGGAGGGACATTAAAGAACTTTTAAGTGTTCTAAGTTCCTTTTATTGTCCAAGAAGCAGTGAAAGTACCAAGTACATTTAAAGTTTGATAAGTCAAGAAGTCATGTTATAATTTCCAAGGGAACCATAAATGCAAAATAGAAAGTATAAAACTTTCAAATAAATAAAGCAATAAAAAGATGCTATAAAAATGAAATAATAAAAATGGTCAATCCAAAAAAAGGCAAGAAAAGAGAAAAAAACATGGAGTGAATGAAGCAAATAGAAAACATACTGAAAGATGGTAGGTTTAAAGTCAAATATATTAGCATGTATATTAAATATAAATAGACAAAATACTTCAGTTAAAAGACAAAGACATTCTGACATGTTATAAATCAAAGTCAAATTTTATGGTCTTTTAAGGCACAAATTAAAATGTAGGGATAAAAGAATTTGAAAATAAAAGAGTGGAATAAAGTACACTGTGCCAATAGTAGCCAAAGGAATGCTGGTAAATCTATATGGACATCAGACAAACTTGATCTTAAAGCAAAAAAATTTTTGGAGATTAAGAGTCATTTTTTATTGACTAGGGATTCAATCCATTGGGAAGACAGAATAATTTAAAATTTATATGCATCTGTTTTATGTCCTTGAAATATTTGAAGCAAAAAGAGACAGAAAGATTTGTAAGGGGATATGCATAAATCCATAGGCATGCTGGAGTTTTATAACAAATCTTCCTCAGAGAGAAGACAAGCAGACAAAAGAAATAATCTGTTAAAAAAAAAAAGATTTCAAATGCATGAGTAAAAAACTGAGATGCTGAAACCTCGGCATGGGCCACAGAGCAAGTCTCAACAATTTCAAAGGATTTTAAAATAACAAGGTATATACTATGATCACAATTGAAAAACAAAAAGATGACTGGAAAATCAGCATATATTTAAAAAATCAGCATATATATTAAGACAAGTATTTGTCTTAACAAATCTAAACAAATATACTGCTTTTTTTCAAAACATGTGAAAGTAACTCCCTTTAGGGAGATCTTCACTTTAAAATGTTATATTAGGAAAGACTGTGGGCTGAAAAAAATCAATGAGCCAAGTATTCATCTCAAGAAATTGCCAAAAGGAAAGAAAAATAAATGCAAAGAAAGAAGAAATAATAAAAACAAGAGCAGAAAGTACTGAAAAAGCAGGATAGAAAAGATCAACAAAGTCAAAAGTTGTGCTTTTTGAAAAGATGAATAAAAATTATTAGCTTGGGTGAGACTGATCAATGAAAAAATGGAAAGAAGATAGAAGTAACCAATGCTGGACATGAAAAAAGGAGGCATATAGGCTGAGGCTTAGAGGATGGGCATGCATCAGGAGGGGAGGAAAGGGAACCATCTTGGCAGGCAGGAACATCTGCTGCCTGCCCAAGGGGCGTCTTGGGCAGCGGGAACAACCTGAATTGGGACTGAAGCCTCAGTTACTCACCGGCCAGAGCAGGTGGATGGTTGTAAGGGCAGGCAGGACAGGAGGCAGGGCAGGCCAGGACAGCCCAGACTGGAGGGGCAAGCTGAGGAGTTTGGGCTTTATCTTGAGGGCCAGGAGGCACCAGTGGAAAATTTTAAGAAAGAGAAAGAAAAAGCCATTTAGGCTGGCCATCCTGGCTCACTTGGGGAATGACTAGGAGGTGCGATGTAGTGGAGATGCCAGCCTAGAGTAGGGGAGGCCAGTGAGCAGACAGAAGCAGTGGTCCAGGTGAGAAAGATGAGGGCCGGGACCCAGGTGGAGAAGCCGGCAATGGAGCAGGCTTAGAAACACCCTGGGGCTGGTAGCTGCTGTCACAGGACATAGCTTTAGGAATCACCAGTATGTGCAAATAGCAAGTAGCGTGGAGGAGAAGAGGAATCAACTGCCAAGGTGAAGAGTATTTGGAGAGTCAGGGAAAGTCCTAGTGTTATCCCTCAGTTATGCCCGACTCTTTGCAACCCCACTGACTGTATCCTGCCCCAGTCCTTCTGTCTTTGGAATTCTCCAGGAAAGAATATTGGAGTGCATTGCCATTCCCTTCTCCAGGGGATCTTCCTAACCCAGGGGTTGAACCCAGGGGCTTAACCATCTGCGCCACCAGGGAAGCCCCTTATGTATTACAGGCATCATATTTACCCATCAGGACACCACCAGTGACTCTTGGAAGACTTCAGGGAAGAGTCTAGCTTCTGGAGCCCAAGTGCCTGGTGTCTTCCTGGTGAGGATACTTCTGGGAGCTTGATTTGCTGTGAAGGAGGAGAGAACACAGCATTGGAAAGCCTTGTGGGATCACAGACATTTTTTAAAAGTTGGAAGATGCAGATCTTTCCCACTTTACTGCCTGCCATCCTCCACCTGAGAAATGAAAATCAGTGGCTCACATTATATGACTAAGATTTTCCAACTGTGTCTGTCCAGGTTGTCCTATTTCCTCCCTCTTATTACATATTCATAAGGAAGTGTTTTTGAACCTCTTGATTACTCTTTGTTTATATGTCTTTGGCTAGTTACTTTATCCTGGCTTCCTAGGTGGCGCAGTGGTAGAATCCGCCTGCCAATGCAGGAGACGCAAGAGGCTCCGGTTCCATCCCTGAGTCGGGAAGGTCCCCTGGAGGAGGAAATGGCAACCCACTCCAGTATTCTTGCCTGGAAATTTCAACAACAGAGGAGTCTGGCAGGCTTCAGTCCATGGGGTCACAAAGAGTTGGACGTAACTGGGCATGCAAGCACGCTAGTTACTTTATTTATCACATAAGAGGATGGGGAGACAAATTTTTTAAGAATTGCAAAAGAGGAAAATTTATAGAATAATCATAGCTGTTTCTGCCAAGGAAGTCTATGAAATGTTTAAATCAGGAATGGCCAGTTTACATGTCAGACTGGTATTTCTGAATCCCAGTTTTTTCTTCTCTGTAACATATTATAACTGAAAGATGCCCAAACAGATGTTTTCTGTTATATGGATGTGGTTCCAAAGGTTTCTTCATATGCTGCTCACAGACAAATAATCCCGAAGGAGCTATAGGGGCCAATAATCTTCATTTTGTTATTGCATGTGAAAACATCTCAGGCTGTTTATATTAGACAAATTTCATTTTGGAACAGCGTTATTATTAAGACACACCTTTCTGTGCACATTTTTAACAGTAAATTCCTTTCCCTTATCTCGTGGCTCAAAATTCTGCTTGCTCCTTTCGTGGTCTTCAGATCATTTACTCACTTACTGTGGTCATTGAGAATCCCTCTTCCTCAGTCAGACTTCAACCCTCAGATGTGGAATCCCTTGGAAGAGATGCTCAGATTATTCAAGTGTGTGTTCAGGCACACCTATGAACACAAGTGTCAAGTTTTCCTATAGGACTGGTGCTCCAGAAATGAAATATTTAAAGTGAAAATGGAGGAGACATTGTTTCTACAGGAGAGCTGGCGAAAACATTGTTTGGTTAGACTCTATCAATATTGGTTTAAATCTTGTTATGTCTCAAAGTCATTCTGAAATCAGAGCTGATGGTGAAGAAGCCCTTGGAAAATAAGAATAACCCTCTCCTGGGATCTGAAGCTCTGACCCAAAGAATGGGAGGGGGACGATGCTGACCACATGAGAGAGATCACCAGTGCATACGCAGTGTGGACTGAAAAATAAATACCCGCAACCTAAAAGTTAGATTTTATTCAGTAAGAATTTAGGACTTGATCCCAGGAGACAATACCTCAGGAGACCCCCAGAGAGCTGACTCCAAGGAGGCAGAGGAGAAGCCAGGCTTTAAACAAGGTTGCAGCAAGGGGCAGGTAATCTGAATATGAAAAGATTACTGTTGATTAAGAAAAACCAAATCTCTCACATGAAGAGATTAAAAGACGCTTACTCCTTGGAAGAAAAGTTATGACCAACCTAGATAGTATATTCAAAAGCAGAGACATTACTTTGCCGACTAAGGTCCGTCTAGTCAAGGCTATGGTTTTTCCTGTGGTCATGTATGGATATGAGAGCTGGACTGTGAAGAAGGCTGAGCGCCGAAGAATTGATGCTTTTGAACTGTGGTGTTGGAGAAGACTCTTGAGAGTCCCTTGGACTGCAAGGAGATCCAATCAGTCCATTCTGAAGGAGATCAACCCTGGGATTTCTTTGGAAGGAATGATGCTAAAGCTGAAACTCCAGTACTTTGGCCACCTCATGCGAAGAGTTGACTCATTGGAAAAGACCCTGACGCTGGGAGGGATTGGGGGCAGGAGGAGAAGGGGACAACCAAGGATGAGATGGCTGGATGGCATCATGGACTCAATGGACGTGAGTCTGAGTGAACCCCGGGAGTTGGTGATGGACAGGGAGGCCTGGCGTGCTGCAGTCCATGGGGTTGCAAAGAGTTGCACACAACTGAACTGAACTGATTTGCTTGTTCTCTCCTTTCCCCATATTCTAATCATATCTTTCCTTGAACCTCGGTGAGTGCCATGCCTCCTTCATGAATGTTTTATGTAGACTCTACCCACCTTTTCTCTGTCTTCTTCAAGCTATGTTCTTCACTCGGGAACTGTTCTGCATTGCCAGCTGTGCTAGGTTGTTCTGGGCCAACGTGGTTAAGCTGGGTGCACTGTGATTCCTTACATTTCCTTCCCTGGGTTAGAGTTGGCCAAAGAGATTTGGAATCGAGATTTGGATGGCATCACCAACTCAATGGACACGAGTTTGGGTAAACTCCGGGAGTGGTGATGGACAGGGATGCCTGGCGTGCTGTGGTTCATGGGGTTGCAAAGAGTCGGACATGACTGAGCGACTGAACGGAACTGAACTGGAAGCGATTTGTGTGAGCCTTGGAAGGCAGGAGTGAAGTGTGACCATCACTCACAGAAGTTCCTGGTGGTCACATCTAGCGATGGATGGACTCAGAGCTGCCCAGAGGCTCCCAGCTTGTCCCAGGTCCTCTGCTCTGTGTCCAGCTCTGCTCAGCGGCTGGCTTGGCTGACCATAGTGGGTCCAAGCCCAGTATCAGGCCATAGACCCTCAGAGGTAGAAGCCACTGAGGCATGGCCCCAAATTCCCCTCCATAAGACCCCTTTATTGTCTCACTTGGGGACTGCCCACCCCAGCTTCTCAGATTTCCCCACAAGCTCTGACTTTTCTGTTAGAGCCACAGGTGGCCTAGTGAGTGATTCTTCTCTGATCCTTCAAACTTTGCCTTCCAAGTCTTCACTTCTTAAGCCACTCCAAGATTTATGTGAGGTCTGAAGTGAAGTCGCTCAGTCACGTCCAATTCTTTGCAACCTCATGGACTGTAGCCCACCAGGCTCCCCTGTCCATGGGATTCTCCAGGCAAGAATACTGGAGCGTGTTGCCATTTCCTTCTCCAGGAGATCTTCCCAACTCAGGGATGGAACCCAGGTCTCCCACGTTGCAGGCAGACTCTCTACTGTCTGAACCACCAGGGAAGTCTAATTAGACCTCTAATGTGAGGTCTGATTCACGTTAAATGCCCTGTCCCTAAAACCTGGCTTTTGTCTCATTGAACCTTGACTGGCACACCATCCAACCCTCCCAGATAATCTCTGAGCCTGCTGCACGGGGCCATGACTTACACATTTCTTTGAACTACTTTATAGTGCCCAGGGCATTGCTAGAGACAAGTAGATGTCCAATGGTGTTGGCTGATGGATAGACTGAAAAAAAATGTTCCTACAAAATGTTTTTGGATAAATAACCCTCCTGCTGCTTCCCCTCTCCCAGAAAATTAGGGAACCTGCTGCTAAATTCCAGGGCATGGAGTCATTCAAGTGTCAGCTTTTGTGTGAAGATCCACCATCATTTCTTAAGACTCGGTCACAGGACAGTGGAGTGCAAAGCAGTGATTGAGCCCCTTTGCTTTTTCCCTCTGCACCCAGGTGATCAGCTCTCAGAGGTGGACTGCTATCAGATGAGGGACCAAGGGAGGGAGACTCAGGAGAAACTCATGTCCAGCAGTGTTCAAGGCTCTGCTTTAACAAGTGGGTAGTCAGAAATATTAACGACATGTGAGGAGCACTGTCACTCTTGAGATGTCTAGTAATCCATGTGTTCAAGAATGTGTGAGTCTTTCTCAGAGACGAGACCAGACCTGAAAGTCTGATGGTCCAACAAGTGAGTCGTAGAAGTTAAGTCCAGTTTTCACCGCTTGCCTTCCTAACTCTTTCTTTCTTCCTTTGTATTAAAAACATATTTTGAAGTCTTATAATCATTTTTATTTTCTTGGGCTCCAAAATCACTACAGACAGTGACCACAGCCATGAAATTAAAAGACACTTGCTCCTTGGAAGGAAACCTATAACAAACCCAGATAATGTATTAAAAGCAGAGACATCACTGTGCCAGCAAAGGTCCATCTAGTCAAAGCTATGGTTTTTTCAGTAGTCACGTATGCATGTGAGAGTTAGACCATAAAAAGGGGCTGAGTGCAAAAGAATTGGTGCTCTTGAATTGTGGGGCTGGAAAGGACTCTTGAGAGTTCCTTGTACAGCAAGGAGATCAAAGCAGTCAATTCTAAAGGAAATCAGTCCTGAATATTCATTGGAAGGACTGATGCTGAAGCTCCAATACTTTGGTCACCTGATGCAAAGAACTGACTCATTTGAAAAGACCCTGATGCTGGGAAAGACTGAAGGCAGGAGGAGAAGGGGGCAGCAGAGGATGAGATGGTTAGATAGCATCACTGACTCAGTGGACATGAGTTTGAGCCATCTCTGAGAGATAGTGGAGGACAGTGAAGCCTGGCTTGCTGAGTCCATGGGGTTGCAAAGAATCGGACATGACTTACCGACTGAACAACAAAATTTCCTTCTTTCAAACACTTAACACAGAATTTATCTATGTTTGATGATCTTGCTCTCTGAAGTCCTTGTGTGGGGACCCAAATTTATTTCTGTTAACTCACGTTCATGTTAATTTTTCCTTTGCAAATTTGATCTTGGGTTGTGAGCTTGAATTTGATCTTTATACTGGGGAATCCTGAGAGCCCAAACTGGGGATTTCCCTCCAGAGAAGACTTTGCATTTGGTTCCACTAGGATTTGGCATGGAGAAGGCAACGGCACCCCACTCCAGTACTCTTGCCTGGAAAATCCCACGGATGGAGGGGCCTGGTAGGCTGCAGTCCATGGGGCTGCTAAGAGTCGGGCGCAACTGAGTGATTTCACTTTCGCTTTTCACTTTCATGCACTGGAGAGGGAAATGGCAAACTACTCCAGTGTTCTTGCCTGGAGAATCCCAGGGACAGGGGAGCCTGGTGGGCTGCCATCTATGGGGTCGCACAGAGTCGGACACGACTAAAGCGACTCAGCAGTAGCAGCAGGATTTGGCATACCGCAGTGTCTTCAGGTGTTCAAACTGAATGCAGGAATCTCAGAGTCATCTTTTCAGCTAGCAGCAGGTGCAAGTCCCAAGTCCCAGATTTTTATTGACGAGTGGGATCATCATTTGCTTTCACATCAATTGCACCTGATGCCTCTGTTTGGAACTTGTGACTCCCTGCTCTGATGTCAGCTCAATAACTTAAAAAAAATGTGTCCTTAGAGACTTAACTTACTTCCTGAAGCCCAGACACATAAAAAACAGTATGAAGTCCATTTTATCTAGGATCTCATTTTGTGGAGGGAGAGAAGTCCGAGCACTGTGGGGGAGCCCCGCGCCTTATTCTCTCCAGGACTGTTTCCCTGGATAACTCAGCTTCATTGAGCCCATAGAATCAGTTTCTCTCTTTTGCCATATTTTTAGCATCAGTCTTGAACTATCATTGTACACTGATATGTATAAATGGATACTGTAGTTGAAGAAAGGCACTTTCAAAAAGGCTATTCTATTAAATTGCTCTGTAAATGTCACAGAGTAAGACTTGAAAAGCTTTCAAAGCACTGAAACCAGAAATAGTATGTACAGCTTGGTCCGTTTTTTGTGCCCACTTCCTTCTAGGGCAGATTTTAGCCTTTCCTGAGGCCATACTTTTTTTAACTCCAAAGTATTCCATGTTGGGACTATCTGTAGAAAGTTAACTTTGAGGATTAGATTTCTAACTTGCTAGTCTAGCAAGAGAAGTCCTGTGCAAGCATAAAAGCAGTGAGAAAGGTGTGATTGATCTGTTCTTTAAAAACGTTGCAATAAAAGTGGTCAGTCTCTTCCTAGGATTTTTGTCTGATGCTCTGAAGTGCAAGGAGCTCCAACCAGTCCACCCTAAAGGAGACCAGTCCTGGGTGTTCATTGCAAGGACTGATGTTGAAGCTGAAACTCCAATACTGATGTTGAAGCTGAAACTCCAATACTTTGGCCACTTGATGCGAAGAGCTGACTCATTTGAAAAGATGCTGGGAAAGATTGAGGGCAGGAGGGTAAGGGGATGACAGAGGATGAGATGGTTAGATGGCATCACTGACTCAATGGACATGGGTTTGGGTGGACTCCAGAAGTTGGTGATGGACAGGGAGGCCTGGCGTGCTGCAGTTCATGGAGTCGCAAAGAGTTGGACATGACTGAGCAACTGAACTGAAGTGTTAAGAGCAGGCTAGGGGGAGCAGATTATTAGTTGCAATGCCTGGTGTTAGTAAAAGCCATTAATGCATGTTGACGTATGGCAGAAACCAACATATTTGGGTTGCACAGCCACTCAGAGTTAAGGTCTAAAGGTAGGGGTGGAGTCCTCTTCTGTCCCCATGTCCTGAAGCTTTGTTTCATTCTGTAACACTTTATTTTGGCTTTCATGTCCTATAAATGTAACTTATTTGCTCAAGAAAGAATTCAAAGTATTTAGTCATAATTTCCTTTTCACAGGGGATAGTGAAGTAATGTATTTTTTGGGAAAAACAAAACAAAACAGAAAGACATGCTGGCATGACCTGTGTTGAATTCTGTTGAAACCATGGAGTACTCAGAAATGGTCCTCTCTGAATGTTCCCCTTTGGGATAAAAAGGAAAGAGTTAAGCTACAAAATTCTGTTTTTCTCTAAAATTAAAAGATTTCCTTGGCAACCGTGTATACAAACTGGGCTATCCTCTGGAGAAGCTGAGAACATTGATTTCTACTCATCTTCTCAGGAAAAACAGAAGTTTTGTGACAGAGTGGTCACATGATTAAAAATTGTGGATGTACGTATCTTCACGGCAGCCGTCTTACAGCCACGGTATTCTACGTGACACACCTGATGTAATGAGGGGACTAGCCCCAGTTGTCCTGAAAATCTGTAATACCTTGTCAGCTCTCAGTCTTGTGCATGCTTATTATCTTCAGCTGAAAGGGATTAAAGTGAAGAGCTATACTGAAACTGGAGAGGAAGACCAGCGTCCTTTTCGAAAATCTGAATTAGACATGGAAACAACCCAAATGTCCGTCAACAGATGAACGGCTAAAGAAAACACGGTGCCCACACAGTGGGAAGCTGCTCAGCCCTCCTGCCATTTGTGACAACGCTGATGAGCCTGGAGACTGTTTTAAGTGAAATATGCCACATTCAGAAGGACAGGTACTGCATGCTTCCACATACACGTGTGTGAAAGTCGCTCAGTCGTGTCCCGCTCTTTGTGACCCCATGGACTACACGGTCCATGGGATTCTCCTGGCCAGAATTACTGGAGTGGATAGCCAGCCGTTCCAATCTCCAAGAGATCTTCCCAACCCAGAGATCGAACCCAGGTCTCCCACATTGCATGCAGATTCTTTACCAGCTGAGCCACCAGGAAAGCAGGATTCCACTTTATGAGGAATCTGAAATAGTCAAACACATAAAAGCAGCAAGTAGAATGGAAGTGGCCGGGGGCTGGGGAAGATGGGCAGCTGTTGTTCAGTGGATACAAAGCTTCGGTATTCTCAAGGAGAGAGTTCTAGAGATCTCCTGGACAACACAGTGCTCTTAGTTAACGATACAGGACTGTGTGCTTCAAAATTTGTTAAGACAGGAAATCTCATGTTTGAGACCCTGGTTCCATTCCTGGGTTGGGAAGATCCATTGGAGAAGGGATAGGCTACCCATTCAAGCATCCTCAGGTTTCTCTTGTAACTCAGCTGGTAAAGAATCCGCCTGCAGTGTGGGAGACCTGGGTTTGATCCCTGCGCTGGGAAGATCCCCTGGAGAAGGGAAAGGCTGCCCGCTCCCAAATTCTGGCCTGGAGACTCAGGGGCTATACAGCCCATGGGGTGGCAAAGAGTTGGACTCGACTTTCACTTTCACTTTAGTGTTCTTACCACAAACCAAAACCAAAACCACAAAGGGCCACAAGGAAGCTTTTGGAGGGAATGGACATGGTCATCACCTTGATAGTGGTGATTGCATCATGGGTATATATGCATGTCTCAAACTCATCAAATTGTATCAATTTAACATGTGCAATTTTCTTTTTGTATCAGTTACATCTCAATAAAATTCCAGTATTCATGCCAGGAGAATCCCATAGAGGAGTCTGGCGGGCTACAGTCCATCAGGTTGCGAAGAGTCGGACATGACTGAGGGTCAGAGCACAAACATCAATAAAACTGTTAAAGGGGGGGGATCTAAATTGTAGATGTTGTGAAGAAGAAAAGAATTTAGCTCTTGCAGTTAACTGCTTTGTGAGAGTTAAATGATGGGATAATAACTGATTAGATTAGTTTAGAATGGAAACAATATTCTGCATTTTGTTTAAAGCCATGTGACTTCACATGATTTATATGAAATGATTTTAAAAATCTTCATTTCTCTTTCTTTCTAAAACTGATGCTCCTGGACTGAATTATTGCTGTTTCTATTAAAATTTTTCATTGTGTGTATACAATACATGCAATTTTATTGTTTGCATGTGTTTTATTTTTGTATTTATTCTATGTATAATCTATGTAAAGTCTCAAACAAACTCTGGACTTTTTCCGAGCCAGTTCATCTTCTCTTGTAGGCCCATCACTTTGTTGGGTCGATCTGCTTGGAAATGCTCAAGTCACCTTTAGAAAATCAGCCTATGCTTTTTCTCTTGTTTACATTATGCTCACTTGGCAACTGGTGCTGTGTTGAGTCCTTTGTAGACCTTCTGCTTTGCAGAGATCTGAATGGAAAAGACTGAGCGCAAATGATGAGTGGAGCTGGCTGGCCCACAGTCTAAAACACGCTCTGATGCAACACAAATGTTTGAGTTACTTTTTTTAGGAGTGAATTTGAAAAATTTTAGTCAGTCATACCGAGGCCTTTCATCAATTCGTTGCCACTGTTTCTTCAGTTATTGCTTCAGCCTCATTTTCTTCTCATTCCAATCACATGTATGTAAGACATTTTCACCTGTCTCATATAATTTGTGCTTTTTGTTGTATCTCTCATTCTTTTCTTTTTTTCCCTCTCTCTGATACATACTGGATATTTTCCACTGAGTTGTCTTAGATAGCATATTGAAAAGCAGAGACATTACTTTGCCAACAAAGGTCCATCTAGTCAAGGCTATGGTTTTTCCAGTGGTCATGTATGGATGTAAGAGTTGGACTATGAAGAAAGCTGAGCACTGAAGAATTGATGCTTTTGAAGCATGGTGTTGGAGAAGACTCTTGAGAGTCCCTTGGACTGCAAGGAGATCCAACCAGTTCATTCTAAAGGAGATCAGTCCTGGGTATTCATTGGAAGGACTGATGCTGAAGCTGAAACTCCAATACTTTGGCCACCTCATGTGAAGAGTTGACTCATTGGAAAAGACCCTGATGCTGGGAGGGATTTTGTGCAGGAGGAGAAGGGGACGACAGAGGATGAGATGGCTGGATGGCATCACCGACTCGATGGACATGAGTTTGGGTAAACTATGGGAGTTGGTAATGGACAGGGAGACCTGGCATGCTGCGATTCATGGGGTTGAAAAGAGTCGGACACAACTGAGCGACCGAACTGAACTGAACTGATTGTCTTCCAGTTTATGAATCCCCTTCTTCTCTGGGTTTAATCTAACATTAAAACCATCTATGTTGTGTGCTTAGTTGCTCAGTCATGTCTGACTCTTTGCGGCTCCATGGATGGCAGCCTGCCAGGCTCTTCTGTCCATGGGGGTTCTCCAGGCAAGAATACTGGAGTGGTTTGCCAAAACCATCTATACATCATGTGAAATGCCAAGCTGCATGAATCACAAGCTGGAATCAAGATTCCTGGGAGAAATATCAACTACCTCAGATAAGCAGATGATGCCACACTAATGCAGAAAGTGAAGAGAAACTAAAGAGCCTCTTGATGAGGGTGAAAGAGGAGTGAAAAAACTGGTTTAAAACTCAACATTAAAAAAAACTAAGATCATAGCACCTGGTCCCATCACTGAATGGCAAATAGAAGGGGAAAAAATGGAAGCAGTGACAGATTTTATTTTCTTGGACTGGAAAAATCACTGCAGACGGTGACTGCAGCCATGAAATTGGAAGGAAAGCTATGACCAACCTAGACAGCATATTATAAAACAAAGAGATCATTTTGCCAGTAAAGGTCCCTATAGTCAAAGCTCTAGTGTTTTCAGTAGTCATGTATGGATGTGAGAGTTGGACCATAATTCTTCTGAGAGCAGAAGAATTTTTGCTTTTGAACTGTGGTGCTGGAGAAGACACTTGAGATTCCCTTGGACTGCAAGGAGGTCAAACCAGTCTGCAAGGAGGTCAAATCAGTCCATCCTAAAGGAAATCAGTCCTGAATATTCATTGGAAGGACTGATGCTGAAGCTGAAGCTCCAGTGCTTTGGCCACCTGATGCGAAGAGCCAACTCATGGAAAAGGCCTTGACGCTGGGAAAGATTGGAGGCAAAAGGAAAAAGGGGCAGTAAAGGATGAGATGGTTAGATAGCATCACTGATTCAGTGGACATGAATCTGAGCAAACTCCAGGATAGCGTAAAGGACAGAGGAGCCTGACATGCTGCAGTCCATGGGGTCACAAAGAATCGGACCAACTTAGCAACTAAACAATAGTTGAGCTATTAATTTCAGCTATTATATTTCAGTTTTAGAATATCCATTTGATTTTTAAAATAGATATTATTTCTCTGGTGAAATTTTTATCCTGTCATCAATTTACTGAACTTACTATTCACAGTTATCTTAACTTTATATCTGATAGCCCTGATATCTGGATCTCCTGTGGGCCTTTTTCTATAATTTTTTTTAAAGCTATTTGGACTTCTTTCCTAGTATGCCTGGTAATAGTTATTGAATGCCAGGCAATGTATATGAAAAATTACAGGTGCTCTGGGTGATGTCTTTCTCCAGAGAGATATTTTTGCTTCAGGAAAGCAGCTAGAATAGGGGCAGTTCATCTAAATCCTGTCTTGGACTGAGCTGACTAGAATCTGGCTTCAGTTCTCAGGAGGGTTGGTCTATTCATGATTCACTCATATCCTAATATAGTAGTTCAGGCATCCTAGCCAAACGCCTGGATAATCCCTTGACCTCCAATTTTTGTCTCCATGGCACCCTGAGACCACTGACTGTCCTGTATACCTTCTCAGTCTTGTGGGCATTGCTGTGTGTGTGCATACTAAGTAGCTTCAGCTGTGTCCGACTCTTTGTGACCTTATGGACTGCAGCCCACCAGGTTCCTCTGTCCACGGGATTCTCCAGGCAAGAATACTGGAGTGGGTTGCCATGCCCTTCTCCAGGAGATCTTCCTGACCCAGGGATTGAACCTGCATCTCTTATGTCTCCTGCATTGGCAGGCGGTTTCTTTACCACAAGCGCCACCTGGGAAGGCTGGGCACTGCTTACAAATCAGTAAATGACAGGGGAAAAGCATGGCAAATATCAGACACACTTCTCTGTGCATCTCTGTTGGCTGGGTTCCTGGCCCCGCAAGTGCTACATGCCTTGATGACCCTGAATTCTAATTTTTAACTCTCCAGTGTTTGAGACTGTCACAAGGTCTGTGTGACTTTTCATTTACTTTGCCACTTTCTCCTTGGATTTTCAGACTTTGAAAATTGATTATAAATTAGCAATTTCATTAGAAGAAGAGTGGTGTATGATGTCAGACTCATCAGTATGTTTTCTTTCTCTCCAGGATTTTAGCTCCTCAGGTCTTGCTACCTTGGCAGCTCCCCAATGCCTTTGAACAGATACTTTCAATATTTTAGTCAGTTATCTAGTGATAACTGATGGAAAGTTTTGTCTGTTACAAGTCAGTTCATCAAAACGAGAATCTTGTCTTCATTCATTCATATTATGTACTTACTATGAGACTTTACTTCCATTAAGGATATAAAGATGATAAACAAAATCTTTGCCTACTAAGAACTACCATCTACTCTCAACCAGAAAACAGATAATAACCATACAGTGGGAATAAGTAAATATTATAGAATAGAAGTTAATTAAGTACATAGCATACAATGACAGCATAAAGAGTGTTTGGTTCTAAGACTTGGGTGGGGGAGTGATTCATGAAAAAGTTGGTGCTGGAATTGAGCTTTGAATAAGAATTAGCACATTAAGTGCCGAAGAATTGATGCTTTTGAACTGTGGTGTTGGAGAAGACTCTTGAGAGTCCCTTGGACTGCAAGGAGATCCAACCAGTCCATCGTAAAGGAGATCAGTCCTGGGTGTTCACTGGTAGGACTAATGTTGAAGCTGAAACTCCAGTACTTTGGCCACCTCATGCGAAGAGCTGACTCATTTGAAAAGACCCTGATGCTGGGAAAGATTGAGGGCAGGAGGAGAAGAGGACAACGGAGGATGAGACGGTTGGATGACATCACCGACTCAATAAACGAGTTTATTTGGTAAACTCCGGGAGTTGGTGATAGACAGGGAGGCCTGGCTTGCTGAGGTTCATGAGGGTGGCAAAGAGTTGGACATGACTGAGTGACTGAACTGAGATAAAGGGAGGTGACTCAGATTCTGCTACAAATTATAACTGGAATGAATTTGAGAATCACCTGAGTTCTCTGCTTAGCTGGTCTGTCTGTCTTCTTGGTTGAAATGCTCATTTTCACCTCTGTGACATCCCATTACTGGAGAATTACAGAAATATGCTTTTGGTCAATGATGGACTAATCTGTTTTTGCAATGCCTGTGCTTGGTTAAGAACATACACACTTCTACAGATACTCAGGGCAACTGAAGACGTAAACCTGGGCCTTGACCTTTAACCTTCTTCTCCCTGAATTACTCCATCTTTCAGGTTCCCATTTCCATCAGTGACTCTACCTTTCTGATTTCTCAGGTTGGAAAGCTTGGAGTCATCTTTCATTTGCCTTCATTCTCAAAATCTATTGTTTTACAAAGATTTCTTTACATAAGTTTCTCTGATTTCTCCTTTTGGGCTCCAGTCATCACTCTTGTGTAAATGAATATGCTGTCTTTCTTTGAAGTCTCTCTGACTCCAGTTTCTCCAGTCTATTTGTATACTCTTTACAGATTAACCTCCTAAACTAGAGCTCTCATTATGCTTTTTTTCTGACCCCAAACCTGTATTGGCTCCTTACTGCCACTCATATAAACTCTACTCCTTTTTTCCTTTGTTGACTATTGAGGAAGCACCATAGTCTGGTTAATTCTGTTTACCTAACCTTTTCTCTATTATTTGTAAACCTGGAATTTCTGTTCTAAGCTGGGAAAACCAAAATACGGTTATTTAAACAGACTTTAGATAATCTATGCTAAGAACCCAGCCCAAGAGGCAAAACAAAAAAAAAAAAATAGAACAAACCTTGATTTGCGTTTTTTTTTTTTTCTTCCAAGTGGAAGCCTTAATGATTTGAAAGAACATCTTCAATAGATGCAGTTTCTGTCTAGAGCTAGGGATTTCTGGAGAAGGCAATGGCACCCCACTCCAGTACTCTTGCCTGGAAAATCCCATGGGTGGAGGAGCCTGGTGGGCTGCAGTTCATGGTGTGGCTAAGAGTGGGACACAACTGAGCGACTTCACTTTCACTTTTCACTTCCCTGCATTGGAGGAGGAAATGGCAACCCACTCCAGTGTTCTTGCCTGGAGAATCCCAGGGACGGGGGAGCCTGGTGGGTGCCGTCTATGGGGTCGCACAGAGTTGGACACGACTGAAGTGACTTAGCAGCAGCAGCAGCAGGGATTTCTGACGGCCTCCTGCATTTCCTCTTTGTGGCTCCCTTTTGTGATTAGATAGTGCCATAACTGTAGATATGATTCTTTGCCTTTCTTCTATTTGCTTCTAAGAGTTGATTTCTTTGATGAGTGTATGCTGGGTTTTGGCAAAAGAATAGATTTAGGTTTCACATTTATTTCTAAGAGTTTGTGTGTATAAGTGTTCAGTGAGGGTTGTCAGATTGCTAACTGGTAGGTACTATCCTTTGCAAGACCCCTAACAAGAGCTATTTGAAAAGAAACAGAAAACTACCCCCTTTCTACCTCTCTTGAGAAATGTTCTAACTATTGTGTATCCTGTGTGTGTTAGTCGCTCAGTTGACTCTTTGAGATCCCATGGACTTAGCCTGCCAGGCTCCTCTGTCCAGGGGATTTCCCAAGCAAGAATATTGGAGTGGGTAGCCATTCCCTTCTCCAAGGAATCTTCCCGACCCAGGGATTAAACTCATATTTCCTGGATTGCGGGTGGATCTTTAATATCTGAGCCACCCGGGAAGTTGTTGTGGATCCTAACAACTTGTATTATATTTTTGCAATGGCTAGAGCAGAGAAGAACCTGAAGGAGATTGCAATGTAAGTTCAGATTTCCACATATGTGAAAAGTCAGACTGCCTGTTTTCATTATGTAAATAAGCAAAATGATGTGTTATTTCCAGTATTCTATGAGTCAGATTTAACTATATTTTTTATTCTATTGTGTACCACAGGGATGCCAAGTTTACTCAACAGACGTTTGGGGAACGGGAGTCCTGGGTGCATGAAGACCCCAAACCAGTTCCCTTGTCATCTCTGTGAATGTTACCTGCTGAGTCACTGTCCCTGCATCCCTCATGCCTTCCTCACAGCCCATCCAACACTTGCCCCTTCTTGAAGACCAATTTTGAGCCAGCTTTTCCATAAAATCTTCTCAACTCTTTCACTGACAATGACTAACTGCATATGTTCAGTCGTGTCTGAGTCTTTGCAACCCCATGGAATTCTCCAGGCAAGAATACTAGAGTGTGTAGATATTTCCTCCTCCAGGGGATCTTCCCACCCAGGGATCAAACCTGCAGTCTCCTGCATTGCAGGCAGATTCTGTACCATCTGAGCCACCAGGGACACCCTAGAGCACAGGGTATTATTTCACTTCGCTGGCCACTTAGAGTAAGGTGCGGCCACGTGACTCGCTTCGGTTGATGAGATGTGAGTGGACTAGACACGTAGCATTTCTGGGTGGAAGCGGTAAGAGACTTCTCCCTCTAGCATTACCATCAGCAATTGGAGGTGGCAGCACTCTTAGCCTAAGCCACTGAGTGACTGTTGCAAGCGATGCCCCCTGCTGGCCTTTATACATGGAATCTGAGCTAGAAATGAACTTTTGTTTAAGCCCCTTAGGGCTTCCCTGTGGCTCAGCTGGTACAGAAAGTGAAAGTGAAAGTGACGTCACTCAGTCGTGTCCGACTCAGCGACCCCATGGACTGCAGCCTACCAGGCTCCTCTGTCCATGGGATTTTCCAGGCAAGAGTACTGGAGTGGGTTGCCATTGCAGCTGGTACAGAATCTGCCTGCAGTGCAGGAGACCTGGGTTTGATCCCTGGGTTGGGAAGATCCCCTGGAGAAGGGAAAGGCTACCCACTCCAGTATTCTGGCCTGGAGAATTCAGTCCATGGGGTCACAAAGAGTTGGACACTTTCACTTTCACACTTTAAGCCCCTAAGGTTGTTGGGTCTTTTGCATCTGCAGCATAACATAGAGCCTTGACTGATCCAGGTTACTTCCCATCCCTCGCTGTGCAGGAACTAAAATTTCTATACTTTGAAATTGAATGCTGAGAGGGCCAAAGGACTAACTTACTTACTTCTGCTGTAGATTGATTTCTTCTTGTTAGGCATTCACATTTTCTTTGGCTGTTCTGGAATTACTAATGGATAAGAAGCTTGAATGTCATGGAATGACAGGATTCTTGTAAACCTTCCTTTCCTCTAAAAGAAGGCCCAGGAGGAATCATTGTTCCAAGAGACTCCCTCTTATATGGCTAATAATTAATGTCAGGGATCCTAGTTAAAGGAAAGACTGGTGCAAGGAAAGTTTGTGAGATCACTGCGCTATAAATTTCCCCAAAGCTTATCATCAGCCTAGATCACAGGGGAAAGATTCACAAATATTTATATAGGTGGTTAGAAAACACAGACTAATCTAATGAGCTGTGATGTTTCTCTGGACTTGGACACATTTTTGGCTCCGGTTGTCATGGCGCCCCTCCAGGACCTAACTCTCAGTTGATCAGCTTTCCCTGGATACCAGATGCTTCAGCTCCGGTCCAGGCCCTCCAGGGAACAGACCCTGGTGCTTCCTGTGGAGTCACAGCTGCCCTTTCATTCGGAGAGATTAGGACTTGCTGGTGAATTTGGTAGCTGAGTTGCTTAATTTCCTTTTTGGAAAGGCTGGGTAAATCTCTTCTTTGGGTTAAGTTATAGCTCCCCTGAGTCTCAATTAATGCCCTTGGCTTTCTGACATGTTTCATGGTTGAGTCCTGTCCTAGGAGCTACTGGTTTAGTACCCAGGCTGTTATATCCATCACTGCTATAAAAATGCTGCCGTCTACGAAGGTGTCACAGGAACAGGTTGCTATGGTGAGTGTTGCACATGCTGGGAAACTCTCTACTCTGTCATCACTTCTGACAGTGTGATCCCCTCCAAGGGATGTGCTCATTCCCTCTGTTAAAGCCATGTTTGAGATCTCAGTCTCATCAAGCCCGGACAATCGTTCAGGCTTCTTGGCCAGGCGTCTTGCTGCCACTGGGTTCTTTCTTCTTTCTTCTCTGGAAGCTCTCACAGACTGTTCCAGACAGAGGACGTGAGTCTGAGTGAACTCCGGGAGCTGGTGATGGACAGGGAGGCCTGGCGTGCTGCAATTCATGGAATCACAGAGAGTCGGACACGAGTGAGTGATTGAACTGAACTGAACCTTTAGAAGATGGGACGTCAAAATCTAAGGGCTGAAAACTGGCTATGTCTCAGGATTAACTGGAACACAGAGACTTAGAAGCCACCAAGAATCTCTCTTGCTCCTTTCTGCTCATCATGCATCATTCTTCTCTGCTGAGTGAGCCAGGGTTCCTGCATCCACATTGTAGGAACTGTGGCCACCCAGCACCAGCAGTCCACATCTAAGAGCTGTTACTCCAGGAGAAGGGTGGGTCATAGAAAACATTGCTGCCCATGGAAATCCTGTGGATGGAGATGCATGGTAGGGAAAGCTTCCCAGTGGAAGGGGGCTGCTTGTTTGACAACCAATAGTTGCCTTTAACCTGAAGGAAGGATCTTCCTTCAGCACCTCCCACACCTGCCACACATGAGTTACCAACCCTCATGCCTATTTGCATCTCTGAGTTTTACAGATATTGTTGGTTCACCACCTTGAAATATCCCTGCTCTATGGGGAGCTGTCTTCCTTTTCACCTACAAAACTCACTTTCTTTGCACAAATATTTCCAGTGAATCCTACTGCACCCAGAAACCCTTTCCGCTCTTGCTTGCTGTGGAGTTGGTTGGGCAGATTAATAAGTGGATCAAATCTAAGTGTCAGCTGTGGCCTCACATTTGCTGGTGATCTCTGTGCAAAGGAATGGAAGCTTCAGGAGAACCCAGGAGGGTTCAAGTGCCTCTCAGACACAAAAAAATCTCCACTCTGCAGAGTTGATTTTGGTTTAAAAACCACCCCCTTTGTGTTCTAACAAACAGAACTGGACCAAACGTATCTATAACCACTCACATGAAGTCCCTGTGGCCCAGCAGAATTTACCAGCATGGTGGGTGCAGAGACTGAAGGGGTGGGGCTGCCTCTCAGCAGCACACATGACTCAAAAGGCGAAGAAGTCTCTGGTCTTAACCAGCCTCTGTGGCTCCACCATCGACCCTGGCCTGGCAAGCATCGTGTTGGTGCTTATCTACTGCTCTTCCCTCTTGCCGTCTTCACTCATTTCTTCCCCTGCTCAGAAGCAACACGATCAGTTGTCCCTTCTCAGGCCATCTTGCTGCTCTCCAGGTGAAACTGAAGCTGAGGACAGAAGCTGTATCCAAGCCACTTGGGGAAGTGGTGGCTGGCTGCCCAGTGCCCAGCTTCTGGGAGCTGCTTTCTGCTCAGGTGCTAATTCCTGGTCCAGTAGGCTGTGACCAGGAAACAGAGCTGATCTTTCGTATAAAACCAGAGCATGGAGGACTTCCCTGGTGGTGGTCCAGGGGTTAAGAATCCACCTGACACTGCACGGGACGCGGGTTCGATCCCTAGTCTGGGGCTATTCCATATACCACGGAGCAATGAAGCCCTAGCGCCAAAACTGTTGAGCCTGCCCACTGCAACTGCTTAGCTCACACAGCAAGAGCCGGTGCTCTGCGACAAGAGAAGCCACCACCACGAGAACCCCGTGCACCGCAAAGAGGAGTAGGCCCCCCTGGCTGCAACTAGAGAGAGCCCGTGTGCAGCAACACAGACCCAATGCAGCAAAATGAAAGAAAGAAAGCAAAAAACCCTGCGGAGCATGGAGGACTGCTGCTTATTCAGGGCAGGGCAGGTGGGGACCCTGCTTCTAGAACAGAGCTGCTTCCGAAGAGGGGGGCGGGCTCCTCCCTCAGCGGGCAGGCGACTCCGGGCAGAGGATGGATGAAGGAAGCAGCAGGTGGACAGGGCTGAGTATTGAATTTTTGTTTCTTTACTTGCAGACAACCTTGAGGGATGTTCGCCCGCAAGATACAGAGTCTTCACCATGCAGTGGAGCTAAGTATCAATTTTTGAAGAGGGACTATGGAGACTCTCCCAGGGGAGGAGTCCCAGGCTGAGCCAGATGGGCCAGGGAGAGGCGGGGCCAGGGTAGGAGGCTAAGAGAGCTGACCCACGGACCCAACGCATAGATGGATTGGAGGAGCTGCGGAACCGGGTCTACAGAAGAGCTTCAGGTGCAGGCCCAGGAGGATATGGAAAGAAAAGAACGGGGTTAGAACTGAGGAGGCAGACGGCGCTGACAAATGCCGCAGCTTGGCTCAGGGAGGCTGGGTAAGGTGGCAAGCATGGCAGCGGAAGAAAGGGCCCAGGCGACCCTGTCTACAGGGGCAAGTGGAATGACGGCCAAGGCCAGGGTTCTCCCCGAAGGTCAAAGGGTGGGAACCAGGCTGGAGCCCAGCCAGGAAAAGACCCTCCCCAACCCCGTCCTCAAAAGACCTTGAAGCCTGAGAGAAAATGCAGGATTGGAGGGGACAGGAGGGAGAGAACTGGGGGCCCAGGACCAAGACGAGTGCTCCCCAGGTGTCTGCTCAGAAAGCACCATGGACGTGGGGCAGGGACTGCGAGGGGCTTGTTTTGCACTCGGCACAGTGCCTGGCACGTAGTAGGTGCTCAGCGCACCTCTGCCAGTCCTTGTGTGGGTGTGTATCATGCGGTCGGTGCTGTTGCCAATTGCATCTGGGGCAAACTCTAATAATATGCTTTTCAGGAAAAGTTCTGAGCACATTAGCAAGTTTCAAGCCCAGAAATCTTGATGCATCGAAACCCGGCTAACTTTCCTTTAAGCCAATTTTTGCCATACTTGTTTCGGTAGAGCGTCCCCCAACTTAACTCCCATGACACCTGTTAACCCTGGAAGGAGCCCAGCTTCCTTGGAGGGACCAAGGAACCCAGGAAGGAGCTGGCATCTGAACCAGGATCTGAGCTGTGAACTCCAGCAGTGTTCACACTGCAGTCCTTACCCGGAGAGCTCACAGCCCTTTCTCTTTGGAGGCTTATCACATGGGCCCCCTGAAGCCAAAGAACATTTTCTGTCAATTTTAAATGTGATTTCTTTCTTCCTTCTTTTTTACACCCTCTTTCTCCTCCCTCCCTTTCCCTTTTTGTTTCCTTAAAAAGGGGGATTTGTGTTTCTTTTCCTAGTAATGCGGAGACCACAAGAGAAACATCATTCCTCCTGACCTTCTGACCCTGGCTGTACCTTCATTCATTCATTCAGTACTGGGAGTACCATTGACCGGGATTGGGGAACAGTGCTCTTAAATCTTAGATAGTAACTTCAACCTAGCAATAATTGAATAATAATAATAAAAGAACAGCAAGACAATCTAATTACACTCCAAAACAGAAAGTCTACACCAGTGATTTTTTAATACTTGATTGTTTAACATCACTAGGGAAATTAAAAAAAAAAACATATTCCTGAGTTTCCATGCCTGAATCAGAATCTCTGATGTTTAAGTTTTAAAATTGTTAAAAGTTTCCCAGGAACTACAGAGCTTGCCTAGCCTGGGACTGTGAATTAATGTTTGCAAAACGCTGTAGATGACAGGCAAAATCTTTGACGTCAAGGATGGAGCAACATCTGGCTGGCTGGGTTATCACACTGGTCCCATTTGCTAATGAGGAAGGTGTCAGAGAGGAACCCGGCCCTGGGGGCCAGCCAGCCAACTGCAGCACAGACACCTGTTCACGTGCCCTGCAAGTTGATACCCACAAGCTGTGTTTCTGCTGTAAATGTCTTGAAAGGGTGCAGGTGACCTATTACACTTCTGGATGGTGCCAGGGTTTCCGTGATGCTTCAGTCTCCAGACTTGCCTGTTAAAGTTCCATCTGTTTCCTGTTTTACCCACATTCACTGTGTGGGACAATGATATTGAAAACTTTCCTCAAAGCCGTGACAGATGATTGAAAATTATCTGAAAAATAACTCGATCATAACAACAACAATAATCCTACTGCAAACCCTGCGTTCCCTGAGTGTGCTTTCTACCCCCAGAATGCTTTCAAAGCTTCTGTGATTGCTTTGGGGCCAGCTTTTATCGTAAGAGTATCTTCATAACTGACACTTCATCTGAGGCCCCATTTGCTTCTTTACACATCTAGTCACACGTAGAGATCCTCTGGGCTTCCATGGTAGCTCAGCTGGTAAAGAATCCACCTGAAATGTGGGAGACCTCGATTTGATTCCTGGGTTGGGAAGATCCCCTGCAGGCTAACCAGTCCAGTATTCTTGGGCTTCCCTGGTGGCTCAGACAGTAAAGAATCTGCCTGTGATGTGGGAGACCTGGGTTGATCCCTGGTTTGGGAAGATCCCCTGGAGGAGGGCATGGCAACCCACTCCAGTATTCTTGCCTGGATAATCCCCATAGACAGAGGAGCCTGGCGGGCTGCAGTCCATGGGGTCGCAATGAGTTGGGCATGACTGAGAGACTAAGCACAGCACACCGAGATCCTCCAGCCAGGGCAGCTGGCTCCACATGACTCCTTTAGGGTGACTACACAGAGGGTGTCTACATCAGCTATTTTAATAACATCACAGCCTGCAGCTCAACAGTTCAACTGGACTCCTGAGATATTCCTTCTCAAATCATGTAGTACTCATTTTGGAAACTGTATCTCCCCGCCCCCCTGCCCCACACCACCTTTTAGTCTTTATTTATTGCTTTAGTTCAGTCCTGGATTCTCATCCCAAGCTGCGGGTAAGAAGGGCTATGGATAAATTCATCCTTTACTTTAGAGTGACAGAACTAGAAATATCTGGTTTCTTTCTGTTTGGAAAAATTGAGTAGTCATGGAAAATGCTTATGACAGAACTTACACAAGTGAGCCCTGAAAAGGATTCCTCCTGCCCTTCGCTTTTCCTCTTCTTTACTCCCTACCTTCCCTTCCTCCTTCCTTCTGTCCACATTTACTAAATATCCACACCATCAGGCAATGTCCTGGATTCTGAGTCAGACTCAAAGGTGAAAACAAAACATAGTCTCTAACGTTATCTGAAGATGCCACGGCAGCCCTTGGGGAATGCCTTCCTGGCTTACAGCTCCTTTTTCTGCCGACTTCTCTTGTCAGGGCACAGACCTAGAAAGACGCGGGACTCCTGGGTCAGAGAGGCAAGACTTTATTCCCCTCCGCAGCAGATGAGCAGACTTATTTTTGCACTAGTCCTGAGCCCCAGTTCTCACAGGGCAACGAGAAGGGGAGCCAGGTGACACCCCTGGCCATAGTAGCTTGAATTACCTGAGAGGGTTTCTGAGTTTAGAGAATTCCAGTCTTTTCTGAAGGGGAATGTGCCGGCCATTTTCTTCAAGAGGTCCATTTCTGTGTTTTGAGATTGCTTGATGTACACGGAGGGTCTCCCCAACATCCTCTCTGGACTCCCCAGAGTCCGGAGAAAGAGGCAGCAGCAGACAGAGGGTGGGAGGGCTGGACGGTGTCACCGACTCCATGAGTCTGAGCAAGCTCCGGGAGCTGGTGATGGACAGGGAGGCCTGTTGTGCTGCAGTCCATGGGATCACAGAGAGTCGGACACGACTGAGCGACTGAACTGAACTGAGACACGTCTGGAGTGAAGTGCCGTGAGGACCCAGATCCTGCCCCTGCTCTGCTGGTTGTCCTTGCCTGTTCTGTCTTCTCCTTTTGACCCTCCATCTAGCTCCATAGTCTGCTCAAACCAGGACTGCAAACCTCAGCCCTGACTAAGTCCTGGGCACCAGTTGTAGGTCCATTTATCAAGAGCTGGGGTTGGCAGACTATAGTCCGACAGCCAAGCCTAGCTTGCAGTCTGTTTTTGTGCATGTCTGGAGCGAGGAAGGACTTTAAATTTTTAAAAGGTTGTAAAAAAGAGAGTGAGAAGAAAACAAGGGGGATTATCAGATAGGGACATCCTACAAAGCCTTAAATATTTCCACGACCGAGCTACTGAACTGGTAACTGATTTACTATCTTGACCTTTAAAGGAAACGTTTGCCAGTTCCGAGGCTAGATGTTTGGTCACGTGACAGGGGAAAGGCGACCTATACAAGAGCAGCAGCTACACCATCCCCAGGATGGATGGGATGCTGGAGGCCTGGGATGACGCTGCCTTCCCGTTCTCAGAGGTGTCCTCCTCCCCTCCCCAGTAGAAAGCTGACTGCGTGACCCTCCCACCTTCCGCCTGTCTTAAAAGATTCGGATTTCTCAGGTCATAAAATCATACCCTCTCTCTGTACATGTGCTGGTCGCTCAGTCATGTCTGACTCTTTGCAACCTCATGGACTGTAGCCTGCCAGGCTCCTCTGTCCATGGAACTCTGCCGGCAAGAATACTGAATGGATTGCCAGTCCCTTCTCCATAGAACTTCCTGACTCAGGGATCAAACTCAGGGCTCCTACATTGTAGACAGATTCTTTACTGTTTGAGCTATCAGGGAAGCCCTCTCTGTACACACACACACACACACACACACACTGTGTGTATACAATACACACACACACACACTGCTGTGAATTAAATCAGAAAAGTGAAGAAGAGAATGTAAATCATGATTCCAGTTGTGATATGTGGTTTAAACTAGTGAGGAGCTGTGACTCATCTTCGTCTCTCGGTCAAGCGCAGCTACAGCATCAGTTAGGATTTGGATGATGTTCTCAGACCTGGGGAACGAATTGCTGAGTGCCAGGAAAATAATACTACAGTGTCTGTGCATGCACAGAGCTAGCTGGACAGCTTCTCAAATGGATTTCCTTTGTGCGGTCAACAATCTGAGCTCTGTAGAAATTCTCTCTTCTCAAAGTCATCTTGGAATCCTTGAGCCCTCAGATTCCAGCAGTATCTCATTTTTTTTTAAACTCTCCATTGACATAAAGACCTAAGATGTTTATTCATACTTTCTATACACTGAAATTCGCTCTCAAAAATATGGAAAAACGTGTTTGAGAATATTGATGCTCACCTTATAATGACTGTGGGACACTTTCTTCCTCTGGACTCCTTCCGGGTTTCACTTGAGCCTCTAACCTTGGCCTCGGAGTGTGGCAGGTGGAGTGATGTACACAGACCACAGGAGACAAAGTCAGATTTTAACTAAATCAAGAGTGCGATGGAGGGACTTCCCTGGCAGTCCAGTGTTTAAGAGTTCACCTGCCAGTGTACAGGGTGAGGGTTTGATTTCTCGCCATCGAACTAAGTTCCCACATGCCTCATGGCCAAAAAAACAAAACGTAAAATAGAAGCAATATTGTAAGAAATTCAGTAAAGACTTTTAAAATGGCCCACAGCAAAAAAGAAGTTTTTTGTTTTTTTTTAAGAGAGCACTATTAAAAGAAGTAGACATTTGAAGGATGGTAGTTTGCCATCTTGAAGCAAAATCATAGTTTTAATCAGAATGTTCTATCATCTTAGAAACAGATGTGAATGAAATGTGACATGTAAATGACAAGGATTGGGATTATATGGAGAAAAAATATATTTTTCTCATATTTTTCTAAGTCTCACTGGGTGACTCTGGAGTACAGAACACCTGGTCTGTTCCAAGGGCCGTGAATGAATGAACTTGTTAATTCCCACACCCCATGAAGCAGACGTTGCTGTGGTCCTCAGTCAACAGGAGAAGATGCCAAGGCACAGAGAGAAAGTGGCGTAGCTCTCATCAAAGCCTGATGCTTAATTTCCAGAGCCCATAGCCTTTCTTGACTGACCTCTCAGGTGCTCAGGATGCAGGCATGCTCAGTCGTGTCCAACTCTTTGAGACCCCAATGGGTTCCTCTGTCCATGGGATTCTCCAGGCAAGAACACTGGAGTGGGTTCCCACTTCTTCCAGGGGATCTTCCTGACCCGGGAAGATCCTGGCCCAGAGGACTACCTGACCCAAGTCCTCTGCACTGGGAGGTGGATTCTTTATCACTGAGCCACCTGGAGAGCCCTAGGCTCTCAGAACTTCTAGTTATGTTCTGGAAGAGTGATGCCCATCAGTGGTCATAAGTTAGAGTCACCTGGAAGAACTTGTGTAGCCTGGATCTCACTCAGACTTTCCTAGTGGGGTTGCTGCTACTTTTGGGGGCACCTCCTAACATGTAATGTGGATGGAGAATCACTCCTCCAAGGGGCTGTCTTAAGGTTCAAGTATGTGCAATTGATACTTGGGAGATTCATCTCATTGACCAGGGTGGTGGTAGTGGTGGTGGTTTAGTCGCTAAGTTCGGTTCAGTTCAATCGCTCAGTTGTGTCCAACTCTTTGCGACCCCATGGACCATAGCATATCAGGCTTCCCTGTTCATCAACAACTCACAGAGGTTACTCAAACTCATGTCCATCGTGTCGGTGATGCCATCCAACCAGCTCATCTTCTGTCATCCCCTCTCCCCCTGCCTTCAATCTTTCCCAGCATCCAGCTCTTTTCCAAGAGTCAGTTCTTTGCATCAGGTGGCCAAAGTATTGAAGTTTCAGCTTCAGCATAAGTCGCTAAGTAGGTCTTGGAAATTTTTAAAAGCTCTCACATTATTCTCTTGCATACCTATGGTTGAATACTAGGAACTCACTGTTCTTTGTAGGGCACCATCAAATAGAAATGGTTCATTTCATATCCCATCTAAAATCCTTAAAGATCATTTAATTCAGCAGCTCTTAATATAAAGGAGTTTTCATGGTTCATACCAATGTTTAAACCTGTTTCAAACTAATGACCCTTTAAATATATATCTATATGTCTTTATTATTATTTAATTTTTTGACCAGTCCACATGGCATGTGGGTTCTTAATTCCCTGACCAGGGATCAAACCTGTACCCCTTGCAGTGGAAGTGCAGAGTTAACAACTGGACCACTAGGGAAGTCCCTTACAATCTTTTTTTAAAGCAAATATTTTGCTTTACCAATTTTATATGTAATACTCACTCATAGAAGTTAATTTAAAGAACCAATACAATGGCCTAGATATTTAATAAAGGAGAGATAAATGAAAATAATTTGCAATAAAATAGTACAGCTTTTACTTTCAATATGTGTGTTCAGTTCAGTTCAGTCGCTCAGTCGTGTCCGACTCTTTGCGACCCCATGAATCACAGCACGCCAGGTCTCCCTGTTCATCACCATCTCCCGGAGTTCACTCAGACTCACGTCCATCGAGTCCGTGATGCCATCCAGCCATCTCATCCTTAGTTGGCCCCTTCTCCTCCTGCCCCCAATCCCTCCCAGCATCAGTCTTTTCCAATGAGTCAACTCTCCTCATGAGGTGGCCAAAGTACTGGAGCTTCAGCTTTAGCATCATTCCCTGCAAAGAAACCCCAGGGCTGATCTCCTTCAGAATGGACTGGTTGGATCTCCTTGTAGTCTAAGGGACTCTCAACAGTCTTCTCCAACACCACAGTTCAAAAGCATCAGTTCTTCGGTGCTCAGCTTTCTTTACAGTCCAACTCTCACATCCAT
>SJXQ01012081.1:334467-363427 GCA_006408695.1 Aepyceros melampus | reverse complement strand
GTGTATTGTGTGTGTGTATGTATTTATACTGAATTTATTAGTGCATATCTTCATGTAACTACCAGTACAATGAAGTTACAGAACTGACCACTCCTTTATAACCTCATTCCTCACCCCAGTCTAAATCTCTAACCCCTGACAACCACTACTCTGTCATTCTCTATCTCTGTAATTACTTTTCATTTCATAAGTATTCTATAAATGATAGCATACAGAATGTATTTTTTGAGATTTTTATTTTCACTGAGAATAATTCCACTAATATACATCTAAGTTGTTACATGTAGCAGTAGATTCTCTATTTTTAGTGCTGAGTGTAGTCCATGGTGGAGAAGAAATCTCAGTCCACTCCAGTACTCTTGCCTGGCAAATTCCATGGATGGAAGAGCCTGGTAGCTACAGTCCTTGGGTCGCGAAGGGTCAGACACGATTGAATGACTTCACTTTCTTTCTATCATTCTCTTTGGAGAAGGAACTGGCAACCCACTCCAGTGTTCTTGCCTGAAGAATCCTATGGACAGAGGGGCCATCTAAGTTGTTACATGTAGCAGTAGATTCTCTATTTTTAGTGCTGAGTGTAGTCCATGGTGGAGAAGAAATCTCAGTCCACTCCAGTACTCTTGCCTGGCAAATTCCATGGATGGAAGAGCCTGGTAGCTACAGTCCTTGGGTCGCGAAGGGTCAGACACGATTGAATGACTTCACTTTCTTTCTATCATTCTCTTTGGAGAAGGAACTGGCAACCCACTCCAGTGTTCTTGCCTGAAGAATCCTATGGACAGAGGGGCCTGCTGGGCTACAGTTCATGGGGTTGCAAAGAGTTGGACACGACTAAGCAACTAACACACACACACACACACACGCACACACACAGAGTAGTCCAGTAGTCCATGGTATGGATATGACAGTTTGCAAACTGTTCAGCCATTGAAGGTTTTGGATTATTTCCAGTTTGGGGCAATTACAAATGAAGTTCTATGAACATTGTGTACAGCCTTTCTCTTTCACACACATTTTCATTTCTGTATCATAAATGCTCGAGTCAGTGTTTCATTGTATATAGTTTCTAGTGATTTCTTTCAAGCTCACTAATCTTTTCTCCTGCAGTATGCAATCTTCTATTAGTCCCATCCTGTGTATTTCTCATTTTAGACTTATTTTCCACCCCTAGAAGGTTGACCTGCTTAGTATTCACGATATCTTTCCTATCTTCTTATCTATATGGTATTTAGTGTGGTGTTGGAGAAGACTCTTGAGAGTCCCTTGGACTGAAGGAGATCCAACCAGTCCATTCTGAAGGAGATCAGCCCTGGGATTTCTTTGGAAGGAATGATGCTAAAGCTGAAGCTCCAGTACTTTGGCCACCTCATGCGAAGAGTGACTCATTGGAAAAGACTCTGATGCTGGGAAGGATTGGGGGCAGGAGGAGAAGGGAACGAAGAGGATGAGATGGCTGGATGGCATCACTGACTCAATGGACGTGAGTCTGATTGAACTATGGGAGTTGGAGTTGGACAGGGAGACCTGTTGTGCTGCAATTCATGGGGTCACAAAGAGTCGGACACAACTGAGTGACTGAACTGAACTGAACTGAATAGTAACTATTTCAATGTCTTTAACAATTAATTCTATCATCTGTTATTCTTGCTCTGTTCCTATTGATTGATTTTTCCTTCATCTTATGTCTGGTAGTTTTTTTATTGAATGACAAAAATTATGAAGTTGATCTTTTTGGGTGACAGATATTTCCATATTCCTGTAAATACACTTGAGGCTTGTTCTCTGGTGAAATTAAATTTCTTGGTAACAGCTTGTTTGTTTGTTTTCATTTTTAAATTTATTTATTTTTTAAATTGAGTGATAATTGCTTTATAGTATTGTATTGCTTCCTGCCAAACATTGACATGGATCAGCCATAGATATACATCTATCTCCTTCCTCTTGAACCTACCTTCCTTCCATATCCCTCTTCATCCCACCCCTCTAGGGTGCAGAGTGCTGGTTTGAGTCATATAGCAAAATCCCACTGGCTGTCTATTTTACATATGGTAATGTAAGTTTCCATGTTACTCTCTCCTACATTCCACCCTCTCCTTCCTGCCTCCCCCCCTGTTTCCACAAGTCTGTTCAAGTATGTGTCATTTAGAGTCCAGCCAGACAACTAACAAAACCGTTAGGATGAAGGATGAATGCAAAAGTAAGAAATGAATGAATTGGCTTACTCATTTACAAGGGTTGGGTAAGGAGTTTCTACAAGGCTATTTCTGTATCTAATGCTGGAGCTCATATGTCTACAAGGTAGACAGTCTGACAGAAGCTTGAAAACAGCCTGGAATCCCATGAACTGGAAACTCAACGATTAGCTAAAACTCATGTCCTTTTCCTTTCCTCTGACCTAATTGGGAAAGGTATCCTGCTAAGTCCGTGCCCTTCATGTAACTAAACATATATGGCCTGGGAGTCAGAGAAACTGAATAAAGATCCAGAAAAAAGAGTTAGCAACCACAGGCCTACCTGCTACTCTGGGTCAAGGAAGTGAGTCAGCAGATTAACAACAATGCATGCATCTCCATCAGAATGGCTACTCCCTTGCCTGAGTCTTCCAACTCCCACAAGAGAATTGTTGTTAAAACCTCCCCAAACAATTAATGTGTTGTTATCATTTAGTTGCTCAGTAATGTCCAACTTTAGAAAGACAATTCTGGGAAATGTTAGAATTTTCAGAACAACCTTGAGTCAAGTATTTACTACTGAAGTAGTTTTTTTCTGAGTATTTTTCCCAGTGTGCCATAAATTCTAAGTTTTTCTGCTCTGCTGATATGAATTCACGTTATTCTTATACCTGTAGAGCCTCAGGGATAGGTGCCTCTCTTCCTTTGTTTAAGACCATGTTGGGTAGTTTCCTCACACACATGTATGCTTATTACTCAGTATCTTCTGCTGATATCTGGAACTCCATTCTCCACCTTCTGTTTTTCTCTGCAGTTTTGTCTTCTCCAGTAGTCTACCCTGAGAATTTTGGCTCCTTGGACTCCCTGAAATCCTCACTCAGTCTTTGCTGCTCCAGTAGATTCTCCCTGGCTTTCCCCTTCCTGTTCTGTGTCCTGGTATCACTCTGTTCAGTAAGTGGTATTGATTATAGGACTTAACTTCATCTGCTATGGAACTCCATTCTCCACCTTCTGTTTTTCTCTGCAGTTTTGTCTTCTCCAGTAGTCTACCCTGAGAATTTTGGCTCCTTGGACTCCCTGAAATCCTCACTCAGTCTTTGCTGCTCCAGTAGATTCTCCCTGGCTTTCCCCTTCCTGTTCTGTGTCCTGGTATCACTCTGTTCAGTAAGTGGTATTGATTATAGGACTTAACTTCATCTGCTGCATCTCTGCTAGGACCATTGACTTGGTTGGCTGATGTCCAATGTCTGAGAATGTTTGTTTCCTCTACTGTGTCCCTTTTTTAAAGTTGTTTTTGAGGAGGAAAGGAAATCCAGTCCTTATTTATTTATTTCTAGCTTGGCTGAGAGTATTCCCTATTAGATTTTAACATTATTCTGAGTCACCCTTCCTGGAAGACGTGATCTTCCAGAGCTTTTATTTAATTGAGAGATTATTTTATTTCATTCTATCCCTTTTATTGATGGATCTCAAGCTCAAAACCTTTTTTCCACAGCACAGTAAAACATGAGAAAACACCACTCTGCTTTTCGGGGTTTTGTATTTTTGATTTGATCCCTGACTTGCTGTAGAATTTATCTTTCTTGAGGGAAATTATGGTGAAATTTGATCTTGTAGAAATCTCCAGTGTATGTCTTCTCCATGAAATTATCAAATTCACAATTGATTTCCTATCCAATGATAGTCATCCTCTTTCTTTGTACAGCATGTCAGTATCTTGTATTTTCCCTTAATACAGATTGCCCCAGTGAAAAAATACCTAATAATCATAAATCACATCACGGAAATTTTGTCCTCTAAATAATTACAGCTCCTTTTCTCTTTGTTGCCCCATCAGCTTTGAAAAACATTGATATTTGTAATATTTTAGAATACAACTCACTTTCTGCCACAACTACTGCATCTATACCAAAGTAAAAGGGCAATTGTTACTTTTTAAATTGTTTTTCTGATATTCATATATACACACATGTTTATATACAAATATACATATGCATACAAATATATGTACATATATTCAAATATATGCATTTGTGTGTGTACATATACATAAATGTGCATATACAGATATATATTCAAATATATATATATCTCCATAGTGCCATTTTGGTTATATTTATATTTTATACTGTATAAAATATACAATTATTTCCTCTGTACTGACTGTTTTACATATGGTAATGTGTATGTTTCGATGTTACTCTTTCAGTCCCTCTCTCCCTTTCTCCCCTCTTTGTGTCCACAAGTCTATTCTTTGTGTCTCCATATAGTGTGTTTTAACTGTCGTTTAAGCAGCATCCAAAAATGCATCTCTTGTAATGCCTTCATATTGACATTCTTATATAAACTTTTAAACTTTATATTTATTCAGTTCAGAGTATATTTAAAAAACATTGAGGTTCTCCTTTCTTAGTATATGGAAAATAAGACAAGTATTTATTAAGTACTAAGTTCTAAAAGCTAAGTAAAGTGTATACATTTATTATATCTCTGAGGTTTCAAAATAGTTATTTATTCCCACTGTTCAGTTCAGTTCATTTCAGTCGCGTCTGACTCTTTGCGACCCCATGAATCGCAGCTGCTGCTGCTATGTCACTTCAGTCGTGTCCGACTCTGTGAGACCCCACAGACGGCAGCCTACCAGGCTCCCCCATCCCTGGGATTCTCCAGGCAAGAACACTGGAGTGGGTTGCCATTTCCTTCTCCAATGCATGAAAGTGAAAAGTGAAAGTGAAATCGCTCAGTCACGTCCAACCCTCAACGACCCAATGGACTGCAGCCTTCCAGGCTCCTCTGTCCATGGGATTTTCCAGGCAAGAATACTGAAGTGGGGTGCCATTGCCTTCTCCAATTAATTGCAGCACACAGCATAAATAGATTGTTTTTATATATAAAGCCTAATTTGGGTCCATATCATAGAACAAATCAGCCAATTACACCTTTCATTCTGATAGTTAACGCACATTCTTTTTCAAGTTTGAAAGGAGCTAAAAAATATTGCTTCGACTCTGAACTATGCAAAAGTTATGAGATGGCTAGACTTAAAACATACATTTTGATATCTCAAAGTAATAAGTGTTGCATATTCATTATACAAGGAACTTGTTCTTTAGGCTGGTATCGGATAATAGATGAATAAATGCATTGAAGTAAATGGGGTGCCATTGCCTTCTCCAATTAATTGCAGCACACAGCATAAATAGATTGTTTTTATATATAAAGCCTAATTTGGGTCCATATCATAGAACAAATCAGCCAATTACACCTTTCATTCTGATAGTTAACGCACATTCTTTTTCAAGTTTGAAAGGAGCTAAAAAATATTGCTTCGACTCTGAACTATGCAAAAGTTATGAGATGGCTAGACTTAAAACATACATTTTGATATCTCAAAGTAATAAGTGTTGCATATTCATTATACAAGGAACTTGTTCTTTAGGCTGGTATCGGATAATAGATGAATAAATGCATTGAAGTAATGAAGATGTGAGAAAACTTGAGTCTGAATCCTAGGATTTGTTTTCATGTGTGGCAGGGAGGTCTCTTCACCCCTCTGAGCATTTGTAATTGCTGTAAAATTATTCTGACTTATGCCTTGTTTCGCTGACAAGCTGTTGTGAAAAGTAAATAAGGTAAAAGATATGAAATCAATTTATAAACATGAAACTATGAAAATGCATGTAATTATATTTATTTAGGAAGCTAAGTTTCCCAGATTTACATTTCATTTATGTGTAGTGCTTTTTAAGTTCTCATTAAGATAAAAAAGCATTGGGAACAGCATGTTGTTGTGTAATATTTTACACAACATTTGCGGATAAGGTTGATTTTCTGGTGGCTCAGGTGGTAAAGAATCTGCCTGTAATGCAGGAGACCTAGGTTAGATCTCTGGGTTGGGAGGATCCCCTGCAGGAGGGCATGGCTTCCAGTATTCTTGCCTGGAGAATTTGCATGGACAGAGGAGTCTGGTGGGTTACAGTCCATAGGGTCACAAAGACTCAGACACGACTGAGCAACTAAGAACAGCAATGGAACAAGGCTGATAGAAATCAATTTTTTTCCTGAATGAACAATTGAGAAAAAGTAGACATTCATATTATACATAAAAATTAGCAATGCTCTTTGCTTATTTTAAATATTCAATAATAATACCACAGTTCTTAAAGTGTGCTGTGTTGTCAAATTTGCCTTCAAACCATTTAGAGCCAGCAACCTATGAGAAAAACGTAGGCATACACCTATAACCTTGAGTGATAATCAGTAGTGAAAACTATATATTGATGCTTTTCTTCAAAGACAGAGTTTTCTGTCTGTTAATGATGCATAGGAAAAAAAAACAAACAAACAAACTCAAAGCTCTACTTTCTTATTTGTTTTGGATTTATGTGGTATATAGCCCCAAAGTTGTTGATACAGAATGAATATACTTTTATCATGCTGGATACTATGAGTTGAATCTCATAAGGCAAGTCATAAAAACACGACATGTTTCTCAATAACTTTTGATCCCATTTGATAAAGAACAAATCTTCAATTTCCCATATTTCTAATAAAAATACAGCTGACTCTTCACCAGAGATTCATAAATCCCAAAGATCAAGGAACCAGGGAAAAGTTCTCTGGCAGACTCAACTGGTATATCAGTGCTCTAAGAAAAAGTATGTATGAAAATAGCAGAGATTACCATGGTTACTTCTGTTGAATAATTTAGATAAATATCATAATATGAAATAAATAAAACTGTAGCTGAGACTGCAGGTTTAAAAGACATTATTTTTCTTCTTTGACATCCTATTTTATCTTCTAGACCTACATTCCCAACTAGCTATATTTATAAACAGTATCTAGAACTGGTTAAGAGTTGCAGTGCTAGTGTGAACAATTATGGCCCACAGCTAGGCTCTGCCAAGTATTAGATTATATATCTTAACCTAAGGCTAAGTTTCTGTATGTGCCAAAGGGTAAAAAACTATGATGGCTACCTTACAGACTTAATAAAACTGAGATTGTGTGTGTAAAGTGCTTAATACAGTTTAAGGTTGGCATGGCCTGAAGTACATTATTGGTAAATGTTGTTAATGGTAACTATATACACTGTACATGTGAAGATGGTAATTATAACAAGATACAAAGTCTATTATGGTCTCACTGTTGGATGGCACTAATAAATTCACTCTCCTCATTTTCAGATTTATGATGGATTACAATGAATCATTTAGACAGTACTGATTGTCTACGCTGTGCCAGTCGGTAGTGCTGAGGACTTTTAACAGTTCGAGACTCATTCAGAAAGACTGCAAATGGCTCATTATTGAAAAGAAGGCCTCATTGGACAGGAATCTCCCTGGCTGACCCACACATTCTCTAAAATGTGTGGGAAATTAACTGATAATCTCAGCATTTAAAAGTCTGAGTACTAGCTTCAAATACAAGATTTTGAGTTAAAATGCTGTAAGTGGACAATGCTCATTGTTTAAATCAATCTTGCCTTTTATCTCCCTGTTAAATTTCTTCAAATAACACCTACTGTTTTCAGAGCAAACTAAATGAACCTCTGTATGATTGAACGGTATAGTCGGGTTAAAGTCTAAGGGGGAAAAATAAAGCAGCCACACTCTTAATATTCATATTTTCATTCTTTGCCTCTTGGTTAAGAAATGAAATAACAGACCAAGAAAATTTAAGTTCACTTTGTATAAGCATAAGATGGTCCTTATCCAACCACATTCTTACTTTTTAATAATGCAATGAGAGAAAAATCATTTGTCAAGGTTATTTACTGGAAAAATACAGATCCTAGAATGAAGATGATAAGTTTAAATTCTAGATTTATTACATACTACCTCAATGACCATAAAGTTAAATAATTTTATATAATTATACCTATGCCCATTCTCCTTATCTCAAAAGATAGAAATGGCTTCCTACCTTATAGGAATATTGAATAGAATAACTAAAGTAGCACTGGTGATAGTTAAAATTTAAATTTTGTAAACAGACCTTCTTGAATTATTTATCATATTTCTGGCACTATGTTTATTAATTTAATGTGTTATTTATTTGTGAATGACTTAGTGCCTGTAAATAAGGACTCTAATCATTGTTTGTTACTCTCTGTATAAAGTCATTAATTACCTCATAATGCATTGCTCTGTGACAAGGAAGTATAATGCAGTGTGATTATCTGTTTTTTTTCTTATCTCAAGCCTTAGACTGTGAGCTCTCAGAAAGTAGGAAACAGATAGTTTTATCTTTGAGTTTTCAAGAGACATTTTGTCAAAGTTATATTACATTCTTGATAATGTTTGTTTAATAAATGAATACAAATAAAGTAAACTCTGGATTGATAAACTCCTAGAAGTAGACTTAGTTAAAAACAAGTGCTTTAAAATTCAAGAAAGGCTATAAGGAAATAGTCACATAGATAGAGCAAGCAAAGCCTATTTAAATGCCAACTACTTGACATTGAAAAATGATCTATAAATTCAGAGAAAGAAGACATTATTATGAGTCAGAGTTAGATTTGAATAAAGCTGTGCATGGAGGATCTGGATATGTGAAGTAGGAGACTACTGCAAGGCAGGAGAAGGCAAATATTAAGACCTAAAAAACTGAATTCTTCAAGAGATGGGAATACCAGATCACCTGACCTGCCTCTTGAGAAACCTATATGCAGGTCAGGAAGCNTCCCTTAGACTGCAAGGAAATCCAACCAGTCCATTCTAAAGGAGATCAGCCCTGGGTGTTCTTTGGAAGGAATGATGCTAAAGCTGAAACTCCAGTACTTTGGCCACCTCATGGGAAGAGCTGACTTGCTGGGGGCCAGCGTGAGGAACTCTGCCCGTGGCAAAGGTCATGAGGAAGGAGGCTTGGCATACGCAAAGGCGTGATCAAGCCTCAGGAAACCCCCTGTTCCCGAGCATCTACCCCCAAAACCAAGAGTCTGTTTTATGCTCTCACCTACACCTCTGACTTTACGGGGGGCTCTCCCCCATAACCATTTCTCCTGGAGAAGGAGTTAACTTGCAGCTCCAGTTGATAAAATTCCTGGGCGTGACAAGATTGTTTCAGCTTACAGACTCCTCTGCAGGTTATCTAGCCTGCCTGTATAGGTTCGTCCGGCCAAATGTGATTATTTACAGCCTCCCAACAGCGAGAGGCACGAGATGTTTTAGACTTACTAAAGGCAGATTCTTTTGGGAAGTTAGAATTTATTAGTATAGTGGATTGATTAGGAATTGTATTGGTGAAGGGTTTTTCATTTGTTGTGCCAATAATTGCTTCTAATTCCCTGCCCTTGTAATAAATATAACTAGCATATAAGAGAAATAAGTATTAACCTTTAAGATTAATCATGTTAACCTTGAGTTAGATAAATTCCTTTCTTGATTGTAACTCATTACATCCTTACCCTATAGGAATGTACCTTTATCTGGAGGGTGGTGCCTGGTTTAAGAAAAAACACCCTTGGAAAAAATGAGTTTTCTGGTGATCAGAAAGTGAGGGTAATAAAGTGTCAGAGGCCTCATGGCCAGAAGATGATGTAAAACCCCTAAGACCTTTTTTGTATGTAAAGCACCCGATTTTGATAAAGGTCAGGACTGCTGACCCCCGCATGACTTTGTATTCATCCCTATGTGTAACAAAAGGTATATAAGCAAACCTGAAAATAAAGAAAACGGATCAGTTTCCGGAAAGACTGATTCCCCCATGTCGTTCTTTCTCGTCCTCCGTATTTCTGGCTGAATTCCCATCTGGAGCACGGGTGCCCGCCATGTCTGCTTACGTGCCCCGGCTTTCAAGTCCATGCGAAAAGGTGCCCAAGGAGGGGCACCTTTCGATATTCAAGTGGCGCCGGTGGCCCAGCGTAAATGGTGCAAATTCCTTGTCTTGGAATTTTATTGGTATCCCGTGTAAACCAAGTTATTCAGCCTCTTTCTCTCCTCTAGTACCTCTTACTATTTTCTGGCTGAATTCCCATCTGGCACGTGGGTCCTCACCAAGCCTACTAACTCTGCCTGGGCTTCTAAGATCGGACTGGGGAGGCCTCAGTGCTTCCTCTCCTTCGGGAGAATGGAAAGACGCCTGCGGCCTACGTAGGTGGTGATTGGCATCCCATGTAAGCCAAGTTATTCAGCCCCTTTTCCTGCTAATTTCCTAATCTCTATCTGTAATTGAATAATAAGTTCTTTCCTAATACGCCGACTCCGTCTCCACCTTCGAATCACCCTGGATCCACCGGGGCTGGACCCCGGCAGACTCATTGGAAAAGTCTCTGATGCTGGGAGGGACTGGAAGCAGGAGGAAAAAGGGACGACAGGGGATGAGATGACTGAATGGCATCACAGACTCGGCCATGAGTCTGAGTGAACTCCGGGAGTGGTGATGGACAGGGAGGCCTGGCGTGCTGCGATTCATGGGGTTGCAAAGAGTCAGACACGACTAAGCGACTGAACTGAACTGAACTGAAAACACTGAATAGCTATGATGTCATCAGTGCATAATGAATGGACTGTCGTGGATTCATAGGTTTCTGTGTGGGCACAAATGGGGAGATGAGCTTGAATGGAAACTTTGATCTGTTTTGACTTTGTTGAGAGTTATCTATTGAGGTTTGAGCAATATGTTTTCTATAAAAATTGCATTTACACACTATTCAGTTATGTGTTATGCAAATGGAGAGGTAAACAATTTGGGAAACTAGGATCCTTTAGGTTCATGTTAAAATTCTACATTTATGATAAAAGAAATCTGGGCTTATATGAAAATGTTGAGAACACATAGCAAAGCAGAGATGCAGGAGGTAATAAGGTAAAGACATATAAAATGTTAATGAAATAAGTCAAGAAGATTACAAATAAACTTCTAATTGGAATCCACTAATAGATTTTCTAACAATTTAGATGATTTTTTAATAATTTGATTGCTTAACTTTTCTCAAATATTTCTGTCAAATACAATTATAGAGGGGTAATAGGAGTTGTTACATGAACAAAAGACAGATATATGGTCAACAAGTTTTAAAAGTTGGCTTAAAAAATAAAACAAATTTATCAATTCAATGATTACTATAATGTCTAAGATATTAATATAGTAATTAGCATTATTTTAAGTATAGTTGTATAATGTTAGTTTCAGTTAGAACATAATAATTCAATATTTTATAGATTATAATCCATTTATAACTATACAAAATAAAGGCTATATTTCCCAGTGCTATATGATATGTATATGTTCCTTAGTTCCTCATCTATTTTATATATAGTAATTATACCTATTAACCCCTTACCCTTATTTTGCCTCTCCCTTCTACTCTCTCCCTGCTGGCAACCATTAGTTTTTATCTGTGAGTCTGTTTCTGTTTTGTTATATACATTCTTTGTTTTATTTTTTATTTGCTTCAGAGTTCTTCTCTAGGTGACGTTTTACTTCATCTCACCAAAGTCTGAGCCCTGACTCCTAGGGAGCACTTTACAGACACTAACTAATGGAAACTTTTGTCAGTCCTTTGAAGTGTTCAGCTACTCTTAAGATATAAGAAACAATTATTCACAAGTTGGGCTACTTACATATCAGTTTTAGTCATAGTAATTAACTAAATATTAATTAGTTACCATGAATAACCACTCTGGTAATTAAGCCCAGTCTCCAGATAATAGATATTTCTACTTTTATTTCAAATTTTTTCAAATTTATTTTTGGTGGATAATTGCTTTACAATGTTGTATTGGTTTGATAATAATTGATTTGAAATGAAAATAGTCTTATCATTCTTATTAAGAGAATTGTTTGTTCTAATTTGTGTTTTTAGACTTGAATATAGAGACTTTAATGTCATCTTTATAACACGATTCCTTAGGATTGTACTTTTCTTTTCTTTTACTATTTCTTACTTTTTTGGCTAAATTCCTCCACAAGCTGTAAGCATTACATTTTAAAGCAGAGAAATAGAAGAATATATTTCCTCTCAAATGGTCTTTATTTTGAGTACTTGTTTAAGCCTTTAAGAGCTAGAGCTTCCTATACATTTTATTGTGTCAGTACTTGTCAACATACTTTTAAATTGATTCTTTGCCTAAAAAGGATCAAACAGCATTTTTTCCATGACTGTATATTCCCTGTCATTCTCATCCCTAATTGCCCAATAACAAGGTAAAATTTATTTGTAGTATTTTATAACTTGTGATGAAAGGTGTGAGGAGGTGAGAAATGGCAGAGACTATATGCTGTCATTTTCAAAAGACCAAATAAGTAGTTCATATTTTGTTATAAATGTGCAGTAAGAATTTTGTATCATATATGTTAAACTGGAAATAATTGATTTAACTCACTCTTTGTAAGAATTATCTAGTTGCGTGGAAAAGGACTGAATGGGTTTTTGGAGAACATATAGGAAGATGGTTAATAAGTATGTGATATAAATAAGTTAACATGATTCTGTAAAAGTTGTATAATCATTTGCTAAATTAACTCAGCAAATATTTAGATATCATAAGGTAAATATTTAGATAGAATGTACCATATAATATGATATGAAAAGGAATCCTGCTCTCAGGATTACTAGAGCCTGCAATAGAGACCTGCATAGATTTCAGTATAAATGACAGGCAATTAAAAAACACTTTTTGGAGAAGGTGTTTAAATTCAATTGTGAGCCTTTGGTGTAAGTAGAACTACAGTAATGTCTTATCAAGAGGAACACATGAAAAGTCATATGATTGTTTAAAAAAAAAGATATTCAAAGAACCACAAATTAGTGTACATAAAGTGATGTAAAACTAAGGACTAAATTACCTACATTCAATTCTGAGTTCTCCAATTGCTTGCTGTGTAGTCTCTGGTCACTCACTAAATTGATGTACTTCAGTTTCAACTATGAAATTAGGGTAAGTATATGCACTAGATTATAAACTCCCTTTGAGTAGCAAATGTTGGTAAAATACTTACTAGAGGGCCTGACAGAAGGCAATCAATAAATAGTAGGTATTTCATATTATTATTATTGCTGTTGCACTGGGGAGTGTTTGTAGCAGAAGATGATTTAAAGAAGTGGAGGGGACCAAAGTGACCCAAGGAAATTTTGGAAGGCCATGCATATTTGTCTATAGTGATGGTATTACAAGCATATGTCCAAATTAATCAAATTATATATAATGATTAGGTGCAGTTTTGTGTATATCAATTATACCTAGATAAAGCTACAAAAAGCTTAAGTAAGATTGCTCATAAACTTAGGAACAAAAACAGAATCTTTAAAAGAAGAAACAAAATGGCTAGGAAGAATCAAAATAGAATCTTTATTTTGCTAAGTTAATGTGTTGACTACATCATGAAAACAACTGGCAGTTAGTCATTTTATGTGCAAAAATTATAGAATCAGACAGAAATCATGTGCATCACATGGTGGGGAATGAGCTATGTGGCAGGACAAGTTTTATTGAACTGTCCAGTTGGAAATTTGTGCTCATTTAAGTGTGAAATGCTGAAAGTCTGCAGCAAGTCACAAAGGATGGAGCAAAAAGAGGGTATGCAGAGAAATATTTAGAACATACTTAGTAGTACATGGAGTTTCATTGAATTTCTAGAATATGTGAATGGAACCAGTAAATGAAGATACATTTCATCAGGTTTGGGTTACATCAAGAGGTACATATTTTCACAGAAAATGTAATAGGTTTTAGAAATATTCATTTTGAACAAATTTTGGATCCATTCATTTGAGTTGCTTCTAGGACATAAAAGTGAAGAAGGGGAATATTTGTTAGAAGTATGAGATGACTGAGATGCCATGTAGGTCAAAAGTCACTGATAAAAATAGAAGAGTAAGGATTTTATTTTTGAAGCAAATTTAAACCTCCTTGTTTTAACCAATTTTGAAATAAAACATTCCAGAAATGCAGGAAAAGCAAGAGCAGAAGATTTTAAAAGTTAGTTTATAACCAGGATATCTCAAGGAGCATTTAGAATTGTTTTACTAATATGGAGTATCTAAAAATTGTCACTTTTCCCCTGTCTTCCAGAAGCATTTACTGCACTGCTTTTCCAGTCTTCTTCAAGTCTGTCCACTGCCTTCTAGCCTCTGGTTGTTGCCAAACTTCAAAGATCAAGTCAGTGTTCCAGAATGCAAGGGCTTTATTTTGATCTGAGTTCAGTTCCATATTCATTGTCTTCTTCTTTTCCCCCACCTATCACCTTGGTGTTTATTCTCCCTAGGAGGAGTGCTTGCCTTTATCCCTTGATCTACTCAGATAGTTTGTTTTCATTTATCTCAGTAATTTACATAAGCTACATCTAAAGCTAAATATTTGTGTCTAGAATTTGTGGGGAAATAATATTTTAATATATGCATGGCAGACTCTTAGTATCTATTTACAGAGTGAATTGATTGATGAAAGAGTTAAAAATATCGTGGTCAGAAACCAGGAAAGTGGGCTATATTATAGAATCCTTTAAAAAATTGCACCATTATGTCTTCCTTTTCAAAGGACAGGTTGAGCTATCTGAATTCACAGTTCTGCCCACATTATGTTTGCCCTGTAGAAAGAAAATAGGCCTTTAGAAGGCTGTGTTGAAGTTCAGCCTATGCCATTCCACATCACAGCAGGAATATCACAGCCCATCACTTCTAAAAGTTAATGTACCATCCTTCACAAGATCCTCTCTAGACTAATATTGCCAGAGGTTAAATGATATTAATACAGAAGTTCATGACTGCATAATGTAGTTTATAATCCTGAGGACACACTTTAACAGCAACAGCCATTCTTCTCATATTTCCGTTGTCTTTTTGACATAAAAATTGCTCTTGTGGAAAATTGTCATTTCCCAGAGGTCCGGTTCTTTATGCTGGGGCTACATGGGGTACAGAATAGCTGAAATCTGAGTATAGAGCAAAACAATAGATAAAGAAAGCAACTGCAATCTAAGGAGAGTTGAACTCTAACAGTTGGCTTTCTCATGTCCCATTTTCTCTACAAAACAAATATGAAGCTCTGTGTTTTATTTTCTCTGTGTTCTCATAAGTGCATCCTGTTTTTGAGCATACTTATGTTTTTGTATCTTATTTCTTGCTATTTTTCTGGTTATTATCTTGCAATTTACTGATGATGGCAGATATTAAGTACCTCTTAAAAGATCCTGGACCTCAAGTAACTCTGATTTTGTTGATATTTAAACCTTAGAGAGAGAGATATGAGGTACTCAAGCTGCCTGAAGCCCATTATTCATGACTAGGGCATTTGTTTAAGTTTCTATGTACTTGCCTACTCTAAGGAACATGCTACATATGTTAAATCTTTGAGATACCTTTATAGCATTGCTTATAAATCCTTTATTACAGTCAGGGTTAAGGAACTCTGAGGTTCCATTCCTCTGAGTGTGATTCAGGCTTTTAGTAAGGAACATATTTATTAAAAAGTATCCCATTTTGCCACTATAATAGCTAATGAAGAAACAGACAAATTTCACTTAAAAACAAATTACTTCACTCCTCCTTAGAACAGCACCACATTCCAGAATAAAGATCTTAACCATTTAAAACCTAAAAAAAAAATTAACAGTATATGCCAAGTTGCATTTAGAAAATGTCTCCAAAATCTATATTGTTATGTCCATTTGTATCATTCAAAAATCATGGGACCAATCAGATCACAATCAGTGGTTAGAAATTTTTAGAAGCAAGTGAATACTACAAATATGCTTCAAGAAAGTCTTTAAAAGCAAGCTGTTAAGCTGGTTAAATATTTAAGAAATACTAAAACTCTTTACTTTTGCATGACACAGTTTTCTCATTTATTTATTCAAATTAAGCCACATAGAAATCTGTTGTGTCAAGAGAACTCATAGAGAATTCTTATAACCATTCTTATAACTATTCTTACTTTAGAATTCTAAGTCAAGGGACTTGTAGAAAATCTAGATTAAATAAAGCCATACATCTGCAAACAGTGAGAGTTTTACTTCCTCTTTTCCAGTTTGGATTCCTTTTATTTCTTTTTCTGCTCTGATTGTTGTGGCCAAAACTTCCAGAACTATGTTGAATAGTAGCAGTGAAAGTGGGCACCCTTGTCTTGTTCCTGACTTTAGGGGAAATGCTTTCAATTTTTCACCACTGAGGATAATGTTTGCTGTGGGCTTGTCATATATAGCTTTTATTATGTTGAGGTATATTCCTTCTATTCCTGCTTTCTGGATAGTTTTTATCATAAATGGATGTGACATGATCCTCCACATAGAAAACCCTAAAGACTCCACCAGAAAATTACTAAAGCTAATCAATGAATATAGTAAAGTGGCAGGTATAAAATCAACACACAGAAATCTCTTGCATTCCTATACACTAACAATGAGAAAGTAGAAAAAGAAATTAAGGAAACAATTCCATTCACCATTGTAATGAAAAGAATAAAATACTTAGGAACATATCTACCTAAAGATAGAAAACTTTAAAAAACTGGTGAAAGAAATCAAAGAGGACACTAATAGATGGAGAAATATACCATGTTCATGGATCAGAAGAATCAATATAGTGAAAATGAGTATACTACCCAAAGCAATCTACAGATTCAATGCAATCCCTATCAAGTTACCAGCGGTAATTTTCGCAGAGCTAGAACAAATAATTTCACAATTTGTATGGAAATACAAAAAACCTTGAATAGCCAAAGCAATCTTGAGAAAGAAGAATGGAACTGGAGGACTCCACCTACCTGACTTCAAGCTCTACTACAAAGCCACAGTCATCAAGACAGTATGGTACTGGCACAAAGACAGAAATATAGATCAATGGAACAAAATAGAAAGCCCAGAGATAAATCCACACACCTATGGACACCTTATCTTTGACAAAGGAGGCAAGAATATACAATGGATTAAAGATAATCTCTTTAACAAGTGGTGCTTGGAAAACTAGTCAACCACCTGTAAAAGAATGAAACTAGAACACTTTCTAACACCATACATAAAAATAAACTCAAAATGGATTAAAGATCTAAACATAAGACCAGAAACTATAAAACTCCTAGAGGAGAACATAGGCAAAACACTCTCCAACATAAATCACAGCAGGATCCTCTATGACCCACCTCCCAGAATACTGGAAATAAAAGCAAAAATAAACAAATGGGACCTAATTAAAATTAAAAGCTTCTGCACAACAAAGGAAACTATAAGCAAGGTGAAAAGACAGCCTTTGGAATGGGAGAAAATAATAGCAAATGAAGCAACTGGCAAACAACTAATCTCAAAAATATACAAGCAACTTCTGTAGCTCAATTCCAGAAAAATAATGACCCAATCAAAAAATGGGCCAAAGAACTAAAAACATAAATCACAGCAGGATCCTCTATGATCCACCTCCCAGAATACTGGAAATAAAAGCAAAAATAAACAAATGGGACCTAATTAAAATTAAAAACTTATGCACAACAAAGAAAACTATAAGCAAGATGAAAAGACAGCCTTCGGAATGGGAGAAAATAATAGCAAATGAAGCAACTGACAAACAACTAATCTCAAAAATATACAAGCAGCTTATGCAGCTCAATTCCAGAAAAATATATGACCCAATCAAAAAATAGGCCAAAGAACTAAATAGACATTTCTCTAAAGAAGACATACAGATGGCTAAAAAATACATGAAAAGATTCTCAACATCACTCATTATCAGAGAAATGCAAATCAAGACCACAATGAGGTACCATTTCATGCCAGTCAGAATGGCTGCGATCCAAAAGTCTACAAGCAATAAATGCTGGAGAGGGTGTGGAGAAAAGGGAACCCTCTTACACTGTTGGTGGGAATGCAAATTAGTACAGTCACTATGGAGAACAGTGTGGAGATTCCTTAAAAAACTGAAAGTAGAACTGCCTTATGACCCAGCAATCCCACTGCTGGGCATACACACCGAGGAAACCAGAATTGAAAGAGACACATGTACCCCAGTGTTCATCACAGTGCTGTTTATAATAGCCAGGACATGGAAGCAACCTAGATGTCCATCAGCAGATGAATGGATAAGAAAGCTGTGGTACATATACACAATGGAGTATTACTCAGCCATTAAAAAGAATACATTGAATAAGTTCTAATGAGGTGGATGAAACTGGAGCCTAATATACAGAGTGAAGTAAGCCAGAAAGAAAAACACCAGTACAGTATACTAACGCATATATATGTAATTTTAAAAGATGGTAGCAATAATCCTGTATGCGAGACAGCAAAAGAGATACAGATGTATAGAACAGAATTTTGGACTCTATAGGAGAGAGAAAAGGTGGGATGATTTGGGAGAATGGCATTGAAACATGTATAATATCATATAAGGAACGAATTGCCAGTCTAGGTCAATGCAGGGTGCAGGATGCTTGGGGCTGTTCCACTGGGATGACCTGGAGGGATGGTGTTGGGGTGGGAGGTGGGAGGGAGGTTCAGGATGGGGAACATGTGTATACCTAGGGCAGATTCATGTTGATGTGTGGCAAAGCAATACAATATTGTAAAGTAAAAAAATAATAATAATAAATAAAGTTGATCAAGACAGTAAAAATATATTTAAAAAATATGACACAAATAAACTTATTTACAAAATAGAAAAAGACAGACATGGAAAAGAAGCTTATGGTTTATCAAATGCGGAATTGGGGGGGGAGGAGGGGGTGGAGATAAACTAGGAGTTTGAAATTAACAGATATAAATTATTATATGTAAAATAAACAGTAAAGCCCAACTATATGGCACAGGGAACTATATCCAATATTTTATAATAACCTATATCTGGAAGGAATCTGAAAAAGAATATATGTGTGTGGATATATATATATCCACACACATATATATTAGATACACACATACCTGAATCACTCTGCTGTACAGCAGAAACTATCATAACATTGTAAATTGACCATGCTTCAATTTAAACAAACAAAAAAGGAATATACCCTCAGTAATCAACCTGCCTGGATTGGTCTCCCTGCTTCGCTACTTATACTATGTAATTTTATATAAATTACTTAAACACTTGAAGATTCATCTTCTCAGCTATAAAAAGGGAATAACAATAGGGTATACCTATATAGACACGTAGGCATTAAATAAGTCAGTGTGTCTAAATGAGTTTGCACATTGCTTAGCACCACACCAGGCCACAGACATGTTATTGATGTTGTTATTTACCCAAGTTTATAGTACTTCTCAAAACTGTCATCAAAAACAAGGTGCAGGGCTGAATGAAAAGCACAAGCTGGAATCAAGATTGCTGGGAGAAATATCAACAACCTCAGATATGCAGATTCTACCACATTAATAGCGGATACCAAAGAGGAACTAGTGAGCCTCTTGATGAAGGTGAAAGAGGAAAGTGAAAAAGTGACATAAAACTCAACATTCAGAAAACTAAGATCATGACATCTGGTCCTATCACTTCATAGAAAATAGATGGGGAAAAACTGAAAAAAGTGATAGCTTTCATTTTCTTGGGCTCCAAAATCACTGTGGGTGGTGATTGTAGCCACAAAATTAAAAGATGTTTGCTCCTTAGAAGAATAGAGCAAACTTAGCATATTAAAAAGCAGAGAAGGCACTTTGCTGACAAAGGTCTGTATAGTTAAAACTATGGTTTTTCCAGTAGTCATGTACAGATATGTGAGTTGGACCATAAAGAAGGCTGGGTGCCAAAAAATTGATGCTTTTGAACTGTGGTGCTGGAGAAGACTCTTGAGAGTCCCTTGGATGGCAAGGAGATAAACCAGTAAATTCTAAAGGAAATCAACCCTGAATAATCATTGGAAGGACTGATGCTGAAGCTGAAGCTTCAATACTTTGGCCTCCTGATGCAAAGAGCTGATTCATTGGAAAAGACTCTGATGCTGGGAAAGATTGAGGGCAAGAGGAGAAGGGAGTGACAGAGGATGAGATGGTTGGATGTCTTCACCGACTCAGTGGATATGAATTTGAGCAAACTTAGGGAGACAGTGAAGGGCAGGCAAGCTTGGTGTGCGGTTCATGGGGTTGCAAAGAGTCAGACACAATTTAGCAACTGAACAACAACAGTACTTCTCAAAACTGTCATCAAAAACAAGGTGAATGTGAAAAAAATCTCATAGCCAAGAGGAGCCAAAACAGACATAATGAGTAAATGTAGTATGGTTCCCTGGATGGGATCTTGGAACAGATAAAAACATTTGAAGATAATCTGAATGAAAACTGGGCTATAGCAAATAATAATGTATCAAAATTGGTTCATTAGAATTGTGACAGCATACCATGTAAAAATGCAGATTGTTACCAATATCAGACATTGTGTCTAAGATATATGGAAACCTTCCATACCATCAATACAACTTGTTTGTAAATCTAAAACTATTCTAAAATTGAAAGTTTATTTATTAAAAAATGATTGTAATCATAACAAAAGTGCTAAAGAACTAAAATCAGTTAAGTTAACCTTAGCATGCATCAAGATTTTTCAAAAAACCAACAACTGCCCAGAAGAATTTTTATTAAGAAACAAAAGACAAAATTCAGTGGTCAGTATTTACCTATGTTCTTTTTTAAAAAAAATTAAAAAAAGAAGAAGAAGAAACCATCTTGAGCAATTTGATTAATAGCCAAAGCTAAGTCTAGTGTTACAGTGTGTTACCAATGGGTATTTGATGGCCAATAACACTGAGAATGATTAAGAAGTATTTTCCTTTAACATGATTAAACCCTCTACTCAAGAGGTTAGGGTCTATACTAGCTAAAAGTCTACCTCCAATTGGAGAGAGCTATTGATTACATCTTTCACCCTATTTTTCAAGAAATAGACAAGTTTCAAAAACATTTTATCACAAGGGTCAAAAACAGCCCATTCACCTCCCATCCCTCCTTGTTTTTGCCCTTAGAATGGGGCTGTCAAAACATGATGATTTTAACCACACTATTAACATCTGCATCATCTCTTTTCCCATAACTGCCTCCAGCTGGCACCTTGGCTGGCTCCTTGGGAAAGACAACTGAACATCTCATGGAAAAATCAAGGAAATAACCTCAGAAACAATTCTGCATGAAGTTGCTGAACCAGGACTCAATCCCTTTTTGCTCTGGATCATCCTTGTCATTGTTAAATAAGAGATTCATGGAGGGGTTTATATATTTCCAAATGGGATTGTAAATTCTTAAATTTCATAGAATGTTGGGTCTGGGAGGAATCTGAGAGGTTCTCAATTCAACTTTATTAATACATCCCACAAGAAGGAAACAGAAATCCAGAAAGTCATGCAGTTAGATGGAAACAAGATGGAAACTGGAATCCTGTTTCCCAACTTCCAGAGAAACAAGGTTGACTCCAAGGATAGACTTATTCCCTTGAACTCTTGAGCTAATAACCAGGGGAGCCTCTTCACTGTGTAAAAGTCACTGAGTGATGATTTCTACTACAGATACATTTCTGCAGCCCCTACAACATTCAAGACAGAGGTGATACAAGAGGGAGATAAACTACGAGAGATGGGCAAATCTGGGTTGAGGACAACCATGCCAGCTGAGATGTGGATTGGGCAATCTGTGTGTAAAATGATATTCCAGGCCCTACCTTCTAAGTGCCCCAGTGGCTCTAACTGAACGGCATTCTAGCCACATTGTCATCACTCCTTGATCCTAAGTTAAACACAGCAATTCTTACCACTAAATCTTCCAGTGTTATGAGAAAGTAAGGGCTGAGGCAGGGGAGTGCCAATGGTAGACAAAAGAGTGGGTCATTTGGCCTGTTTATAAGCCACAGTAAGGTCTCAAGTCTCAGCACTAACCTGTCTGCCAACGTTACAGGTTGCATGTGACATGAATTTATCTACTCTTCCGAGTCACCAGTTTCCCTAAATCCTGGCACACCTCCTGCGCACACCAACTTGACTCCTGTTGGTCCATCAGTTGTTCTCATCACCAGGAGTCAAAGTAAGCAGATGTTTTCAAGGTTTTTTGTTTGTTTGTTTTAATCTTTGCTAATACCAAGAACTCTTCCAATATTAAAATCTTAGGCAGCAAGCATGTTGTTTTCCTAGTTTTGTTCTTAATGGTTTATAAATGCAATAATAATCTGCCCAACTTTGATTTTCTGTCAAATTTTCTGTCTCTATAAATACACAACCATGTGTCCTGCTTAAGTTCCTATGTGGATCATGTTAGGTCTGTGAGTTTGGGTGACTGTTAAAGTGCTCTGTGGTTTTGTCCTTTTATTTCAGGAAATATTTTCCCTAGTTCTACTCTCTGTGGTTTATATTCATGTGCACAGGAAGCTCATTCTGTGACAGGCTGCTCTTGCTTGTTTTCCTCTTGACTGGAGGAAGATGGCTTGAATATTCAGTTATGAGATATGAAAGCGGGAGCCATCTGTTCCCTGCCAAAAGGACGAACAATACCAACGTAATATCAGTTATCAGCTTCCCAATAGATTGTCCTGATAGTTATTCCTGATAGTAGAGGGGGCTGTCAACCATCTCATCTGGAGACACACAAATATCACAGCTTTCAGTTACAGGCTTCATTGGTTTGCTTTAGTTGCTAAGTTGTGTCCTACTCTTGTGACCACATGTACTGTAGTCCGCCAGACTCCTGTGGCCATGTAATTTCTCAGGCAAGAATACTGGAGTGGGTTTCGATTTTCTTCTCCAGGGGATCTTCCAGAGCCAGGGATCAAACCCGAGGCTCCTGCATTGCAGGTGGATTCTTTACCACTGAACCACTAGGAAAATCAGTCATAAGCTATGCAGTCTCAAAAGACTAGTCAGTCTTCAGGGCTTCAGGCCCCATTTTTTAGATTATACTAGATTTCAGTATATTCTGCTTAATCCTCATATGTACAGACTCTCAACTTAGAGTTGTTAACTCTAAGACTGGCAACAGATACAAAGTCATGTTCACTATCCCCTGGTATGCTTTTCCAGTCCCCCGCAAAGCACACATGCACAAAGCAGGTGGGGGTGATGATGAAGTAATGAACTATTGGGCATTTATTACTAAACAAACCTAGGCTTTTCTGAACTCATTTCTTCTTTTCTGCTTCTACATGGCATTGGCACCTCTTGATGCTTTTTTAAAACCTCATTGATTAACAGAGGGTAGAGGAAATCCATTTTTATCAAGTCTAAGCCTCTTAAGTCTCTGCCTATTCATGTCTTTGATCAACAATTGATAGGGGCTATCAGTTCAGTTCAGTCACTCAGTCGTGTCCGACTCTTTGCGACCCCATGAATCGCAGCACGCCAGGCCTCCCTGTCCATCACCAACTCCCGGAGTTCACTCAGACTCATGTCCATCGAGTCCGTGATGCCATCCAGCCATCTCATCCTCTGTCGTCCCCTTCTCCTCCTGCCCCCAATCCATCCCAGCATCAAAGTGTTTTCCATTGAGTCAACTCTTCACATGAGGTGGCCAAAGTATTGGAGTTTCAGCTTTAGCATCATTCCTTCCAAAGAAATCCAGGGTTGATCTCCTTCAGAATGGACTGGTTGGATCTCCTTGCAGTCCAAGAGACTCTCAAGAGTCTTCTCCAACACCACAGTTCAAATGCATCAATTCTTCTGTGCTCAGCCTTCTTCACAGTCCAACTCTCACATCCATACATGACCATTGGAAAAACCATAGCCTTGACTAGATGGACCTTAGTCGGCAAAGTAATGTCTCTGCTTTTGAATATTATCTAGGTTGCTCATAACTTTTCTGCCAAGGAGTAAGCGTCTTTTAATTTCATGGCTGCAATCACCATCTGCAGTGATTTTGGAGCCCAAAAATGTAAAGTCTGACACTGTTTCCACTGTTTCCCCATCTATTTCCCATGAAGTGATGGGACCAGATGCCATGATCTTAGTTCTCTGAATGTTGAGCTTAAGTCAACTTTTTCACTCTCCTCTTTCACTTTCATCAAGAACCTTTTTAATTCCTCTTCACTTTCTGCCACAAGGGTGGTATCATCTGCATATCTCAGGTGATTGATATTTCTCCTGGCAATCTTGATTCCAGCTTGTGTTTCTTCCAGTCCAGCATTTCTCATGATGTATTCTGCATAGAAGTTAAATAAGCAGGGTGACAATATACAGCCTTGACATACTCCTTTTCCTGTTTGGAACCAGTCTGTTGTTCCATGACCAGTTCTAACTGTTGCTTCCTGGCCTGCATACAGATTTCTCAAGAGGCAGGTCAGGTGGTCTGGTATTCCCATCTCTCTCAGAATTTTTCACAGTTTATTGTGATCCACACAGCTTTCACAAATTTTGGCTCTACTGTGAGAGCTGATGTCAGCCTTGCTTCCTTTATATCCTTATGTCTGGTGACCAAGGTTACACAGAACCTTGAATGGGCTGATGAACGTGCTGAGCCTTCAGGCCATTAAAGTAATAATACAGATAATAGTGTAGTGAGAGAGCAGGAGGCTAGAAGGGGGAATAAGTCATTATTATGGGGATAATAGAATTAAAGGAATTTCCCTACTCAGGGTGCCTAAGGCCCAGTGAGTGATGAGGGTGTTTCATAAAGAATCCTAAGCATGCCTCCCATGAAGCCACTAATTTATGGCAAAGTAAATTGGGCAAGGAGATTTCTATTCAAACCCGAAGCTTGGGAAGTGGAGAATCAAAATATAGTTCATAATTCAAATCTTCCGTTATCTCCCAAACCCTTCAAATAAATTTATGTTTGGTAACAGGAGCAAGAGCACTCTACCCTCTAATTTCCACTAGTAGGGTGATCAACCTTCCTGGTTTGCCCAGAACTGTCGTTTTTTTTTTAATCACTGGAAGTCCTGCTTTCCAGAAACCCACACAAACCAGGTACGTAGGTCACCCTAAGAGACAGAGAGCATGCATACCTTTTAACATCACAGTCCTCACTGGCAAGAAAATAGAGCAGCCTTACAGCTGGTCCCAGCCCACCCTAGTGTCTGTAGGTAGAAGGTCATGAGCCTGAAGACGTGCTTGTGGGGCTGGGAGGAGGGGCACAGCACCTGTCTTTTGTAGAACTCCAGGTATTTGGTATATCCTCTCATTTAGACTCATGAGGGAGAAGGCAGCAGGGATACCTGTCCCTTTCATTCATTTTATGGATAGGGAAATGGCAAGAGGGAAGCAGAGCAGCCTGTTTGAGATCTCACAGGTGGTAGCCTGGCCCATGTGTGAAACACAGTTCTGATTCCTAAATAGCAACATGGCATAGACTTTTAGCACCTACAGAAATCCTACCTGGCCTGATTTAAGGAGTGAAATGAGGCTGAATATTCTACCTCTATCTCCTCAATCACAAGTTAGGATAAGAAACATTTGCCTAGAGGAGTAGGTAGCCTATGAAGCTCCCACTCCAATTTTCCTGAAACAGGCTCTGACTCAAGTTTTAAGTCATATTTGCTCACTATATGAGCCAGTCATTGTCCTGCCCAGAGGCTGAAGCCTTAAAGCTGCAGATGGTTTTGCAAGAGCAGAGTCCTCTGGGAACTGACAACCTGGGGAGGCAATGCCCTGGACAAGTCACTCTCTCCATATACCCACTGAGCCCAAGACACACCAGAACCACAGAGTCAGGGGTCAGTGCAGGTAAACAGACTGCCAGATATTTCTCCAGTAAAGACGGGTTTATTCAGTATCAGCAGAAAACTGCAATTCAGGGTCTACAACGATGGTGGGCCACATGTAAATCCCCAGACCACGAAGGAAGGAGAACATTTTTACAGAGAGGAGAAGGAAGCTGGGAGGCTACCGTAAACAGAGAGCAAAGCTCTTCATTGGCCAAGCCCTTGCCAGGAAAGAAGAGGAGTCTTTTTCTTCCCTTCCTGGCCTCCTAACTCTATTTTATTGAGGTTTGTGTTTATTTTCACACATGTCTCCAAACCTGAGATGGCTTCCCTGCTGGGCACATGCTGGCATCCAGCCAGCTGAGCTGTGTGGGGCACGAGTGAGCCACTCACACAGTCTCTGGCATAACCACCCCGCTGGCCCATGGACTGTTTTCCTCAATTTTCCATTGGCATATTCTCCTCACTTTATCTAAGTTTTCGCAAAACTAACACTGAAAGGGACGCGATGTTCTTCCATAGAGGTTAAGCAGAGGTTTTTCCCTGTTGGAATTCACTTGCAGAAGAAGCTGGTGGCTTCCTACACTCAGGGTCCGGCAAAAACCCCTGTACACCGCATCTAAGGTGGCAGCCCTAATGGGCCTTGAAAGGCTCGAAGGGGAGGGACCAAACAGAGTGTATGCGACTCTAGGAATGGGAGAGGGGCTCCACAGGAAAGCAGGCTATGCTCAAAGAGGAAATTAAACATTTTTAAAGAGCTCCCTGTGTGTAGAGCCACAAAAAACTTGTACTGAGCTGAACTGAAAGAATTAGGCATTGCATTCTCTTGAGGAGTTTTGAGTCAGATATTGGAAAGAACAGGGAGGAAATAAACATAGAAAGGATTTGAGTATAATGAAAGTAATGCAGATTGACCTTGAGGATTGTGATGTCAAACAACCTAGGACAAAACTAACAATTGCATTTACCTCAAACGTAGGTTCGCTGTGTCTTGGGCTCCCAGGGAACTCAATCCAAACTGGAAAGTGCCGAGAGTTCCTATGAATATTCAAGGCTCTGCCCTTCTCTTTCTGTTTCAAGCTACTTTTCCCAAGAGATATCTGAAGCTAAGAGGAGACTGGGTTCTCAGGCATCCCGCCCCTGCCGCAGAAGAGAACTTCTCTGAGAGGAGAACCTGTTTGTCACTGCTTCCCCACACAGGCACATTGAAATACCATCATTTAATGTCACACACAGCTCTTCAACATGCACTTACCTCATTTGCTCACCAACCATTGTGTGTTCATTTCCTGTGACAGGTTCTGTGTTATCCAAGAGTCATAGAGATGAAAGGACCAAATTCCTGCTCCTCATGAGGTTTACCTTCAGCTCCTCTGCCCAGGGTCCAGGGTTTCCCTGGTTCAGGATCATAAGAATGTGAATGACAAATGTGCCTGCAGCATCAGTAAATATACAATGTTGCAGCCATCACGCCTCTCTACAGTGAGCCCTGAGGGGATTCAGGATGGGAGAGGTACTGGCCCCAGATAGCTGAGGTGCATATCAAAGGAGTGATTTCAGTGAGCCCCGACTTTTGCATCTTCTCAAACACAGAAAAGTGCTAAATTCATTAACTTAAGATATCTAGTTTTCTTTGTGTGTGTGTGTGTGTGTTAGTTGCTCACTCACATCTTACTCTTTGCAACGCGTGGACTGTAGCTTGCCAGGCTTCTCTGTCCATGGAATTCTCCAGACCAGAATACCACAATGGGTAATCATTCCCTTCTTCCAGACCCAGGAATCAAACCTGGATCTTCCACATTGCAGGCAGATTCTTTACCATCTGAGCCATAGTTTTGTTTTGTTTTGTTTTGTTTTTAATTAGCAGTAATGTTTTGATGTTCTGGCTGTCTTGTCGTCATCACAAAAACCCAGAAAGATCCTGACTCCTCCCTTACCTCTTGGGAACAATCCCTCAGAACTAGCTGAAAGGCTGTCTTTTGGCTTGAAGTCTTCAGAAAGCCCACCAATAACACAATTCTCAACTTCTAGGTAGTGAATTTTTATTCAAGTGACAAGACCTTAAAACTTACTAAGGTGGCGGGTAAAGAGAAAGAAGAGTGAAGGACAGGAAAGGATGTCCATGGGGGCAAACTCCTGGGAGCTCTAGACCTGATCTTGCCTTCCATCCCACTAAGAGTTTTCAAGCTACTGAAGAGTTCAGCCTTGTTACTAATATGAATATGTGGTCATCCTTTAGGCTCAATTGTAACATAAGGGGCATGTGATATTGTGATGTATAATAAGACATATTTATTTGGTATTTGTCCCTGGGTCTCATACGGAGCTTCTAAAACCCTTGTAATTTCCTGAGTGAAGAGAATAAGAGAAGCATCTTTGATGTTTCATAATGAGCCTCTTTCACACACATTTGAGTTTATGCTAATGAGGTGACTTTTGAAGCATTCATAAATAGTATCCGGATACAAGGGTGTCTGCCAAAGAAAACAATAGTGTGATTAGATGGTTGGAATTTCATCCCCACTCTTCCAGCCCTTAATCTCCATGGAGATGAGAAGAACTGGATATAGAATTAATCACCAAAGACCAATGATTTGATCAATATATATAAAATGGAACCTCTGTAAAAGTCCTAAATGAAAGGGCTCAGAGAGTTTCCGGGTTGGTGAGTGCATCTCGTGTCAGGAGGGTGAAAGTGAAAAGTGAAAGTCGCTCAGTCACATCCAACTCTTTGCGACCTGATTGACTATACAGTCCATGGAATTCTCTAGGCCAGAATATTGGAGTGGGTAGGCTTTCCCTTCTACAGAGGATCTTCTCAACCCAGGGATCAAATCAAGATCTCCCACATTGCAGGCATATTCTTTGCCAGCTGAGCCACAAGGGAAGCCCAAGAATACTGGAGTGGGTAACCTATCCCTTCTCCAGGGGATCTTCCTGACCCAGAAATTGAACCAGGGTCTCCTGCATTGCAGGCAGATTCTTTACCAACTGAGCTCTCAGGGAAGCCCTGATAGGAGGGTGGCACACCCAAATTCCATGGCGACAAAAAGCTTCTGTCCTCGATACCCTTCCAGACCTGGCCTGTGTACCTCTATTCATTTATATCTTTATAATATTCTTTATAGTAAACTGGTAATAGTACTGAGTGAAAAATAAAGCACAGCTTAAAAGTTGAGAATTATGTTTTATTTGGTGGTTTTACTGAGAACTTAAGCCCAGGATATAGCCTCTGTGGTAGCTCTGAGAGACTTCT
>SJXQ01012081.1:267648-333854 GCA_006408695.1 Aepyceros melampus | reverse complement strand
GGGAGGTAATAGAATATCAAAAGATTACTGCTAGTTTTTTTCTTAAAAAAAAAAACACAGATATTTCAAGTTAATTTAGCCCTTTTCTGTGTATGGGAAGATGCAAAAGTCAAGGCTTATTGAAATTATTCCATTGATCTACACCTTAACTGCATAGGTCCAGTATCTTGTTTTTTCCTCCATCTTGAATCCTCTCTGGGTGCAGTCCACAGTGGCTGATGGCTCGATGAGTACAATATCCTTTGTTTGCTGAAATGGCAGGTGACATTCTTTGTCCAATATGTCAAGTGTTTCTCTGGGTCCTGTGAGCCATAATAGCAAAAGATCAAACCTGAGAAGGAGGGAGCCATGGGAACCCCCAGTCTGTAGTCAGAAGTGTGGTAACCTGGGAACCTGTCGCTTACAATTGGCATCTGAATTGGGGGGGGAGGCGCAATCTTGAGGGGCTGAGCTCTTATCCTGTGGGATCTGCACTGACTCCGTGTCGTTAGTGACAGAATTGAAGTAAGCTGTAGCACACCCAGCTGGTGTCTGAAGAGAATTACTTGACGTGAAAACTCATACATTTAGTGTTAGAAGTGTTATAAGTAGGGCCAGATTCCATCCATGACTGTATCATTTGCTCTCCTAAGAAAGATTCTTCCATAAATGTTCCAACCCAGTTAAATAAATAAAATTTGAGTTCTGGTGCCACCTTCTAGTGCAGGTAAGCACTTTGTACTTGGTAACATAATAGGGATGGCAGTTGTCACCTTCATAATGTCAACTGAGAAAAAAGATGAGAGCTGTATGGCAGCAAAAGCGTTTATTTGGAGTCTTAGGAACTGCAGTTTGGGAGACACAGATACAAATAGAAACCCAACTGTGCTCTGAGAAGGGTTGAAAACCAAAGGGTTTTTAAAGGGAAAAGGAGGAAGCTTACATAGCTGTTTGGTAAGAATTATGTTTGGTGCTGGCAGACTGAAACCATTCTTGTCTATATGTGATTGGTTGCTAGGGCTGTTACTATTAAGAAGTTACTGTGTAAATGTTCTTTCAGGATGTGATGGCCCAGGTCAAATTCATGTTCCACTGGATGGAGAGGTGCATAGGCCCCGCTTTGCCCATGGCTTCTCGTTCCATTTTAGTGCTCTGTTGGCATGACGGTCTCCATTTTATTCATTCCTTCATAATAACAGGGCTTAAATACAAAACCTGTACACTGAACATACCTGATCTGATTAACCAGGACTGTAAGCTCTGGCAAATCTGTCACCACCCACCCCTGAAAACCACAGGAAAGGAATGCCCACTGCACACCTCAGACTCCAGGCCTCCCTGTCACGCTGCAGGTGAGCTCAGTGATGCCTGCTTTCCCGTGACCCACCAGGGGACTGAATTCCAGCATCATGTCCCATGGTCTCTTGTATTGGCTTGTTTCCATCAGAGCATTTTTCCTAGTTTTTAATAAAGCTTTGTCAGAGCAGGGCTAGCTCTATTTTATTCTCTCTTGTATTCTAAGCCCAATTCCTCAGGAAGAGTATACTCACACAGAGGCTTAATACATGTGTGTTGAATGAACAAGCAAGAATGAATGAATGATCAAATGAGTTGCCCCAGAGGCATTTTAGTAAGAGATGGAGAATAATCCAGGAAAACTCTCATCAGCCAAGAGTTAGTAGGGTCTGTTTCTCACAGAATGTATGGCTTGGCAAACGTGGATCCGAAAAAGAAAATATCCAAACGTGCTGGTGAGAAGTAGCAATGAGCTTGTTTTCCTTTTAATAAAATCTGCCTAACCAAGGAGCCCCCAGATAGTGAGATGAAGCCAGAAAGAATAGCCCAAATGGGGTGGTTTTAGTCCCACAGAAGCTCCAGTCCAACACACCAACCTAATTACAGCATACACTGTGCCCAGGGTTCTTCACTGTTTGTCACCCAAGGCATTGGCTGGATCAATTTAGGGACATGAAAAACAGAACCACATTTTTGCCCAAGCCCTTGAATTTCCCGGCCTGTGGTTTCCATTCAGACCATCCATAAAAGACTGGAGGCTTCCATTGCTTTTGTTGTTTCAATCAGTCGTGAGTCCAACAAAAAGAGAAACCTCAAGCTCTCGCCAACTGAGACTGGGGAAGGAACGCCTCGGCCTGGGCCTGGGCCCGTGGGCAGGAGAGATGGGGCCTCAGCTGGAAGTCGTGTGCTTCCATTTCAGCCTGGGTGGCCCCAGCCAGGGCCTCTGCAGCTCTTTCCTCTGCTATTGGCCTGGAAAAATGAAAGCAAGATTTGCCATGGAGGTCCTCTCTAAGGCAAACTGTGTGATTTAATGAACGTTTGGAAAAAGTTTTACTTCTCACACATGCAAATGGCCCTTCAGTGTTTGTCTCATGCCTCAGGACTCCCCATAATTCTTCTAATACCAAGTCAACTCCACTAGAACCTCCCTCCCACAAATCTTAAGGTCTGAGGGTCTTGTCTGTTGGAGTCCTTTATCCTTGGATTTTCTATCCTGCTTATCCGATAGGATGAAATACGGGGCCTCTTTGTTGGACTGTTGTCTCCCAACATGTGACAATAAAAGGTTTCTCCAAAAGTGGACTCAGTTTATGTCAATCATGGATAACTTTTGCCAATGCCATCCCATAAGAGAGGAAAGAAGAAAGGTAATTTCTAGGCCATTCCTTCCCAACTAATGCTGTGGTCACTATCCATGTCCTTGAGGTTCAGATTCTTTCTTTCCCTTTGACCATGGTAGACACATGCTGACCACACTACCAAAGGGTCTCTAATTCTACAGATGTATCCTGGAGTCTCATTCAGAAACAGATTTCATAGCTGTTTAATCAAACCAGGCTATGGTTTTCCCAGTGGTCATGTATGGGTGCAAGAGTTGCACTGTGAAGAAAGCTGAGTGCCAAAGAATTAATGCTTTTAAACTGTGGTGTTGGAGAAGACTCTTGAGAGTCCCTTGGACTGCAGGGAGATCCAACCAGTCCATTCTAAAGGAGACCAGCCCTGGGTGTTCTTTGGAAGGAATGATGCTAAAGCTGAAGCTCCAGTACTTTGGCCATCTCATGTGAAGAGTTGACTCATTGGAAAAGACTCTGATGCTGGGAGGGATTGGGAGCAGGAGGAAAAGGGGATGACAGAGGATGAGATGGCTGGATGACATCACCGACTCGATGGACGTGAGTTTGAGTGAACTCTTGGTGATGGACAGGGAGGCCTGGCATGCTGTGATTCATGGGGTCGCAAAGAGTCAGACATGACTGAGCGACTGAACTGAACTAAACTGAACTGAATCAAACCTTAGACAGTGGGGAATGTTTGAGTAAATGATAAGGAATTGATGTGACTTTGCTTTGGAACAGCTTTTAATGACATAGGTAAATATGTGCTAACTAAAAAAGTCTCAGAATAAAAATTACATAGATATTATGATCTCAACTATATCCTTTGAAGAAGAAAAAGCTTCCACACATTATGATAAGATCACAATTGATTTTCATTCTGTTTTCTGCTTTTTTGTATTTTTGAATTTTCCACAGTAAACATGCATAATTTTTATTAGAATACTTTGATTACAGAAAAAAATGAAAGCATTTTTATAATGTATTTGTGAAAGCAGTATGTCAGCAGTGAGTTTCAAAGACAGTAGAATCTGTATTCAATATACTTTGAGAATTAATCAGTCTCCAAAAATGCAAAAACATGAGTTAATAAATATTTAGACTATATATTTAAATATTAATATGTATATTTTAATATATTTTATATATTAAATATTTATTTTAACACATTATCTCACCACCTGAAACTCTTTTCTCAAAAGTAACCACTAGTAACAACTTGAGCTAAAAGCTTTTCCATAAATTTACATATGTGTATATTTTGTATTTGCACTTACATAGGTTTGGGATTTTTGCATTAATTGGATCATATCACATGTATTACTCCATAGCTTCTTTTTCTTACTTAGCAATGTATCTTAGAAGTTGAAATTGTATCTCTGTATAAGGAGATCTATCTCATTTATTTTTAACTGACATTTCATTACATAGCATAGATGTGTCATAATATCCATTCCCTTGCTAGGATACATTTGGCACTGTTACTGTTAAGTCACTTCAGTCATGTCTGACTCTGTGCAACCCCATAGATGTCAGCCCACCAGGCTCCCCTGTCCCTGGGATTCTCAAGGCAAGAACATTGGAGTGGGTTGCCATTTCCTTCTCCAGTGCATGAGAGTGAAAGGTGAAAGTGAAGTCGCTCCCGTCGTCTCCAACTCTTAGCGACCCCATGGACTGCAGCCCACCAGGCTTCTCCATCCATGGGATTTTCCAGGCAAGAGTACTGGAATGGGGTGCCATTGCCTTCTCCGACATTTGGCACTATTTCCAACTTGTTGAACTTACAAACAACTATATGATCAAGGATGCTTCCTAAAATATTGTAACGGACGTCTTTTTAAAATAATTTCTTTTCAATGGTTAGCTTTATGCACATATGAAGGTATCTCTGAAGGTTAGATTTCTGGAAATAGAAATATTTAAATGTCATATATAAATTTTTAATTGGCCTCACCAAATTATCTTGCCAAAAAGATTGTATTAACTGACTCTACAATCAATAGCATAAACATGTTATCATAAGAAAAATTTCCTTTTCAGATTTAGAGTGAGGGTTTTCTCCCAGATTTCTGATGATTGTGTGATTTGGAGATCACCAAGATAATAATTGAAACAAAAGGCAACTCAGAAACCATTATCAGGTTCCTTGAAACAAGATGAAATTACAGTAAACTCAAGTGTTAAGAATGAAGCTCTGTTCTGGGAATGACTAAGAATTGTTAACTTTTGAAGAATTATAACACAATAATCAGCACTTGTTCTACCAATCATGATTTAATGCTTCTTAAATGATTCAGTAGATATTTTTACTTTATTTTATAATATCTCAAAGGAATATGTAGCTATTTGCATTTCCTCATTGTGTGTGTTTTGGATAAATGGGCAGAATCCATCAACCTGATGATTAAAAGCAGCTGAGTAATTTTGCAGCAAGGTCATCATTGCCGCTAGAATAAAGCAGTCACAAGAAGTCTGAGACAACCCTGGTAAGGGACCTGTACATCAGCTTCCTATTTTAGCACCTCTTCATTTAGAAAGCACAGCATTCTCTGCTGTTGGTCATGGCCGGACTGCCTCAGAGTGCTCACAATCTACTTTATGTGCCTTTCTTCACCTTCTATTCACTTTTTTTTCAACTGTGGTTTTGGAGAAGACTCCTGAGAGTCCTTGGACTGCAAGGAGATCCAACCAGTCAATTCTAAAGGAAATTAGTCCTGAATATTCATTGGAAGGACTGATGCTAAAGCCAAAGCTCCAATACCGTGGCCAGCTGATACAAAGAACTGGCTCATTGGAAAAGACCCTGATGCTGGGAAAGACTGAAGGCAGGAGGAGAAGGGGGTGCCAGAGGACGAGATGGTTGGATGGCATCGCTGACTCAATGGATATGAATTTGAACAAACTCCAGAAAATGGTTAAGGACAGGGAACCCTGGCGTGCTGTGGTCCATGGAGTCCCAAAAACTGGGACATTACCAAACAGCAACAACAATTCACTTTTTACATTTTTAAAATGCAAATCTTTCTATATCTTAAGATTTAGAAAAATGTATCAATTTGCTTAATTTGCTTCAGAAAGAAGTGTTATTGTTGAGTCCAATCTCATTCTGTTCCTCCCTCTCCCTCCCAAGAGATAACCTCCATCCTGAAGTTGGTATGGTATCTTTGCCACCCACATTTAATACTTTCACAGCCTACGTCCACTTGCAATAGATGTCATTATTCTGTGCATTTTTTTAATTTGCAAAAATAGAATCAAACTATAGATATTCTGAAAGCTGGTATTTTCACTCAAAAAAAATTTAAGATAACTTTTTCAGCCTTGATATACTTCAATTCTTTCTCATTAACTGTTGAATTATATTCAAAAGTATGATTATTCAGTTCAATTCAGTTGCTCAGTCATGTCCAACTCTTTGCAACCCCATGAACTGCAGCATGTCAAGCCTCCCTGTCCCTCACCAGCTCCCGGAGTTCACCCAAACTCATGTCCATTGAGTCGGTGATGCCATCCGACAATCTCATCCTCTGTCGTCCCCTTCTCCTCCTGCCCTCAAACTTTCCCAGCATCAGGGTCTCTTCAAATGAGTCTGTTATTCCCATCAGGTGGCCAAAGTATTGGAGTTTCAGCTTCAACATCAGTCCTTCCAATGAATACCCAGGACTGATCTCCTTTAGGATGGACTGATTGGATCTCCCTGCAGTCCAAAGGACTCTCAAGAGTCTTTTCCAACACCACAGTTCAAAAGCATCAATTCTTCAGTGCTCAGCTTTCTTTATGGTCCAACTCTCACATCCATACATGACCACTGGAAAAACCATAGCCTTGACTAGATGGACCTTTGTTGATAAAGTAATGTCTCTGCTTTTTAGTATGCTGTCAAGATTGGTCATAACTTTCCTTCCAAGGAGTAAGCATCTTTTAATTTCATGGCTGCAATCACCATCTGCAGTGATTTTGCAGCCCAAAAAAATAAAATCAGCCACTGTTTCCACTGTTTCCCCATCTATTTCCCATGAAGTGATGGGACTGGATGCCATGATCTTCATTTTCTGAATGTTGAATTTTAAGCCAACTTTTTCACTCTCTTCTTCCACTTTCAAGTATTTAATTATTGTCTACGGTTCACATCTAGTTGGCTTCCAAAATTTATAAGCCTTGTAGATTTTATTGCTATTTTGAATGAGGTCGAACACTTTTTTAATTGATACCCGTTAATTTATAGGAGTGACAGTAACCTCTCGGTGGTAGTTGTTTATAGATTCTCTTGAATTTTGAATGTAAACTCTTATAATGTCTTCAAATTATACAATTATTTCTTCCATATCAACTTTTATATCTCTTTTCTTTTTTCTCATCTCACTACACTGTCTTGAACCTCCAATAAAATTTTGAATAGAAGCACTGATAACAAGTACTTTGGTCATATTACTAACTGTAAAGAGAATGTGTCTAACATTCGCACATTAGATGTAATGTTTGTTAGAGGTTCTTAGTAATGATTCGGTTTCTCTTAAGCTTATGGATTAAGACTGCCTTTGGTAGTACAGCCATTGTAATAGTATTATTGCTTCCAGTTCATGAACAAGGTACATCTTTCCATCCATTTGTGCCATCTTCAGCTTCTTTCATCACTGTCTTGTAGTTTTCCAAGTATAGGTGTTTTACCTCCTTTGTTAGATATATTCCTAGATATTTTATTCTTTTGGATGCAACTGTAAATTTTATTGTTTTCTTAATTTCTCTTTCTGATAATTTGTCATTAGTGTATAGAAATGCAACAGATTTATGAATATTAGTTTTGTATTCTGCATCTTTAATATATTCACCAGTGAGCTCCAGGAAAAAAAAATGATTTATAGGTTTCTTCTGATTACCTATTCCTTGAGTCAAGGTCAATAAATTATGTTTTCCTATAAAAGCATGCATATTGTCTACATTTTCAAATTTTTGGCATTAAGGGTAGTCAGTCTCACTATTAGTTTCAACCTGTATGCCAAAGCCTTTGACTGTGTGGATCACAATAAACTGTGGAAAATTCTGAAAGAGATGGGAGTATCAGACCACCTGACCTGCCTCTTGAGAAATCTGTATGCAGGTCAGGAAGCAACAGTTAGAACTGGACATGGAACAACAGACTGGTTCCAAATAGGAAAAGGAGTACGTCAAGGCTGTATATTGTCACATGTTTACTGGTCTCTTCAAATCGTATTCTATGTTCCAAGGTATGCAGTCCTGCTGTGGTTTGGTAATTCAATAACTGTTAGTAGCCCTTGTCCTTCTCAGTCCTTGGAATATGGGGGGATTACAAAGACCAGTTATGCTGATGCTGGGAAGTCTTGTCCAATATTAGGGTTTTACCCAGGCTAGTAACAGAAAGACTTTATCACTCTGCTTATTTAACTTATATGCAGAGTACATCATGTGAAATGCTGGGCTGGAAGAATCACAGTCTGGAATCAAGACTGACAGGAGAAATATCAACAACCTCAGATATGCAGATGATGCTACCTTAATGGCAGAAAGCAAAAATACACTAAAGAGCCTCTTGATGGAGGTGAAAGAAGAGAGTGAAAAAACTGACTTGAAACTCAACATTCAAAAAACTAAGATCATGGCATCTAGTCCAATCACTTCATGTCAAATAGAAGGAGGAACAATGGAAACTGACAGACTTTATTTTCTTGGGCTCTAAAATTACTGCAGATGGTGACTGCAGCCATGAAATTAAAAGATGCTTATTCCTTGGAAGAAGAGCTGACTAACCTAGATAGCATATTAAAAAGCAGAGACATCACTTTGCCAACAGATTTCCATCTAGTCAAAGCTATGGTTTTTCCAGTAGTCATGTATGGATGTGAGTGCTGGACCAGAAAGAAGGCTGAGTGCTGAAGACTTGATGATTTCAAATTTTGGTGCTAAAAGAAGACTCTTGAGAGTTCCTTGGACAGCAAAGAGATCAAATCAATCAATCCTAAAGGAAATCAACCCTAAATATTCATGGAAGGACTGTTGCTGAAGCTCCAATACTTTGGTCACCTGATCTGAAGAGCTGACTCATTGGAAAAGACCCTGATGCTGGAAAAGATTGAGGGCAGGAGGAGAAGGGGGTGACATTGGATGAGACGGCTGGATGGTATTGCCAACTCAATGGACATAAGTTTGAGCGAACTCGGGGACAGTGAAGGACAGGGAAGCCTGGCCTGCTGCAGTTCATAGGCTCACAAAGAGTCAAACATGACTTAGCATCTAAACAACAAAGTCTTGTCCATAACATTAATCAAAGTTGGACTGAGGCCATAATCAGACACAGAATCAAAGCGCAAATCTGAGCAAGACTGTGTGAGGATAAGTACCCTTGGGTGAAACTGAAGTCCAAACCTGCAGGGGTTGACAAAAAGTAAATATGATGAGTTAGAAAGATCCCAAGGACAGATTTAAACCATGGTTCTTGGACTCTTCCTTGCTGAAATGGAACTTTGAAGTACCACACTCTGTAAAACTCCTCAATTGGTCTCGAAGGCACACTATTTTGAAACCAATATCTGTTAGTCCTAAGCCTAGTATTGATATTTCCACTTTGAGTAAATAGCAGGATCAAAGTAGCCTATGGAATGCTGTAGTAACTTCCATATTCCAAACTGATCTGGTTAAAGCTTGGTCACCAATGCTTTAGGGCTTCTCTGGTGGCTCAGATGGTAAAGAATCTGCCTGTAATGCAGGAGACCCAGGTTTGATCCCTGGATCAGGAAGATGCCCTAGGGAAGAGAATGGCAAGCCACTCCACTATTTCTTGTCTGGATATTTCCATGGACAGAACTGGTGGGCTACAGTTCATGGGATTGCAAAGAGTCAGACACAACTGAGCAGCTAACACTCCAATGCTTTAGCTCTCTAAGTATGAGAAAAAATCTGAAGGGTATGTAAATACATGAAGACAACCGAAATAAAAAGAGAAGCTCTTTGAAGTTTGCTACAGGAAGCAAGTCAACTACCATCACCTGTGATTAGAAGACTCAAAGAAGGCAAGGGAGTGGGAAAAGTTTATGGTGAAAAAAAAAAAAGAAACTTCAGATATGCTTTTATTGGAGGTTGCTGACATGGAAAAGTTGGAGGCAGGCTAAATAAATGCTAAAAGGGTATCCTATGTGATTGGTTTTTAAAACATATACAGCTTCCTTGGTTAGTCCTGAGCTGGAAGCATGAAAAAAACTTGGCAGTCATTTGCCAAGTCTTGCCTATTTGAGGCTAATTGCTGCAGAGGTTGCACTTTGGATTCCTGGGCCAATTGCTGTAGAGGTTGTGGTTCAGAGTTTTATTATCATATGTGGGCTGGCCATTGTCCATTTATCAATTTCTCAAAGTATATATATTCTAAATTCTTATCAGAGAATTTTGGTATATTTATATTTTTTGTTGTTGTTCACTTGCTAAGTTGTGTTCACTGTTTTGCAACTCCACAGCCTGTAGCCTACCAGGTTCCTCTGTCCATGGGATTCTCCAGGCAAGGATACTGGAGTGGGTTGCCATTTCCTTCTCCAGTAGATCTTCCTGACCCAGGGATCGAGCCTTCATCTCCTGCATTTGCATGCAGATTCTTTACAGTTGAGCCATCTGGGAAGCCATTTATATTTTAACATGTATTAAATTCAGTTAAACTAGTTCAGTGCTAAGGACAATATCTGTTTTGAGACATTGATGCAGATTAAAGTTTATGGCAACAAATTAGCATTATTGGTGAATTCCACAAGAAAAAATACTCTAATAATCTAAGTATGGGCTATTATACCTAGTTTTCCTGAGTGGATAGATTTTGAAAGGGTTTCATGGGGTAGTCAGAATTTGAACTGAGCCTTTCTGAATTTGAGACCAGCTCTTTATAGTTGGGGAAGGGAATTGGACAGATGGCCTTAGAGTTGACAACAGTTAAGTAGAGAAGTAAGAGCTCAAAGATAAATTAACTGACTTCACTAGTTCGTGCTGATCTGAGCAATTCTTTGTTTTGAATCCTGTTATTGATTCTTATACTGAAAGTTCTTCTTCTGATTCCACTCCCCCTTCATGTTGTTGAGTTGTAATCTCAGACATCACTTGTCACTTTTTCTATGAAAGTATGCTAGATAGTCAGAGAAGGCAATGGCAACCCACTAGAGTACTCTTGCTTGGAAAATCCCATGGATGGAGGAGCCTGGTAGGTGGCAGTCCATGGGGTCCTTAAGGGTCAGCTATGACTCAGTGACTTCACTTTCACTTTTCATATTCATGCATTGGAGAAGGAAATGGCAACCCACTCCAGTGTTCTTGCCTGGAGAATCCCAGGGTCAGGGGAGCCTAGTAGGGTCACACAGAGTTGGACACGACTGAAGTGACTTAGCAGCAGCAGCAGCATGCTAGATAGTAAGGTTTCAATATTCCTAATATTGTTTAGGTATATTCTTACTGAATGTCCTAAAAAAAGAATCTTAAGAATAAATCTTTAAAACATTCCACTAGTGCAAAGTAAAACTAAAAAGTCACTCAGTTATATATAACTTTTTGTGAACCCATGATCTATACAGTCCATGGAATTCTCCAGGCCAGAATACTGAAGTGGGTAACCATTCTCTTCTCTAGAGAATCTTCCCAATCCAGGGATCAAACCCACATCTTCCACATTGCAGGTGGATTCTTTACCATCTGAGCCACAAGGGAAGCCCCCACTAGTGCCAGGGTCAACATAAATCTGTAAAGGTCAAGATAGCAAATATTTTTTGATTAGTAAGTTACACAGTTTCTGCTAAGCTGCTGAACTTTGCCATTGTGTCACAAAAGCTCCAAGAAGTGGATGTGGACATTTTTGGAACCATGTGTGCCTAATTAAGCCTGAAGCTGCAGTTTCTGATCCCTTTATTAAGTTCAGTCACTCAGTCATGTGTGACTCTTTGTGATACCATGGAGTGCAGCATGCCAGGCTTCCCTGTCCATTACCAACTCCTAGAGTTTGCTCAAACTCATGTCCATTAAGTCAGTGATGTCATCCAACCATCTCATCCTCTGTCATCCCCCTTACCTCCTGCGTTCAATCTTACCCAGCATCAGGGTCTTTTCCAGTGAGTCAGTTCTTCACATCATGTGGCCAAAGTATTGGAGTTTCAGCTTCAGCATCAGTCCTTCCAGTGAATATTCTGGACTGATTGATTTCCTTTAGGATTGACTGGTTGGATCTCCTTGCAGTCCAAGGGACTCCTAAGAGTCTTCTCCAACATCACAGTTCAAAGGCATCAATTCTTTGGAGCTCAGATTTTTTATTGTCCAACTCTCACATCCATACATGTCCACTGGAAAAACCATAGCTTTGACTAGACATCCCCCTTACCTCCTGCGTTCAATCTTACCCAGCATCAGGGTCTTTTCCAGTGAGTCAGTTCTTCACATCATGTGGCCAAAGTATTGGAGTTTCAGCTTCAGCATCAGTCCTTCCAGTGAATATTCTGGACTGATTGATTTCCTTTAGGATTGACTGGTTGGATCTCCTTGCAGTCCAAGGGACTCCTAAGAGTCTTCTCCAACATCACAGTTCAAAGGCATCAATTCTTTGGAGCTCAGATTTTTTATTGTCCAACTCTCACATCCATACATGTCCACTGGAAAAACCATAGCTTTGACTAGATGAAACTTTGTTGGCAAAGTAATGTCTCTGCCTTTTTTTTTTAATTAATTTATTTAATTGGAGTCTTATTACTTCAATTAGTAGTGGCTTTTACTATACATTAACATGAATCAGCTATAGGTATAAATGTGTCCCTCATCCTGAACCCCCCTCCAACCTCCCTCCCAATTGCATCCCTCTGGGTTGTCCCAAAGCACCAGCTTTGAGTGCCCTGTTTCATGCATCAAACTTGACTGGTGCTCTATTTCACATATGGTAATATACATGTTTTAATGCTATTCTCTTAAATTCTCCCATAGAGTCCTAAAGTCTGTTCTTTATCTCTGTGTCTCTTTTGCTGTCTCGCGTATAGGATTATTGTTACCATCTTTCTAAATTCCATATATATATGCCTTAGTATACTGTATTGGTGTTTTGCTTTCTGACTTACTTCACTCTGTATAATATGCTCCAGTTTCATCCACCTCATTAGAACTGATTCAAATGCATTCTTTTTAATAACTGAGTAATATTCCATTGTGTATGTGTACCACAGCTTTCTTATCCATTTGTCTGCCAATGGATGTGCTTTTTAATATACTGTCTAGGTTGGTCATAGCTTTTCTTCCACGGAGCAAGTGTCTTTTAATTTCATGGCTGCAGTCATCATCTGCACTGATTTTTTAGCCCAAGAAAATAAGGCCTGTCACTGTTTCCATTGTTTCCCCATTGATTTGCCATGAAAGGATGGGACTGGATACCACAATTTTCATTTTTTGAATGTTCAGTTTTAAGCCAGCTGTTTCATTCTCCTCTTTCACTTTCATCAAGAGGCTTTTTACTTTTTTCTTCACTTTCTTCCATAAGGGTGGTCTTATCTACCTATCTGAGATTATTGATATTTTTCCTGGCAATCTTGATTCCAGCTTATGCTTCATCCAGCCTGGCATTGCACATGATGTACTCTGCACATAGGTTAAATAAGCAGGGTGACAATATACAGCCTTGATGTACTCCTTTCCCAATTTGAAACCAGTCCGTTATTCCATACCTGGTTCTAACTGCTGCTTCTTGATGTGCACACAGGTTTTTCAGGATGCAGGCAAGGTGGTCTGCTATTCCCATTTCTTTAAGATTTTTCCACAGTTTTCTGTGATTCACACAGTCAAAGGATTTAGCATAGTCACTGAAGCAGAAGTAGTTGTTTTACTGGAAATCTCTTGCTTTTTCTATGATTCAATAGATGTTGACAATTTGATCCCTGGTTCCTCTGCTTTTCTAAATCCAGCTTGAACATCTGAAAGTTTTGGGTTCACATACTGTTGAAATCTCACTTGGAGAATTTTGAGCATTACTTTGCTAGTGTGTGAGATGAGTGCAATTATGTGGTAGTTAGAGTATTCTTTGGCATTGTCTTTCTCGGGGATTGGAATGGAAACACATTTTCCAGTCCTGTGGCCACTACTGAGTTTTCCAAGTTGTCTGGCATATTGAGTGTGGCACTTTAACAACATCATCTTTTAGGACTTGAAAGAGCTCAGTTGGAATTCCATCACCTCCACTAGATTTCATAGTTATGCTTCCTAAGACCCCCTTGACCTCGCACTCCAGGATGTCTGGTTCTAGGTGAGTGATCACACCATTGTGCTTATCCAGGTCATAAAAATATATTCTGTATAGTTCTTCAGTGTATTTTTGCCACCCCTTCTTTTGCTTCTGTTAGGTCCACACTGTTTCTGTCCTTTACTGTGCCCATCTTTACATGATATATTCCCTTGGTAGCTCTAATTTTCTTGAAGAGATCTCTAGTGTTTCCCTTTCTATTGTTTCCCTCTATTTCTTTGCATTGATCAAAGGCTTTCTTATCTCTCCATGCTATTCTTTGGAACTCTGCATTCAGATGGATATATCTTTCCTTTTCTCCTTTGTCTTTTGCGTCTCTCCTTTCTCACCTAATTTTAGGGCTTCCTCTGAAAACCATTTTGGCTTTCTTGCATTTCTTTTTCTTGGGTATGGTTTTGATCATGGCCTCCTGTACACTGTTATGAACCCCCATCCATAGTTCTTCAGACACTGTCTCTCAGATCTATTCTCTTGAATCTATTTGTCACTTCTTTGTATAACTGTAAGGGACTTGATTTAGGTCATACTTGAATAATCCCGTGGTTTCCCTACTTTCTTCAATTTAAGTCTGAATTTTGAAGTAAGGAATTCATGATCTGATCCATAGTCAGCTCCCAGTTTTGTTTTTGCTGACAATATAGAGCTTCTCCCTCTTTGGCTGCAAAGAATATAATAATCTGATGTCAATATTGAACATCTGGTGATGTCCATGTGTAGAGTTATCTCTTATGTTGTTGAAGAGAATGTAAAATCCCTGTATTAATAGATGAAAAATTTTCAAGAGATTAACTTTGTTAAAGCAGTAGAAACTGGGAGAATGGTATAGGTTTGGAGGCATTCCCAAAAGATTCCAAATGTCTGTACCAGTTGCCCTCATGGAACCTTATCTCAACATGCTTTTACCTAAAATACATAGTTTCTTATTAAGAAATTAAGAAATGAAGATTATTGTTGTATGAAAAATGTGTTTTATTTAATTGCAGTTAACAAATGTTTATTGGGCCCCTACTATTGTTGAGGGCACCAAGAACATACGTGCCTGCTCGGCTGCTCAGATGTTTCCGACTCTTTGTGACCCCATGGACTATAGGCTGCTCTGTCCATGAAGTTCTCCAGGTAAGAATACTGAAGTCAGTTGCCATTCCCTTCTCCAACAAATAGACATAGCCCTGCCTTTAAGAATCTTACACATTAAGAGTAGACTAAGACAAATACCAGGATTGAAGTACAAACACAATTTATTGACATTTATGGTAAGTAATCACTAGGCAAATGCACCACACCATTCTTTTCCTTCCTGGGACAGAATTTGAAGATAAGATAAAAAATTCATAAGTGAAAGGATGTGAACATTTAAGCAAGATAGTCAGGACATTTTTGGGGAAATATATGTGATCTACTTCAGTTCCTCTCAGGTCTCTTAAATGTATAATGGCCCAAACCTTCCTCTTAAGTTTTCCCTTTACTTGATTTTTAATTTTTCACCAATATACTTAATTTTACTTACTCATATTCTCACCACGCTGTTCCCAGAATGAAACTGAACAGAAGATCTTTCACCATCTTATCAGTTGTTCAAATTATTTCTGTTCTCTTCTGTTCAATTTATTTTCTTCTTCAATTTATTTTCTCCAAAATCCAAAAATATATGTTTCATCTCTATTTTTCTCTATCTGTACTGCATTGGCTCACTGGTCCAAGCACATTTATCATCATGCTTGGAGTCCTGAAAAAGTCACTTTAATGATTATTTATACTTCCATTCTTGCTCAGTTCTGATCTCATCCTTACATAGTAGTCAGAATGTTTTTTAATATAAAATGGAGTATTTTAAGGCCCTATTTTAAACCTTTTGGTGGTAGTTTAGTCACTAAGTCATATCCGACTCTTGTGACCCCATGGACTGTAGCCTGCCAGGCTCGTCTTTCCATGGGATTCTCCAGGCAAGAATACTGGAGTGGGTTGCCATTTCCTTCTCCAGAAGATCTTCCCAACATAGGTGTCGAACCCAGGTCTCCTGCACTGCAGGGAGATTCTTTACCAACTGAGCTATGAGGGAAGCTCCTTTAGGAGATTCCAATTATGTCCAGGCACAGAGCAAACTTTTAGTTTTTAAAATCTACCACCATCTTCTCTGCCTGAGGGTCTTCTTTTTCTTTGGACCACTTTTATTCTTACTCTTTGCATGGTTGATTTTTTTTTTTTTTTTGGCATATTTCTAGCCACAATCTATTTTTTAAATCATCAGAGACTCCATTCCTGATTGCTGTGTCATTAAACTTTGTTTCTTCACGGATTTCATAACAGTGTGTTCTGTTCAACTCTTTATCAGCCTGAATATCTGAAGGCAGAAAATTACTGTTTCACTCACTGCAGATATCCAGAACTGACTGCAATGACCAGACCATAGTTGATAATTATTTAAGCAGTAATTTCATAACTATTTCTTGAAAATATCTGAGACTACAACACAATTTAAGGTTGTGATATATTGAGGAGTGATAGATGTAAGTTTGGTGCATGCATGCTAATCATTCAGTTGTGTCCAACTCTTTGTGACCCCATGGACTGTAGCCCACCAGGCTCCTCTGTCCATGTGATTCTCTAGGCAAGAATACTGGAGTGGGTTGTCATTTCCTCCTCCAGGGGATCTTCCTAACCTAGTGCTTGAACCTGAGTCTCTTATATCTCCTGAATTGGCAAGTGGGCTCTTTACCATAGCACAAACTCACTTCCATGGAGATAACTGATAGTTGAGACTATGAAAGTGAATAAAGTCATTAAAGGAGATGAGAAATTACGGTGCTTTGGATGACTTTGGGCAAGTTATTTAGCCATTTTGTTTTTCTTTTTGTTTGCCTCTAACATAACTTAATCCTTGGAAGTAAAGTTATAACCAACCTAGACAGCATATTAAAAAGCAGTTACATTACTCTGTCAACAAAGGTCCATCCAGTCAAAGCTATGGTTTTTCCAGTAGTCATGTATGGATTTGAGAGTTGGACTATAAAGAAAGCTGAGTGCCAAAGACTTGATGCTTTTGAACTGTGGTGTTGGAGAAGACTCTTGAGAGTCCCTTGGACTGCAAAGAGGTCCAACCAGTCCATCCTAAAGGAGATCAGTCCTGGCTGTTCATTGGAAGGACTGGTATTGAAGATGGACTCCAAAACTTTGGCCACCTAATGCGAAGAGCTGACTCATTTGAAAAGACCCTGATGCTGGGAAAGATTGAGGGCAGGAAGAGAAGGGGATGACAGAGGATGAGTTGGTTGGATGGCATCACCGACTCAATGGACATAGATTTGGGTAGACTCTGGGAGCTGGTGATGGACAGGGAGGCCTGGAGCGCTGTGGTTCATGGGGTTGCAGAGTCGGACACGATTGAGCGACTGAACTGAATTTAACTGAACATAGCTATAATGTTATATCCCCATGCAGGGTAGAATTAAAGTTACTTTCATGGCACTTGACATGGTAGGGCTTCACTGTACATGTTGCCCCATTCCCTTCTCATTATAAACCACTACACTCCATGAAATGTAAAATAATAATAATAATAATAAATAAATATATGATTGCATTTATGTCATTTAAAGTAAAGAAAATCTTCTCCAATATATTCAATTAGCACTAATTTATCATCTGTTGTGAATATCAGATTTTGTGCTAACTTTTGAGAATATTTAAAACATACACAAAAAAAGGAATTTACATTTCAGAGAAGCTTTACAGACTTTGGGATAAATAAAACATACACTTAGAATATGTGCTTAGATAAGCACAAGGATGATCAAGCAATATGAATATACAGAAAAAGTATTTTGCTCTTTTTTAAGAACTTGGATAAATTGGTGGATTCAATGTTGTATTGTCAGAACTTGAATCTTTTCTGCATTCACTAGGATGTGACAGGGTACAATTTACTTAACTTCTCTGAACTTTACTTACTCACCTATAGAGTGAAGATAAGAAGAATCACAACATATTAAAATGATCATATATCATGACCAAGTGGGCTTTATCCCAGGGATGCAAGGATTCTTTAATATCTGCAAATCAATCAATGTAATACACCACATTAACAAATTGAAAGATAAAACCCATATAATTATCTCAATAGATGCAGAGAAAGCCTTTGACAAAATTTAACATTCATTTATGATAAAAAACAAACAAACAAACAAACAAAAAAACTCCAGAAAGCAAGAATAGAAGGAACATACCTCAACATAATAAAAGCTATATATGACAAAACATGATCCTCTACATAGAAAACCCTAAAGATTCCACCAGAAAATTACTAGAGCTAATCAATGAATATAGTAAAGTTACAGGATATAAAATTAACATTACAGGAATCCCTTGCATTCCTATACACTAACAATGAGAACAAAGAAAGAAAAATTCAGGAAATAATCCCATTTACCATTGCAATGAAAAAAGTAATATACTTAGGAATAAATCTACCTAAAGAAACAAAAGACCTATATATAGAAAACTATAAAACACTGATGGAAGAAATCAAAGAGGACACAAATAGATGTAGAAATATACTATGTTCATGAATTGGAAGAATCAATATAGTGAAAATGAGTATACTACCGAAAGCAATCTATAGATTCAATGTAATCCTTATTAAGCTACCAACCGTAGTTTTCAGAGAACTAGAACAAATAATTTCACAATTTGCATGGAAATACAAAAAACCTCGAATAGCCAAAACAATCTTGAGAAACAAGAATGGACCTGGAGGAATCAACCTCCTGACTTTAGGCTCTACTACAAAGCCACAGTCATCAAGACAGTATGGTACTGGCACAAAGACAGAAATATAGATCAATGGAACAAAATAGAAAGCCCAGAGATAAATCTACACACCTATGGACACCTTATCTTTGACAAAGGAGGCAAGAATATACAATGGAGAAAACATAATCTCTTTACCAAGTGGTGCTGGGAAAACTGGTCAACCACTTGTAAAAGAATGAAACTAGATCACTTTCTAACACCACACACAAAAATAAACTCAAAGTGGGTTAAAGATCTAAATGTAAGACCAGAAACTATGAAACTCCTAGAGGAAAACATAGGCAAAACACTCTCCGACATACATCACAGCAGGATCCTCTATGACCCACCTCCCAGAGTAATGGAAATAAAAGCAAAAATAAACAAATGAGACCTAATTAAACTTAAAATCTTTTGCACAACAAAGAAAACTATAAGCAAGGTGAAAAGACAGCCTTCAGAATGGGAGAAAATAATAGCAAACGAAGGAACTGACAAAGAATTAATCTCAAAAATATACAAGCAACTCCTGCAGCTCAAGTCCAGAAAAATAAATGACCCAATCAAAAAATGAGCCAAAGAACTAAACAAACATTTCTCCAAAGAAGATGTACAGATGGCTAACAAACACATGAAAAATTGCTCAACATCACTTATTATCAGAGAAATGCAAATCAAAACCACAATAAGGAACCATTTCACACCAGTCAGAATGATTGTTATCCAAAAGTCTACAAGCAATAATTGCTGGAGAGGGTGTGGAAAAATGAGAACAGTCTTACATTATTGGTGGGAATGCAAACTGGTACAACCACTATGGAGAACAGTGTGGAGATTCCTTAAAAAACTGGAAATAAAACTGCCATATGACCCAGCAATCCCACTGCAGGCATACACACCAAGGAAACCAGAATAGAGAGAGACACGTGTACCCCAATGTTCATTGCAGCACTGTTTATAATAGCCAGGACATGGAAGCAACCTAGATGTCCATTGCAGATGAATGGATAAGAATTGGTAGATGAATGGATAAGAAAGTTGTAGTACATATACACAATGGAGTATTACTCAGCCATTAAAAAGAATGCATTTGAATCAGTTCTAATGAGGTGGATGAAACTGGAGTCTATTATACAGAGTGAAGTAAGCCAGAAAGAAAAACACCAATACAGTATACTAATGATATATATGGAATTTGGAAAGATGGTAACGATGACGCTATATGCAAGATAGCAAACAAGACACAGATGTATAGAACAGTATTTTGGACTCTGTGGGAGAAGGCAAAGATTGGATAATTTGAGAGAACAGCATTGAAACTTGTATATTATCATATGTGAAACAGATCACCAGTCCAGGTTCGATGCATGAGACAAGGTTCTCAGGGCTGTTGCACTTGGATGACCCAGAGGGATGGGATGGGGAGGGGGTGGAAAGGGGGTTCAGGATGGGGGACATGTGTCCACCCATGGCTGATTCATGTCAATGTATGGCAAAAACCACCACAATATTATAAATTAATTAACCTCTAATTAAAATAAATAAACTAAAAAAAAAAAGAAAAGGAAGAATCGCATCTTTCGTGTTTGTTAGTTATCATACAAGTTAAGGCAAATGACTTGAGGACTTCCCAGGTGGCACCAGTGATAAAGAACCCGCTTGCCAATGCAGGAGATAAAAGAGGCCTAGGTTCAGTCACTGGGTCAGGAAGATTCCCTGGAGGAGGAAATGGCAACCCACTCCAATTCTCTTGCTTAGAGAATCTCATGGACAAAAGAGACTTATGGACTACAGTCCATAGTGTCACACAGAGTCAGACATGATTGAAGTGACTTAGAATGCCTGCAAAGAAAGGACTTTAGTCAAGGATTTGCCCATGCAGGTCAAAGAAAGTTCTTTAGAATAAAACAACTGTATTTGGCATAGAAATTTCTCAAACACTGTTAGCCCAACAAAGGAATTATATAATTATCCTTGCATGCCCATCTTACTTAAGGTTCCAAATATCATGAAAATGTTATATAAAATCATAGGCTTGATTAACTAGAGTCCTCAATTAAATGAAAATCTTAGGCATGCTACTCTTTAGAGAATGATGATAGTGACAAAACACAAACTGATAATAGGGAATCAGCAAGGAAAATATCTCCAGGCTGTCTTTGTTGGAAATAGTTCACATTCAAAGCAGTCTTTCATATCTTGTTTTTGCTTAGTTTCTATGCTATATACAGAGAGCATATTTAGAATGATGACCCATAGGCAACATAAAAGCATCATCAAAGAAGCTGTCTTTCATGTTCACTATATACACAGTAAAGCAAAGGCAGGAAAAAGGGTAGCTATATTTACTACAGACTTTTTAACAACACAACCAGGGGAAAAATGCTATATTAATCATCTTTCAACTAAAATCTTTGATTTGTTAGCACTCAGAACTGTAGGTAATATATTTTAATAGAGATTGATTTCAGACAACTTACAAAATGAAAAAAAAAATCTGCATTGCTTAATCTCAAATTAGTTCTAGTATTTTTCATTTAATGCCAGCAGGTTTTAAGAAATACATCTTCATATTAATGAAAATATTATCATTTAAATAAGGTGCCATTTAAGTATAATATCTGGGGAAAATAATTATTAGACTGAACATCCTTGGAAAATTAAAGAGGAATAATCTTGAAGCAATAGATAACCTAATTTTAATAATTTGACTAACATCTTTGGATATTCTCTGTTAACTTTTATTTTCACATTTCAATCACTTTATGTTCAACGAGCATTTCCTTTCCCATTTCAGACTTCTGCCTTATTTTGTAACAATGCTGTCTTTGTCATTTTCAAATTTAGTTGATGGGTTTTTGTGAAAGATGTATATTTAGGGTAATGAAACCTGAATTTGACAAGTTAATAATTTAATTAATATTAAGTGAATTTCTATTTTTTTAACCATGGCAGCAAAATCTAGCCCATTATTCCAGTAGGTGGCTCCCTAGTACTGCCTGCTGATTTATGACTGTGTTTAAATGACTGTCAGCATTAGAAGGAAAATCCAAATGGAGGACTTTAAGTGTGCTTGAGTCCCCCTGTCTCTCAGTTTCTAATGCAGCCCCAATGCCAGCTTGCCACGTGGTTTCACTGTTGATGCCATCTCTTCATTTAAGAAGCAAATGACACAAAGATGTCTACTAACAATTCAACAAAATTACAATTAAATAACTATCTTTGTGATTGTTTGGAGAATTTAATTAACATCCATGTTGCATAAAGAGAGATAATAAATGGCCTGGGGATTTATTTCCTCCTGGTTTTTTATTCAAGGATCAAGAAATATTTTCAATAATTTGCATTGTTATGAGTCATTAAGAAGAAAATGGAAATGAAACAAGATTGAAGATTGAATGTTTTTCTTCCTATTACTTCTGATGAGTAATTTTCTCTTGCCTGAAATCCATTAACAAAGAAGTTTTCAAATAATAGAATATACTTGTACCTTAGTAATTTCCTCATTGTTTCAAGGGAGACAACATGGTAAGGTGAAAAGAATCAGAGAGACAAAGATAAGGATTTCAAGTCCTGCAATTATTAGCTGTAAAACCTGAGAAACTTGCTGGACTTGCAAAGTAGAGTTTGCAAATATCAGTCTGGAGGACTATTGAAAACATCAGAGATAATATCTAAAATGTTTGGAAGAGGTTAGACATTCAACAAATTGTAGTTATTATTCTCATAAGTATTACCGAGTCCAAGCTCAATCTGCTCGCTGAATGACAGGGCAATGAATCTGAGAGACAAGATACTGAGGCAAGGAATATGATTTTATATGGATGCAAAGAGGGCAGACTGATGTCTCAGAGTACTATCTTGGGGTCTGGAAGCCAAGTTCTTTTACAGAGTCAGAGAGATGGCAATGAGGAACTAAAGTCAAAAGGCAGAAAGGGAGGAACAGGCCTTGGGCAAGTAAATGAAAAAGTCTTCAATCTTGCATAACTTCTCAGGAAAGGGCCAGCTTTTGGAAGTGGTGGTCTCTTCTTTCTTACAGTCATTCACAAGTAGGCAGGGTCAATTATCTCTCTAAGAGCTGAACAAAGGCACTTTAGTTTACAGTCAGGCAGAGGGGTAATGTCCTCTGAGGCAGGCTATTATGAGTGATTATAATAACAAAAGCAACAAAAAGAAAGTAAAAGAAAGAGTTTCTAACATGGAGTCAAAATTCACTTATCTGCAACATTAGCAATCTTATTTAATCTTTGCTACAATCCAGTTTTCCTGGAATTCATTATTTCAACTAGCTCTGAAATGTGCAGAGTCAGGTATTATTTATTTTCATTTGCTGATGAGAAAAAGTGAATTTAAGAAGATTCACTTCTTACCACACAACTAGGTTGTCTATGGTGCATTATTGGGTTACTTTTGAACAGAAGCTAGCAACTCTGGAAACGAACACTGGGTCAGTTTCTTTGTTTTCAATCTAAGAGCTTGTTTGGGTTTTCATCTAGTAATCACAGGAGTATTGAAGAAAATAAAATTTCAACTCTGAGGACAAAGAATTAATAAAAAAAATATTGGTTATAATGATAAGTTTCTAGAACTCGCATTTTTTATTCATCAGCTATCTTTTTGAGGGAAACAGCCATTGCTATTTCCCTCAGCATGAGCTAACAGCCACAGCATTATAACAACCTCAGTAGAGGATTTTGTGCTATAAATTTTATCTAAGGTAGCAGTTCCTCCAAAAAGAAATATATGAGAATGTAAGTCAACATTTTTTTTTAAAATGATATTCATTTATATGTCTGAAGAAAATCTTCTCAATTGTCTTTGTGGTAACTGAAGGATTTTTATTTTTACCTTTCCTCTTCAACATTTCCACTTTTAAAAATATTTTAATAATATTTTTTAAGCTTGCAATTGGAAAATGAAAGCAAATTAGACTTAGGGGATCAGAGAACATTTCTTTTTACTTTAAAAAACTATTATGGAAAATGTAAAACATATTAAAAAATTGAGAGAAGAATAAAATGAACCCACATACACTCTTCATATAGCTTCAATATCTTTCAGTATTTTGTATGTTTTCTTTCTTGTTATCATTTAATTGGGTTTTACATATATTTCTTTTGTGATAGACTATTTGAATATGCAAGTCAGCCTGTGATCAATAATCATAATAAAAACAGACATTAAGTTTTCTGTTTACAGCTATTATTTAAAAAAAAAAAAGCCCACCATATCAGTAAACAAAGAACATTGTAGTCAGCAAGCCAACACATTATAGGGAATATATGGGTAATAGCAGAATGCCCTGCCATCCAGCAGTCAACCACTGTGTCCATCCTTGATGGTGCATGCTGAGGGGACTCAGAATGAGAACGCACAATATACTGTTTCCAAATAGCTGAGGAACATATCAGAAGAATGATTTCAGTGAGTGTGGACTCTTGCATCTTCCCATACATAGAAAAGCACTAAATTCCTTAACTTGAAATATCTAGTTTTCTTTAATTAGCAGTAATCTTTTGATGTTCTGACTACCTGGTCCTTGTTGCAAAAACTCATATATCCTGGCTCCTCCTTTACCTCTTTGGAGCAGTCTGTCAGAGCTTTCTGAGATGCTGTGTCCAGGATTTAAGTCTTAGTTTTGTCTGCCAAATAAAGCACAATTCTCAACTTTTAGGGTGTGCTTTTTTTTTTTTTTCAGTTGACACATTCACTTTCTACTTTCATGCACTGGAGAAGGCAATGGTACCCCACTCCTGTATTCTTGCCTGGAGAATCCCAGAGACAGAGGAGCCTAGTGGGCTGCCATCTATGGGGTTGCACAGAGTCAGACACGACTGAAGTGACTTAGCAGCAGCATGCATACTAAACCCTGTGGGTTCATTGAGAACATTTTTCATGGATTTTTATTTCCAGTCTTAGGCATTTCACTCAGAAAAGAATCAGACACTGTATTTTCCATGACAATGATCAAGCTGTGTCCCATTCATCCAATTAATCCTAATGTCTGCTTTCTCCTTAAATGTCACGGACTTCTTTAGAACAAGTCCTCTTTAGATAGGAGGATCATACTGTTAATTCAGAATAATGCTACCTGTTTTCAGAAGGTGCATATTTTCTCAGGAAACATCCCAGAGTCGTTAGTGTATGCTAGATAAAAGCTGTTTCTTATTCATTGAGCTAATGCTAAATGTACTGTATGTGAATAATTTATACTTTTGCTGCTCTTAACAGCAACAAGTTCTTTTTATAACTGAGTGCTCTGTATGAAAATACTTATTTTTTTTGCTACCTGGTACATTGTAGGGGGAGGAGGGGAAGGAGTCATTGTCTCTTTGTGTTACTAGCTGTGATAAACATTTTTACTTACATTGAGACAGAGCAGTATAATGAGTTAAATTTGCAATTAGATTTAGAAGACCTAGATTTGTATCTAAGTTCTGATATGTATTTACTACTTTAGTTAAAGTCTTTCATCTTCTATCTCTAATTTTAATTCTCTGTAAATGGAAATATGGCCATTACCTTATGTAATTCACAGCTTGTCTACAAAGGAATATATGTATGTGTATATGTATATATGAATATACACATTGGCCAATTCCATGGGAAAAAGAACCTGGTGAGCTACTTACAGTCCATGGATCTGCAAAGAATCAGACACAGCTGAGCACATATATACATACATACAAACATATATATATGTGACAACCATTAGTTTCAAACTGACATGATAAGTTGTGAGAAAGGAATTTGAATGGACCTTGTGAGTGGTGAATAAGGAAGTAGCAAAAAGATTGTACCTACTTGTTATGAATAAACATGGGTTAACTCTGGATCTAAAGGCTGGAATCAGAATTACCTGCAGAGAGCAAAGCTAAGAGACATTTAAAAAAAAAAAAAAAGGAACTAGAATTAGGATTTTGGAAAATTAATCCAAAATATAGGTACAAGCAGCCTGTGTATTGGTTTGGTTGTTGTGTTAATTATGTAATTCCTTCCCAACATCTTTTTTTTCCCTGAAGGTTCGGGTTTGGGGTTATGCCCCACGTAGTAATTTTTTTCTTTTCTTTCTTTCTTTTTTTTGCAGAATTTTGAAGGTAATGTTCAATATTTGACACAATGTGAAGTTTAAATGTTTGCTAATGATTATTTTTACTCTAATATTTGTAATTGTCTGTATATTCTGATGAATAGAATTACTAATACATACTAATAACGATTAAATGCACTTTCTTGCATACAGGAATCACATCTTTATATTATAGGGGAAGAAAACAATGTTTCCCTTTACCCTTTCAGCTTCTTGGCTGAGACCCCACTGTAAAAAAAAAAAAACAAAAAACAAACAAAAACAAAACAAAACAAAAAACAAACAAAACATTATTAGTAGGAAACAATTAGAAGTTTAATGACACTTATACCTCCTATATATATGAGAGATACCCAGTAAAACTGAGTAAATCTCTGAAACGGCCCAAACCATCAACTGAAAACTATCTTAAGCTAAAGACAAAAGAAAGAAGTTGGAGATGAGGAGAGTCAGTTATGGGAGATTATCAGCAAAGCACAGTAAACAGGGTAAGGTTAGTATGTATATTAAAGTATTTGCCTTCTCCAACAATAAAAGCTTCTAGAGTTTAGTCATCCTTCTTTTCCTGGTATAGCAAGGAAGACATCCGCAAAAATGGAGATTTTTCTTACAAATGTTTCTTATAAAACGGTGACTTCTGCTTAGTTTTCAGAACTTTTTTATGTCTTCTTTTTCTTAAAAATAATCAGACTTAAATAATCCTTTGGCTAAAAAGGCATATTTGGAGGTGGCAAATTCAGCTTCCCCTGATGTACTTTTGAATCTTAATTATTTTTCTACCTCCTTTTTCACTTTCCTTCTGTGATTTCAATACGAAAATGTAAGTATTTATGATTTTTAGATGGCCTACTGGAACGGTTCTCTTCACAATCACCAATCCTCATTTCTAACCAGCACTCAAGTCTCAGAGGATGCCCGCCCCATCCCCTCCAACTCACTCAAGTGCATATATACTTCACAAACCCAAATACCCTTTTCTGGGTCCCCAACAGCCAGGGAAACACCCCCACCCCACAACAGCGGCTGCTGCTAAGTCATGTCTGACTCTGTGCAACCCCATGATGGCAGCCCACCAGGCTCCCCCGTCCCTGGGATTCTCCAGGAAAGAACACTGGAGTGGGTTGCCATTTCCTTCTCCAATGCATGAAAGTGAAAATTGAAAGTGAAGTCGCTTGATTTTTAGCGACCCCATGGACTACCCCATACCAGGCTCCTCCGTCCACGGGATTTTCCAGGCAAAAACATTTGTCTGTAATTCTCTACCCAGAGCCCTTCCCCCATCCCGAACCTCGCCCACCATCCACCCTCCCAATAGACTCTCCCCTAACGCGACAGTCCCTTGTAGCACCCTCTCCTCTCGGTCCCTGCCATCTCTATCCTGCCTCTGCTCAGCTCTCTCAGGCCTCTCCAGAACCTCTCATCCTGGGGCAACGCCTCCTTACCATCTGTGCAGGCAAATGTGTATGTTACTAGAGAATGAAGTGAGATTCCTTGGAGTGGGGCATTTGAGGTTTTTGGAAGTTTTTGGAGTCTCTGGGTTTCGGGGAAGTGGGCAAGGGCTTTCCAGGTGCTTCTGAACACACGGCCAGTGGAGTGCAGCAAAGAAACAAGAAGGAGCCCGTGGGTGGGCATGCCTTCAGTACTGGGAACTCCGTGGAAGGATGCCAGGGCCCTGTGGCCGGGATACTTTTGCCAGGGAGTTCAGCACTTTAATTGGTGCGTGAGTACCCATCAAGTTACTTCCTCCAGTCCAGGGGTGGCCACACCTAATGGGCTCTGAATGTCCCATGCTCTTATCTCCTTGCTGGGGAAAGGTTTCTCTGTGCTTGGAATCCTTTGGGGGCTTTCTTCTTGGCTTTTTCCCTGAATAAGAATGACCAAATTTCAGCCCAGACCCTTTTTTACTTGTTTGCCCAGAGTGTATTCCCTGAAAACAGATTTCCAAACCTGGGGATCTGGGAAAGGGACTGAGAACCCTCAGGGAATTTGCTTTGAAGGCCAGTGGAATTTGATTACAGAACTTCCACAGGACTGGGTAAATAGGCTGGGTAAATAGGTGGTGGGCGCAAACAAAACCTTGTGTCATCACAAGCCAGGATAAAGGAACAGTGTCCCCAGAAGAGACTGAGACAGACTTGCCTGTGAGTGTCCAGGATTCTCTGGCAGAGGTGTGAGTCAACAGTGGCCTGCTATAGGGTCAGTTCAGTTCAGTCACTCAGTCGTGTCTGACTTTTTGCGACCCCATGAATCACAGCACGCCAGGCAGCCCTGTCCATCACCAATGCCTGGAGTTCACTCAGACTCACGTCCATTGAGTTAGTGATGTCATCCAGCCATCTCATCCTCTGTCGTCCCCTTCTTCTCCTGCCTGGAATCCTTCCCAGCATCAAAATCTTTTACAATGAGTCAACTCTTCGCATCAGGTGGCCAAAGTACTGAAGTTTCAGCCTTAGCATCATTCCTTGCAAAGAAATCCCAGGGTTGATCTTCTTCAGAATGGGCTAGTTGGATCTCCTTGCAGTTCAAGGGACTCTCAAGAGTCTTCTCCAACACCACAGTTCAAAAGCATCAATTCTTCAGTGCTCAGCCTTCTTCAGAGTCCAACTCTCACATCCATACATGACCACAGGAAAAACCATAGCCTTGACTAGGAAGACCTTAGTCAGCAAAGTAGTGTCTCTGCTTTTGAATAAGCTATGTAGATTGGTCATAACTTTTCTTCCAAGGAGTAAGTGTCTTTTAATTTCATGGCTGAAATCACCATCTGCAGAGATTTTGGGGCCCCCCAAAATAAAGTCTGACACTGTTTCCACTGTTTCCAGTGAAGTGATGGGACTGGATGCCATGATCTTCATTTTCTGAATGTTGAGCTTTAAGCCAACTTTTTCACTTTCCTCTTTTACTTGCATCAAGAGGCTTTTTAGTTCCTCTTCTCTTTCTGCCATAAGGGTGGTGTCATCTGCATATCTGAGGTGATTGATATTTCTCCCGGCAATCTTGATTCCAGCTTGTGTCTCTTCCAGTCCAGCATTTCTCATGATGTACTCTGCATAGAAGTTAAATAAGCAGGGTGACAATATCCAGCCTTGATGTACTCCTTTTCCATTTGGAACCAGTCTGTTGTTCCATGTCCAGTTCTAACTGTTGCTTCCTGACCTGCATACAGATTTCTCAAGAGGCAGGTTAGGTGGTCTGTTATTCCCATGTCTTTCAGAATTTTCCACAGTTTATTGTGATCCCCACAGTCAAAGGCTTTGGCATAGTCAAGAAAGCAGAAATAGATGTTTTTCTGGAACTCTCTTGCTTTTTCCATGATCCAGCAGATGTTGACAATTTGATCTCTGGTTCTTCTGCCTTTTCTAAAACCAGCTTGAACATCAGGGAGTTCACGGTTCATGTATTGCTGAAGTCTGGAGAGGGTAGAATGTATGGAAAAAGTAACATGGAAACTTACATTAATGACCAACAGGAATTAGCTATATGGCTCAGAAATCTCAAACAGGGGCTCTGTATCTACCTAGAGGAGTGAGATGGGAGGGAGATGTGAGAGAGGTTCAAAAGTGAAGGGATATATTCATACCTATAACTGATTCATGTTGAAGTTTTACAGAAAACAGCAAAATTCTGTAAAGCAATTACCCTTCAATTAAAAAAAATAAAAAAAGAAGAGATAAAAATGTAAAATAAAATTAAATCTTAAATGTTAGGCATCTTCTGCTGAGATGAAATTTCCACACTTTTATCACACAAATAATAATGCATTCCCTATTTCTGATCTTATTTACAACCTATTCTCTGGTTTTAAATGCTTCATATGGAATTTCTGTTTCAGTGGACCATTGTATTTGGAGGAAAGGTACTAGAGACACTCAATGGTAAGATATTTAACATATCTACATACCTTCTTGGTTAATACATATACATTTGCTACTACAGAATGAAGAGGAGAATTCATTTTTCTAGATCTTTAACATCTGTATTCTGCAAGTCAAACTAATATATAGGACATATAGAAAGCTTTCAACTTAATATATTATGAAAAGCAATCAATTAACTTAAACAGTGTGTTAAAGGTTTAAAAATCATTCTTGCCATGTCCCTGAGACAGGATGGAAAGGGGAAAAACCAAGCACTAATGAAGAAAGCATGAAGCTGTTGGGTTGGAATAAAGACCCAAGCTTAAACAGCTGAAACCAAGGTGGCTTTGAGAATAGTCTGGTCATTGACCTTCTGGCTCACTATACCTTCATTATAATATTAAAAATCATTCCCCTTCATCCCATGACAGTTCCAAGACATAAGAGGCCAGAATGTGGTCAGCAGCCCAATTCCTGGGGAACCCCCACCTGATTCCCTACATAGTCTATGAAATTACTTAACCATAAATACCTACAACCCCATGCCCTGGGGCTGCTCTCATTTTCTGGGATGGCCCACATTCTGCCTATGGAATGTATATCTCTTTAAATCAACTTGTTTTCCCCTTACTCTGGCTTGCTGTTGAATTCTTTCTTGCACAAAGTGAAGAATTCTCCCTTGGAGGTCTGTCCTAAGGAGTCTTGCAGATCCCAGTACGTGACAGTTCCCTGTCCTGCAACATAGCAAAAAGGACTTCGGTTTGAGTTCAAAAAGATTAGTGGAAAAATTGGTAGCTATGCAATTTGATGCTAGCAAAATCTCTCTGAGTTTCTTAATGTACAATATTGACATAATAATATGAATTTCAATAGATGCTCATTTAGGATTAAATGAGATAATTTATGAAAAGTGTTCTGATTATGACAAACACAATGAACACAATGTTTGATCTCTTTTTTACTTCTTGGTTTATATAAGCTACCTGCTTTTGAGAGACCTTCATATATCATCTAAGGAAAGAGCTATATAACCACAGGTATTTCGTATGCTGTGCCATGCTAAGTCACTTCAGTTGTGTCCAGCTCTCGGCAACTCTATGGACTGTAGCCTGCCAGGTTTCTCTATCCATGGGATTCTCCAGGAAAGAATACTGGAGTGGGTTGCTGTGCCCTCCACCAAAGGAACTTCCTGATCCAGGGATCAAACCCATGTTTCCTGTGGCTCCCGCCTTGGAGATGGATTCTTAGCTTACAACGTGATGGGAATTGGAGATGAATAGGGAAACCTGGTTGCTGCAGTCTATGGGGTCACAAAGAGTCGGACACAACAGAGGGACTGAACTGAACTGCTATGAAGAAGATAAAGAAATGGATGTGTTACCTCTTTTCAGCTTTATTGAGATATAATTGATAAAGTTGTAAGATATTTAAGGTGTACAACACAAAGATGTGATGGACATATTACATTGGGAAAAGATTCCCCCTCAACCTCTGCTTAGAAAAATAACACATGCTCAGTTCACTTCAGTTCAGTTCAGTTGATCAGTCGTGTGTGACTCTTTGCAACCCCATGAATTGCAGCACTCCAGGCCTCCCTGTCCATCACCAACTCCTGGAGTTTATCCAAACTCAGTGCATCGAGTTGGTGATGCCATCCAGCCATCTCATCCTCTGTCATCCCCTTCTCCTCCTGCCCCCAATCCCTCCCAGCATCAGGGTCTTTTCCAATGAGTCAACTCTTCGCATGAGGTGGCCAATGTATTGGAGTTTCAGCTTCAGCATCAGTCCTTCCAATGATCACCCAGGACTGATCTCCTTTAGGATGGACTATTTGGATCTCCTTGCAGTCCAAGGGACTCTTAAGAGTCTTCTCCAGCATCACAGTTCAAAAGCGTCAATTCTTTAGCATTCAGCTTTCTTCACAGTTCAACTCTCACATCCATACATGACCACAGGAAAAACCATAACCTTGACTAGACGGACCTTTGTTGACAAAGTAATGTCTCTGCTTTTGAATATGCTGTCTAGGTTGGTCATAACTTTCCTTCCAAGGAAAGTGTCTTTTAATTTCATGCCTGCAATCACCATTTGAAGTGAAGTTGGAGCCCCCAGGAATAAAGTCTGACACTGTTTCCACTGTTTCCCCATCTATTTCCAATGAAGTGAGGATCCTGGATGCCGTGATCTTAGTTTTCTGAATGTTGAGCTTTAAGCGAACTTTTCCCCTCTCCTCTTTCACTTTCATCAAGAGGCTTTTTAGTTTGTCTTCATTTTCTGCCATAAGGGTGGTGTCATCTACATATCTGAGGTTATGATATTTCTCCCAGCAATCGTGATTCCAGCTTATACTTCTTCCAGCCCAGTTTTTCTGATGATTTACTCTACATAGAAGTTAAATAAGCAGGGTGACAATATACAGCGTTGACGTACTCCTTTTCCTTTTTGGAGCCAATCTGTTGTTCCATGTCCAGTTCTAACTGTTTCTTCTTGACCTGCATATAAGTTTCTTAAGAGGCAGATCAGGTGGTCTGGTATTCCCATCTCTTTCACAATTTCCCACAGTTTGTTGTGATCCACACAGTCAAAGGCTTTGGCCTCAGTCAATAAGCAGAAATAAATGATTTTCTGGAACTCTCTTGCTTTTTCCATGATTCAGCAGATGTTGGCAATTTGAACTCTGCTTCCTCTGCCTTTTCTAAAACCTGCTTGAACATCTGGAAGTTCATGGTTCATGTATTGCTGAAGCCTGGCTTGGAGAATTTTGAGCATTACTTTACTAGCGTGTGAGATGAGTGCAGTTATGCAGTAGTTTGAGCATTCTTTGGCATTGCCTTTCTTTGAGATTGGAATGAAAACTGACCTTTTCTAGTCCTGTGGCCCTTGCTGAGTTTTCCAAATTTTCTGGCATATTGAGTACAGCACTTTCACAACATCATCTTTCTGGATTTGAAATAACGCAACTGGAATTCCATCACCTCCACTAGCTTTGTTCCTAGTCATGCTTTCTAAGGCCCACTTGACTTCATATTCCAGGACGTCTGGATCTGTTCACCTCTCATATATTCAATTTGTTTTTTTTTTTTTAAGTGAGAATATTTAAATTCTACTCTCTTAGTAAGTTTCAGTTATACAACATAATGTTATCAACTATAGTCAATATGTCCAACATTAGATCCTCAATTATTTTTTATCTTATAACTGAAAGCTTGTACTCTTTTACTACTTCTTTTTTCTCCCACCACCACCCATCCCTGCTTGCCCTAGACTCTGACAACTATTTTTCTATTCTCTGTTCCTATTAGTTTGACTTTTTTTTTTTTTTTGAAGATTCCACAATTAATGATACTGTACTGTGTTTGTCTTTCTTCTGCTTATTTATTTTACCTGCCCTTCAGGTTTATTCATGTTGTCACAAATGGCATGCTTTTCTCCTGTTTTCTGCTGCTGCTGCTAAGTCACTTCAGTCGTGTCCAACTCTGTGTTACCCCATAGATGGCAGCCGACCAGGCTTCTCTGTCCCTGGGATTCTCCAGGCAAGAACACTGGAGTGGGTTGCCATTTCCTTCTCTAATGCATGCATGCATGCTAAATCACTTTAGTCGTGTCTGACTCTGTGTGACCCCATGGACAGCAGCTCACCAGTCTCCTCTGTCCATGGAATTCTCTAGGCAAGAGTACTGGAGTGGGTTGCCAGTTCCTTCTCCATTCTCCTGTTTTAAGGCTGAATAATGTCATGTGTGTGTGTTACATACATCAAAATAATGGATATATTCATACAGAGGTCTCAAAAGTTAAAAAGTAGAACTAATATGCTGTCTAGCAACTTAACTTCTTTCTTTGGATATATACCCAGAAGTTAAGTTGCTATATAGTATGTTAGTTCTACTTTTAACTTTTGAGGGACCTCCATATTATTTTCCAGAGTGGCTATACTACTTTACATTCCTACCAACAGTGTACAAGTATTCCCTTTTCTCCACATCCTCGCCAGCATTTGTTATCTCTTGATTTTTGAATAATAGACATCCTAAGAGGTGTGAAGTATCATTCATTGTTGTTTTGATTTGCATTTCTCTCATGATTAGTGATATTGAGAACCTTTTCATGTACCTTTTGAACATTTATGTCTTTTCTTAAACAAATGTCAATTTAAGTCTTTTGTCGAATTTTATTGTGTTAATTGATTTTATGTTCTTATGTTATATGAAAGTGAAGCCTTTAGTCACTCAGTCACGACTGACTCTTCGAGACTCTGTGGACAGTAGTCCACCAGGTCTAACTGTACATGAAATTATCCAGGCAAGAAAACTGGAGTGGCTTGCCATTTTCTTCTCCAAGGGATCTTCCTGGTCCAAGGGTCGGGAGCCAGAGTGAGGAATCCCACCCATGACAGGGTCACGTGGCAAACTCAGATGGCAGGGCAATTTGAGTCATCGGATTTCTCCCTGGTTTTTCCTGAACATGTACCCCCCAAAATAAGAATTTGTCTATTTTCCCATTATTTTCTGACTTTCTCTTGTAAAAGTTAATTCAGGGCTTTGGCCTTCTGCATTTGAAAGGAGTGTTTCAGACCAACTCCCCTTTCAATAATGCTCTAGCCTGCCTAACAAGTTCCCCTGACCTTCTACAAGCTTGTAAATTACTCACAACCTCCCAACTGTGAGGGGCACAAAAGCCTTAAAATATCTTAAAGTTTCAGAGCCTTTTCAAATTCATATTGGTGACGGTATTTCATGGTTGAGTCAATGATTGCTGCCAGACCTCCTTATTTTTTATCAGGCACCCGGAAGACGTAATCAAGGTAAATGGGATATGGAAAAGGATATATAGTAGTTTTGATGTTAGCAATACTAGACTTTTGAATAAGTTACTTTTTCTTTTGCTATAAATCACTGTACTTCCTTTTATTATAAATTGCTGTATTTTTATTTAGTGTTTTCTGAGAGTGGCATTCAGACTTTGGAGAGATTAACACAAATGAGTCTTCTGGTTAACAAAACCTCATTAGAAGAGAGCCATAGAAATGTTAACAGGCCTCTTGGCCAGCAGATAATGTAAACCGCCTGAGACCTTTTGTAACGGGAGAGTATGCAAAAAAGAAAGCCTTGTCTCAATGAGGGTCAGGACTGCTGCCCCTGTATAACTCTATATATTCCATTATGTACAACTTGGGGTATATAAGCTGAGTTTGAAAAATAAACGGCCCTCCTTTTTTCCCCTTTGGAGCCTTACACCAGCGCTGGGCTTCCCCATGTCATTCTTTTCTTTTTCTCCCCTTTTTCGGCTGAATTCCCATCTGGGGCGCGGAGGCTCGCCATGTCTACTTACCTGTCCCGGCTGCTAAGATCTGTAGGAGAGAGAGCCCAGGGCGGGGCACTCCCGATATTCAAACAGACACCGGTGGCCTAACGTAGATGGTGCAAAACTCTTGTCTCGAGGTTTTATTGGCTTTCCACATAAACCAAGTTATTCAGCCTCCTTTCTTCCACTAATTTCCTACTATACTATTCTATCCTGAGCTATCCTGTTCTCTCCTATCCTGTCCTATCCGCCCGCTCTGTCCCCCCTTTGAATATCCCTGGATCCACCGGGGCTGGACCTGGGTCTCCTGCATTGCGAGGAGACTCTTGGAGATTATTTACTGACTGAGCCACCAGGTTTCTTGTCAACTTTACATATTAACCCATTATTGGATATGTGGTTTTCAGATATTTTCCAGTTCCATAAGTTACCTTTTAATTTTGTCAATGGTTTCTTTTGCTGTGCAGAAGAACCCAGGGATCAAACCTAGGTCTTCTGCATTGCAGGTGACTTCTTTCCCATCTAAGCCACCAGGGAAGCAGGAAAATACCAGCAACTTGATTTTATTGTTGGAGTGGATCAAAGGGAGAAGAAAGTTTCTAGGGAAGATTGCAGTCAGCCCCTAAATGCTCTTAAGTAAGAAACTGGACCCCCAGGCAACATCTGTAAAGTATGCAGACAAATCTCTTTAAAGAAGAGACTAGGAGGTGTTATTTCTGCCTGCTCCTTCTGTGCTAAGTCCTGGGAATAGCCTTGGAGAGTGTTCGAAGCCTCTGCACCATAGAAAATCCTTCTTAAACTGCTACAGTCCTATGGGGGTATATTGGGGGTGCCTGCCTCAGGTGGTAGCTATGAAGTTTGAGGTACTAGATGTACAGTCAAACTCTTCACGGCTGAGGGAAGCTGGGAGTTTGAGATTCCCTTCTGATTACATACTCTAACCCTAACCCTTTAGATTTTCCTGCCCATTTTGTTATGGGGATTTCCTCATTCATCTAATGTGTAGAAGTTGCTCAGCTAGTTTATGGGTTTCTTTCAGAAGGACTTGCATAGCTGAACCTCTGGTGCGTCTGTGGAGGAAGGGACTTTCAGAACCACCTTCACCCTCCTGGTTAGCTCTAGATCTGTTCCTTCTTGAAACAGCATTGAGATGGAGTCATTGTGCTATTTCTTGAAAAGTCAGAAGTATTTTATGAGAGAAATGTCAAGCAGATATTTCAAGTAGAGGATATGGAAGTACTATATTTAGCTGTTATTATACCTTCTACATAACTCTTATAGCAGTTGTCCATACTATATGGCCTGTTTCTTAATATACTTATGTTTCTTTATATTTGTTCATCTTCTTAAGGATTCTGGCTTATCCGGTTTTATATTTCCAAAAACTAGCATAGTACATTTCACATAAAATATATTGTCAAATGTTTCACTGTAGAGATAACTATCCCCAAATCACAAAGGTTTGAAAATGCAGGTTGTATTAAAAAAATAGTGATGATGCTGTTGAGCAAGTGATTGAAGCAAGAGGCCAAACTGAGACATGTCATCAATTCTATGCTAGAAATACAAAGTCAATGTTATAGGTATTTACTGGCGACTGACAATATTTATCTTGGTGGGACAAAAAGCTTTATTAAACAAAGAAAGTAAACAGTGCAATCCTTTCTTTTATTAAGTTACTACTTTATTGAATTTAAAGACGTATTGGATTATTATACAAAACTTTGTATTTTAGTTTTTTATTTTTATTTTTTTAAATTAGTTTTTATTTTTTAGTTTGTTTTGCTTTACAATACTGTATTCGTTTTGTTACACATTGACATGAATTAGCCATGAGTGTACATGAACTCCCAATCCCGACCCCCACCTCCACCCTCCTGCCCCACACCCTCTCTCTGGATTATCCCCGTGCATCAGTCCCTAGCATCCTGCATCCTGCATCAAACCTGGACTGGCAATTCGTTTCGCTTATGATATCACACATGTTACATTGCCACTCTGCCAACCCATCCCAGTGGGATGTATTTTAGTTTTTTAAAAGTCAGTGTTAAAATACTCCAATCTTGTTGAGTTCTTTTAATTTGTATCAAATCTAGAATGGCTCTCTTGAACTAATTTCTGCCAAGACAAGATGAAGGAACACAAATCCAAATTGACATCTAGTTAGAAGGCAAGGAGTGAAGGGAAAAAAAATAGCTCTTTGAGACATTGTTCCAGGTGGACTTTTAAAAAAAAAATTGACACGTAATTACTTAATTTATTTGGCTGAATCAGGTCTTAGTTGTGGCACATGGGATCTTCATTTGGCCCTGTGGGTTCAGTAGTGGAAGTGTACAGCCTACGCTAGTTGTAGCACATGGAGTCTCCAGTGTGGAACATGAGTTTTGTTGCTCCACAGCATGTGAGGAGGCTTCCCTGGTGGCTCAGAGGTTAAAGCGTCTGCCTCCAATGCGAGAGACCCGGGTTCGATCCCTGGGTTGGGAAGATCCTCTGGAGAAGGAAATGGCAATCCACTCCAGTATTCTTGCCTGGAGAATCCTATGGACTGAGAAGCCTAGTAGGTTACAGTCCATGGGGTCGCAAAGAGTCGGACACGACTGAGCGACTTCACCACCACCACCACCACCACAGCATGTGAGAACTCAGTTCATGGACCAGGGGGTTGGATTCAGGTCCCCTGCATTGAAAAGCAGATTCTTAACCACTGGACCACCAGGGAAGTCCTTCGGGTAGATTTTAATCATACCCTTTGATCATATCAAAGCACACTAGTGATAATTTCCCTCCTAAACCCTAAAATTCATCAGGTGTTTTCAGGGTACACATATTAAAGTAACATACTACACATCTCTGAAAAACCTGTAATATTCCTTCTGGCTCAGAAGAAAATTTTAGCAACACAACTGGACATTATTTTTGTTCTTAGAAAGAAAAAATGTTGATAAAATTTCCCTAATCTAGAAGATATTTTACTTTTATACCATTTGTGATACAAACCATTATCTGCTTTTTACTTGTACACTACTTTATAATGTAATGATTATTATTTTGGTAGAACACAGACATTGCAGCCATTTAGTAACTCTGAAATTTTAAAACATTTCTGCATGCACAATGAATTGGACAGTTGTACAGGTGTTATGGCTGATGAAATAAAATTATATTCTAGGCAGGACAAGAAGATTCTTTTCTTTTCTTTAAAATGTACTTTTTAAAAATTTTTATTGAAGGATAATTGCTTTACAGAATTTTGTTGTTTTCTGTCAAACCTCAATATGAATCGGCTATATGTATACATATATCCCCTCCCTTCTGAACCTCCCTCACATCTCCCTCCCATCCCACCCCTCTAAGTTGATACAGAGCCCCTGTTTGAGTTTTCTGAGCCATACAACAAATTCCTGTTGGCTATCTATTTTACGTATGGTAATGTAAGCTTCCATGTTAATCTCTCCATACATCTCACTCTCTCCTCCCCTCTCCCCACGTCCATAAGTCTATCCTCTATGTCTGTTTCACTATTGCTGCCCTGTAAATTCATCAGTACCATTTTACAAGGTTCCATATATGTGCATTAAAATATGATATTTATCTTTCTCTTTCTGACTCACTTCATTCTATATAATAGGTTCTAGGTTCATCCACTTCATGAGAACTGACTGAAATGTGTTTCTTTTTGTGGCTGAGTAATATTCCATAGTGTATATGTACCACTTCTTCTTTATCCATTCATCTGTCAATGGATTCTGTGTTGCTTCCATGTTCTAGCTATTGTAAACAGTGCTGCAATGAAAAATGGGATACATGTGTCTTTTTCAATTTTGGTTTCCTCAGGGTGTATGCCTAGGAGTGGAATTGCTGGGTCATATGGTAGTTTTATTCCTAGTTTTTTAAGGAATCTCCATACCATCTCCCATAGTGACTGTATCAATTTACATTCCCATCAACAGTGCAAGAGCATTCCTTTTACACCACACTCTCTCCAACATTTATTGTGTGAAGACTTTTTGATGAGGGCCATTCTGACTGGTGTGAGGTAATATCTCATTGTGGTTTTGATTTGTATTTCTCTAATAATGAGCTATGTTGAGCATCTTTTCACGTGTTTGTTAGCCACCTGTATGTCTTCTTTGGAGAAATGTCTGCTTAGGTCCTTTACTCACTTTTGATTGGATTGTTTGCTTTGCTGGTATTGAGTTGTATGAACTGCTTGTATATTTTGGAAATTAATCTTTTGTCAGTTATTTCACTTACTACTATTTTCTTCCATTCTGAGAGTTGTCTTTTTACCTTGCTTATAGTTTCATTTGCTGTGCAAAAGCTTTTAAGTTTAATCAGGTCCCATTTGTTTACTTTTGTTTTTATTTCTGTTACTTAGGAGGTGGGTCATAGAGGATACTGTTTTGATTTATGCCTTCGAGTGTTCTGCCTGTGTTTTCTTCTAAGAGTTTTATAGCTTCTGGTCTTACATTTAGGTCTTTAATCCATTCTGAGCTTATTTTTCTGTATAGTGTTAGGAAATATTCTAATTTCTTTTACATGTAGCTGTTCAGTCTTTCCAGTAGTGTTCTTTGAAAAGGCTGTCTTTGCCCCATTTTATATTTTTGCCTCCTTTGTCAAAAACAAGGTACCCATAGGTGCATGGGTTCATTTCTGGGCTTTCTATCTTGTTTCATTGGTCTATATTTCTTTTTTGGTATGCCATTACCATACTTTCTTGATGACTGTAGCTTTGTAGTATAATGTGAAGTCAGGAAGGTTGATTTCTCCAGCTTCATCCTTCTTTCTTAAGACTGCTTTGGCCATTTGGGGTATTTTGTATTTCCATATTAATTGTGAATTTTTATTTTTCTAGTTGTGTGAAAAATGCCATTGGTAATTTGATAAAGATCACACTGTATAATCATTTTCACAATATTGATTCTTTCTACCCAAGAATATGGAACATCTCCATCTGTTTATGTCATCTTTGATTTCTTTCATTAGTGTCTTATCATTTTCTGTGTACAGTTGTTTTGTCTCCTTAGGTAAGTTTATTCCTAGATATTTAATTATTTTTGTTGTAATGGTTAATGGGATTGATTTCTTAATTTCTATTTCTGAATTTTCATTGTTAGTGTATAGAAATGCAAGTGATATTTGAGAATTGATTTTGAATCCTGTGATTTTACTAAATTCACTGATTAGCCTCATAACGTTTTGACACTATCTTTAGGGTTTTCTATGTGCAGTGTCATGTCATCTGCAAACACTTAGAGCTTTACTTTTTCTTTTCCAATCCTGATTCATTTTATTTCTTTTTCTTCTCTGATTGCTGTAGCTAGGAATTCCAGAACTATGCTGAATAATAATGGTGAAAATGGACACCCTTGTCTTGTTCCTGATCTTAGGGGGAATGTTAATAGTTTTTCACCATTGAGAATAATGTTTGCTGTAGGCTTATCATATATGGCCTTTACTATGTTGAGCTAGGTTCATTCTATGCCCATTTTTTGAAGAATTTTAATAATAAATGAGTGCTGAATTTTGTCAAAGACTTTTTCTGCATCTATTGCGATGATCATATGGTTTTTATCTTTCAATTTGTTAATATGGTTTATCACATTAATTGATTTGCATATTTTGAAGAATCCTTGCATTCCTGGAATAAAACCAATTTGATCATGGTGTATGAGCTTTCTGATGTGTTGCTGAATTCTGTTAGCTAAATTTTGTTGATGATTTTTGCACCTATGTTCATCAGTTATATTGGCCTGTAGTTTTTTTGTGTGTGTGTGTTGTCTTTGTCTGGTTTTAGTATCAGGGTGATGGTGGCTTTGTAGAATAAGTTTGAAAGTGTTCCTTCCTCTGCAATTTTTGGAAATAATTTTATAAGGATAGGTATCAACTCTTCTCTAAAAGTTTGATAGAATTCTCCTGTGAAGCCATCTGGTCCTGGGCTTTTGTTTCTTGGGAGAGTTTTGATCACAGCTTCAATTTCAGTGCTTGCACTTGGGTTGTTCCTAATTTCTATTTCTTCCTGGTTCATTCTTGGAAGAATGAACTTTCCTAAGAATTTGTCCATTTCTTCCAGGTCATATATTTTATTGCCTTATAACTGTTCATAATAGTCTCTTATTCCTTTGCATTTCTGTATTGTCTGTTATAACTTCTCCATTTTCATTTCTAATTTTGTTGATTGATTCATCTCTCTTTTTTCCTTGATGAGTCGGCCAAAGGTTTGTCAATTTTTATTTATCTTCTTAAAAAAGAAAAAAACAGCTATTAGTTTTATTAATCTTTAGTATTGTTTCTTTCATTTTTTTTCAATTATTTCTGCTCTCAACTTTATGTTTTCATTCCTTTGACTAATTTTTTGTCGTTGTTGTTGTTGTTCTTCTTCTTTTTTCAGTTGTTTTAGGTGTAAAGTTAGGTGGTCTATTCAGTGTTTTTCTTGTTGAGGTAGGATTGCATTGCAATAAACTTCCCTCTTAGAACTTCTTTTGCTGCATCCCATAATTTTTGAGTTGTCATGTTTTCATTGCCATTTGTTTCTAGAAAATTTTTGATTTCCCTTTTGATTTCTTCAGTAACCTGTTGGTTATTTAGAAAAGTGTTGTTTAATCTCCGTGTTTGTGTTTCTTACAGTTTTTTTCTTGTAATAGATATCTAGTCTCATAGTGTTGGGGTCAAAGAAGATGCTTGATATGATTTCAGTTTTCTTAAATTTACTGAGGTTTGATTTGTGACCCAAGATGTGGTCTACCCTGGAAGATATTCCATGTGCACTTGAGAAGAAAGTGTATTCTTTTGCATTTGGATGGAATGTCCTGAAGATATAAATTTGATCCATTACATCTACTGTATCATTTAAGACTTGCATTTCCTTATTAATATTCTGTTTTGTTGATTTGTCTATTGGTGTGAGTGGGGAGTTAAAGTCTCCTAATATTTTTGAGTTACTGTCTTTTTCCTTTTATGTCTGTTAGTGTTTGTCTTATGTATTAAGGTAACTCCTATGTTGGGTGCATAGATATTTACAATTATTTCGTCTTCCTCTGGGATTCCTTTGATCATTTGTAATATCCTTCTTTATCTCTCATAATCTTCTTTATTTAAAGTCTATTTTGTCTGATATCAGGACAGCTACTCCAGCTTTCTTTCGCTTCCCATTTGCATGGAATATATTTTTCTATCCTCTTACTTTCAGTCTTTACGTTTCTTTAAGTCTGAAGTGGGCTTCTTATAGACAGGTATATATGGGTCTTGTTTTTGTATCCATTCAGCCAGTCTATGTCTTTTGGTTGGAGCACTTAATCTATTTACATTTAAAGTAATTATTGATATGTATGTTCCTATTGTCATTTTCTTAATTGTTTCGGGTTGATTTTGTAGATCTTTTTTCTTCTCTTGTATTTCTTCACTATCAATTCAGTTCAGTTCAGTCTCTCAGTCGTGTCCTACTCTTTGCGACCCCATGAACTGCAGCATGCCAAGCCTCCCTGTCCATCATCATCTCCCAGAGTTCACTCAAATTCACGTCCATCAAGTCAGTGATGCCATCCAGTCATCTCATCCTCTGTCGTCCCCTTTTCCTCCTGCCCCCAATCCCTCCCAGCATCAGAATTTCTTCACTATATAAGTCCCTTTAACATTTGTTTTCAAACTGGCTTGGTGGTACTGAACTCTGTTAACTTTTGATTGTCTGGAAAGTTTTAATTTCTCCATCAATTTTGAATGAGATCCTTACTGGGTACGGTAATCTTCATTGTAGATTTTCCCCTTTCAGTATTTTAGATATATCCTGCCATTCCCTTCTGGCCTGCAGAGTTTCTGCTTAAAGATCAGTTGCTAAGTTTATGGGGTTTCCCTTGTCTCTTACTTGTTGCTTTTCGCTTTCTGCCTTTCATCTTCTTTCTTTGTGTTTGGTCTTTGCTAATTTGATTAGTATGTGTCTTGGTGTGTTTCTCCTTGGGTTTATCCTGTATGGGACTCTTCGTGCCCCTTGGACTTGATGACTATTTCCTTTTAATGTTGGGGAAATTTTCAACTATAATCTCTTCAAAAATTTTCTCATATGCTTTCTTTTTCTCTTCTTCTTATGGAACCCCTATACTTCAAATATTTGTGCATTTTATGTTTTTGCAGAGGTCCCTGAGACTGTCCTCAGTTCTTTTCATTCTTTTTACCTTATTCTGCTCTTCAGAAGTCATTTCCACCATTTCATCTTCCAGCTTACTGATTCATTCCTCTCCTTCAGATATTCTGCTATTGATCCTTCTAGAGCATTTTTAATTTCAATAATTGTGTTGCTTGTCTGTATGTTTATTCTTTAATTTTCCTAAGTGTTTGTTAATTGATTCTTGCACTTTCTCCTTTTTGTTTTCAAGGTTTATAATGATCTTTACAATCATTGTTCTGAATTCTTTTTCAGGGAGTTTGCTTATTTCCTCTTCATTTGTTTAGATGTCTGTGTTTCCATTTGTCCCTTCATTTGCTTAGTATTTCTCTGTTTTTTCATTATTACTCTTATTTTTTAACTTATTGTGTTTGAGGTCTCCTTTTCCCAGGCTTCAAAGTTAAATTCTTTCTTCCTTTTGGTTTCTGCCTTCCTAAGTTTGGTCCAGTGGTTTGTGTAAACAACATATAGGGTGAGATTTGTGCTGAGTTTTTGTTTGTTTGTTTCTTCTGTGATGGGCAAGGCTGAGTGAGGTGGTAATCATGTCTGCTGACTGGGTTCATATTTTTGTTTCATTTGTTATATAGATGAGGCAATCTTCAGAGGATGCTTCTCTAAGTTGGGTGATGATGGGTCTTGGATTCAAGTGGTTTCTTTTGTGTGAGTTCTCCCTAGGGTTAGTTCTCTGGTAGTCTAGGGTCTTGGAGTCAGTGCTCCCACTCCAAAGGCTCAGGGCTTGATCTCTGGTCAGGAGCAAAGATTCCACAAGTGTTTTTTTAAGGCACTAAGTGAGATTAAAACAAAGATTCAGAAATGAGAAACCAAAGATGAACCCAGACAAATAGCAGTTACAAAATCAGGCAAATAATAATCAAAATAAGAGAATATATACATATTATACACCCATGAACAAAGTCAAAACAGTCCAACAAAAATAAAATACAATAGATTGTCCCAGTTAATAAAGGAAATCAAAAATTTTATTTACCCAGTTGAGAACAAAACTAACCAAATCACAAAGTGGAAAAGAAGCTAAAGCAAGGGGCCAAGTGGGGAATAAAGCAATGAAATTAACGTTAAAAATTATGTTGAAAGGAAAGGAGAAAAAGAAAAAAAAGAAGAAAAATAGATGTGCAAAGTTAATTAGAGGTAGATGAAGAAGATTTATATACATTAAAGATTAACTGCAAGGTGGAAAGAACAGTAGGAAAAGCAAACAAAATGATATATGTAGAAAAAATAATAATAGGTTTAAGGAATTAAAAATTAAAATTAAAAAAGAAAAAAAATAGGAAAACTCTCCAGAACAGCAAAAACCCAATTTAGAGGCAAAGGTTTATAACAATAAGAAAAAATGTGACTGAGAAAAAAAAAGTTCAAAAGCTTAATTAGATTTCATAGTGCCAATAAAATCTACAACTACAACAAAGTCGGGGGGAAAGGAAAAAAAAAATCCAAATGAATCCATAGAACAAGTCAAAACATAAGAATATAAAGGTTTTCTTGAGTCACTGCTGTCAGAGTCCTTTCCCTTCCTGGGAGTCACGGTTCACTTCACCTCCCTAGGATGCCCTCCCACTCTGCTGATCTCTGGACCTTTCGTGGGGGCAGCTCAGAGTCTAATCTGGTTCTACTTCCTCTTGTTCTTACCTCCAGTGTCCACAAGTATCAGAACTATTATGTTTTCTTTTGTGGGAGCTCTCAATGACCTTTTATATATTCCATAGGCATAGAGCTTGCCTAGTCGATCATGTGGATTTAATCCGGAGCTTGTAGAGCTGGTGGGAATGTTTTGGCTCTTCTTCCTTAGCCACACTGCCCCTGGGTTTCAATTGCGGTTTTATTTCCCCCTCTGCATGTGTATCCTCCACTGCATTTTTTTCCAGGGGCTGCCAGGAGACAACACGGGAGATCCCACCCATGACAAGGTCATGCAGAAGAGCCTGACAGGGCAAAGTGGATCAGGTCTCAAGGGGTCCTCTGCCCGAGCATTTACCCTGAAACCAAAATCTGTCTGCTTACTGTCTGCTATACTACATCTTCTGACATTAACAGGGGCTATCCCCGACCACCTTTCTCTGGAAAATTAACTTAGAGCTCCAGTTAATAGTCTCCTACATACAAAAGGAGTGTCTCAGCTAGACCTCTCTGCTGGCAGACTAGCTTGTGTGACAGGATTATCCACATTCTTACTACTACACACATGATTGTTTACAACCTCTCAACCATAAACAGCACAGAGAGTTTGGAGTATTTTGAAAATCTTAGCATAGGGTTTTTCTAAAGATAAAAATCATGTTGGTGAAGGGTTTCATGGCTGAGTTAATGATTGCCACCAGGCCTCCATACCCTTAGGCACCTGGGAGTATGTTAATCAATGTAATTGGAATGTAGAAAAAGAAATATAGTAGTTTTGATATTAGATACTAGACTTTCGAGTTGATGAATTTTCTCTTTGTTATAAATTACTGTACTCCTCTTTCTTCGTTATAAATCGTTGTATCCTTGCTATGTAAGAATGTAACTTTATCACTTTCTTAAGACTAAGCAGATTTCAGAAAAAAACATCTTAAGAGAAAACAAGTTTTCTGATTGACTAACGTTTATTGTTAGAAAGAAAGATGGGACCATAAAATGTTAATTGGTCTGCAGACCAGAAGATATTGTAAACAAACATAAGACCCTTGTAAGAACAAAGATATGCAAAGAACACTGTCTTTAGATAAGGGTCAGAGCAGCTGACCCTACGTGACTCTGCTTCTTACATTTATCTCTATGTACAACTTAAAGTATAAAAGCTTCCCTGAAAAATAAAGAGACGGACCAGTTCCTTGAAAGACTGGTTTCCCCCGTGTCATTCTTGCTTTCTCTCCTTTTCAGGCTGATTCCTTGGAGGGCAGGGGCTCGCCTTGTTCACTTTTTTGCCTGGGCTTCTAAGACCTGAACAGGAAGGTGCTCTGAATCTTCACTCCTTTGGGAAACTGGGAGGGCGCCTGCGGCCTACATGAACGGTGCAAGTTCCTTGTCTGGAACTTTATTGGCTTTCTGTGTAAACCAAGGAATATCAGCCTCTTTCTCTCTTATATTTTCCTAACTGCTATATTCCTTCTTTATCTCTTTCTATATCTCTAAATAAATCACTCGTCTAGGTGGCCAATGCCGCCCCCTGAGGATACCCTGGATCCAACCGGGGCTGGACCCCGGTAAGGGGCTGCCCTGGAGGACTTGGGTTTGCCCATGTGAAGGCCAGGTGCAGAGGTGATTCAGGGTTGTACAGGTTCTGGCAGCACCAGGTACTCAGGGGACTTGGCAGCTAGGGCAGCAGGAAATATAGTGTTCTGGAAGGGTATAGCAACCAGCCTTGGCCAGTATGCTGCAGTATTCTTGCCTGGAGAACCCCCTTATCTGTCAGAGAAGCTTGGCAGGCCAAAGTTTACAGGGTTGCAAAGAATTGGACACTACCAAAGTGACCCTGTGTGCATAGACGCAAGACATTTTTTGCCTGTGGCAGCTCTGCCCCTAGTGAGAGTTGAACGTGAAGGTGGCACAGCTGCTTGACTTGCAGGGACTCTAGTGGTGCCAGGTGTTCATGGACATGGACTGCCCCTGCTGAAGGAGTTATGGCCCTATTAGAGTCTTTTATTGAGCTTCTTGTAGCTTGTGATCAAAGGCCTCTTTGCCAGTCTTCCTCTGTAGCTTTGCCCATTCAGGCACTGAGAGGGTTCCCTTGCCTGGGGTCCTTCTCAGTTGTTCAGTGATAAGGCACATAGAGGGCACCCCCCCCCCCACCCCGCCCCGCTGGTGTCCTACTCTGTAGTTTAGTGCATCAGTCACTTAAAGGAGCATCCTGGGTGGGTTCTTATTCCGTAGTTCAGTTCATCAAGCACTTGGTAGGCCAGGCTCTCTATTGTTCAGCTGCCAATGATGACCTGTGGGGGGAGAGAGGCTATGGTGATGGCTCTACCCCCTATGCATGACTCAGCAGTATTGCCTTCCTTCCATGGCTGCCCAGCTTTGCTCCACAGGCATTTCCCACCACAATCTCCTCCCTCACATCCCTTCAATCCATCTCTCTGCAGTCAACAGCAGTGCTCGCCCTGGGATTGCTCTACAATCCCTCAGCTCCAGCTCCCAGCCACTGCACCTTCCAGGAGACAAGCATTCCTGTCCGGAATATGTATAGCGTGACAAGAACTGTCTGATTCTCATTCCATCTAGGCTGCCACAGATCAGCCTTTTCACTCTCAGCCTTAAATGTTTTTCCTCTGACTCGGACAATTGCCCTGATGTGGGGATCAGACCCCTTCTTCAGTCCCCCCCGCTGAGGGCAGGTCCAGTTCAACTAACACTCCTGTTTTTCCCCCTAGTATCTTCATCCTACTGAGTTTTGCGTGGGTCTATTTGCATGGGTCTGTTCTCAGCTGGTGTTATGCACACACTTCTGAGTCTGAAGGTGTATTCCTGATGTATCTGTGGAGAGAGATGTACTCCATGTCCACCTACTCCTCTGCCATCTAAGATGTTTCTTAAATATAAAATTCCCTCTCCCCTTTTGAGCCACTATCCCCTCCCATCTAGTGTGAACTGTGCATCTGTATTATGCATTATGCAGATCCCCATGGATACACAGGAATGTCTACTTGAAGGAAAAAAAAGTCAAAAGAAAGAAAGAGAGAAATGGAAAGGCAATCTCCTCTTGGCACCAACAAGGTAACTGTTTAGTAGATAGCATTCATTTCTCAGTCTTATAAGGAGTCAGGATGATCTGCCGCTCACCTTGTTGGACTATGTAAATTGTCAATTTGTTACTTTGTTGTATAACCTGTCTACCAAAGGAAAATGCACAACATAAATGTTATGTGTTCAGTTTTACCTGAGGATCTCTCCAAGGACTATATCCCAGGAGACAACCTCTCTGATGGCTCTGAGGAATGGCTCCAAAGATCGACTCCTCTCAGGAGATGCCAGGATATATAGGAGTATTTTTGCTGGGGAAAAACAAAACAAAAGCACACGTGGTAGACCATCAAAAGATTACTGCTAACCACACAAAAAACAGATACCTCAAGTTAATTATTTTATCATTTTTCTATATATGGGAAGATGCAAGGATCTGGGTTCCTTGAAGTTATTCCTTAGATATGCATCCTAACAGTATTCAAATTAGAGAATGCTTTCTGCTTATCTCTATCTTGATTTCCCTGTCGTGGGAAACTACTGTGGTTGATGGCTTGATCCTTATAGAATTAGGATGCTGGGCACCATTCTTTGTTTCTGGAATGGTAGGTGAGATTCCTTGTCCACAAACTCTTTGTCTTAAAAACTAATATAACTGTGCTTTGACCTCTAACAGGCAGAACAGTCCTCAGAACTTTCTGAAAGACTATCTTTAAGGGTTATAATCCTTAGGCTGGCTGGAATGAAAGTTTCAATTTTTTTCTTAGATTGGCTATTTTTTAAAATTAATTAATTATTTATAATTGGAGGTTAATTACTTTACAGTATTGTAGTGGTTTTTGCCATACACTGACATGAATCAGCCGTGGGTGTACATGTGTCCCCCATCCCAAACTCCCCTCCCACCTCACTGCCCATCCCATCCCTCTGGGTTGTCCCATTGCACCGATTTTGAGTGATCTGTCTCATGCATCGAACTTGGACTGACAATCTATTTCACATTTGGTGTTCATTATTTTCTTTTTTGACAGGTCTATAATTAGAAAATGTCACATATGAAAATGGGTATGGGTTTTTCATATGTGGGTTTCATATTCGGGCTCTTGGATCAAGTCCAGTGTAGGGGAGATAGAGGCTTTCCCCACACCAACAGCAAACAATTGTCCAAACAGCAGCTGGATAGCCTCCAATTCAACTCAATTCTGAAACTATATACCTGGGGATAGCATCATATCCATCTGCATTGACTTACCTGTAATTTTGACCAATGGGCTACATAAATCAGAGGCTCATTGGGTTTGGTTAACTTGCTAGCACAGCTCACATACTTCACAGAAACATTTTACTTCCAAAGTATGGATTTATTATAAAGGGTATAGCTCAGGAACAGCCAAATGAAAGCAATATAGAGCAAGGCATGGGGAAAGGATGCAGAACTTCCATGCCCTATCCAGGCGTGCCACCCCTTCTGAACATCCATGTGTTGTTCACACACCCAGAAGCTCTGAACTCCATCCTTTTGGGTTTTTATGACAGATTCCTTACATAGGTTGGTTGATTTAATCCTTGATAATTGGCGACTGATTCAACCCCTAGCCCCTCTCCCCTTTCTGGAGATTGGAGGAGTGGGACTGAAAGTTTCAACCCTTCCTTGCTTGAAAGTTTCAACCCTCCCTTGCTTGGCTCCATCAGCAAAGAATTCCCACCCTTAAGTGAGGTCCAAAAGTCACCTCATTGAAGTACCAAAGACACTTTTATGACTCTCACCATTTAGGAAATTCTAAGGGTTTTAGGAGCTCTGTGCAAAAATGGGGATATATATTTTCATTATAAATCACAAAACCACATATTTATAACCAGATCACTTAGAGAGAACAGCTTAGTTTCATTCCAAAAAAGTGGTGTCAATACACTCTGAAAAAGGTTATTAGTAATGCTATGGCAGAATATTTCTATGTCATCACTTGCAGATCTTAAAACAATATAACTATTAAAAGCATGAGAACTGGGAATCTTGGAAGACAATGAAGAAGTAGAAGTGTTACATGAATACAGATATTTTTTTTTAAGATACAGAGCCCTAAGAGTTTGGGCTGTAATAGTTGCTCCAATTTGAGAATGGTAAAGTGGACGAAATATACCTATTTGCAGGAGTAGAAATATATGGTTACATAATAATATTCCTAGAAGACATATTTGAGACTAAATTCAAATTTTTAACTAATAATGTAATTCCTCTATATACAAACCATCAAGTTGAAAATTTTCAAAGATGTGAATGTGCATTCCATCAACATCATACTTGAGTGAAATTTCAGCTTGCTTTTCATCTCTTATTGCTGATGACTTGTCAGCTCTACCACTGCCTACATCCTCCCCTCCTCCATTCAGTAACTCTTTGTGCCCATTCACTCAATGCCAGCTGTTATACTGTATGTCAGCTATTGCACTGTATTACTGTAATTTTCAAGGTACTGTACTGAAAGATTAACATTTTTTCTTTATTTTTTATTTTTGTTTTTATGCATTATTTGTGTGAAAAGTATTATAAACCTATTACAGCATAGTACTATTAGCCAGTTGTGCTAGTTGGATACCTAAGCTAACTTTGTTGTACTTAAAAACAACCTGAACTTACAAATTTGTTCTTGGAACAGAATTTGTCTCTATGTAGGGAACTTACTGTACAGGTTTTGCGTCGAGAGTCTTTATAACATTTGGACATCTGACTAACTATGAAGGAACTCACCTCCATCACTGCATGGGACAACTAATTTTATTTGGGGAAAATTTGGTCATGAAAAAATTAAATTTATAATCTAGAAGAATATACATGAAACCCACAATATTGGTTATCTTAAGCAAGGGGTACGGGCAAAAACTGAGTATGCTATATAAGAGAAACTTTGTTTGCCTATAATGTTTAATTTTTTAAAACTACTGGTTTTATGTGTTAATGACCTAATGAAAATAGATTTTAAATAAAATGTTTCTTTGATTAAAATTATTTTCCATTATTTCTATTTCCCACTTATATCTTAAAAAACCACAAAATAAGTATATGAGTTCAGTTCAGTTCAGTCGCTCAGTTGTGTCTGACTCTTTGTGACCCCATGAATCGCAGCACGCCAGGCCTCCCTGCCCATCACCAACTCCCGGAGTTCACTCAGACTCACGCCCATCAAGTCCGTGATGCCATCCAGCCATCTCATCCTCTGTCGTCCCCTTCTCCTCTTGCCTCCAATCCCTCCCAGCATCAGAGTCTTTTCCAATGAGTCAACTCTTCTCATCAGGTGGCCAAAGTACTGGAGTTTCAGCTTCAGCATCATTCCCTCCAAAGAAATCCCAGGGCTGATCTCCTTTAGAATGGACTGGTTGGATCTCCTTGCGGTCCAAGGGACTCTCAAGAGTCTTCTCCAACACCACAATTCAAAAGCATCAATTCTTCAGCTCTCAGTTTTCTTCACAGTCCAGCTCTCACATCCATATGTGACCACAGGAAAAACCATAGCCTTGACTAGATCAACCTTTGTTGGGAAAGTAATGTCTCCATTTTTTAATATGCTATCTAGGTTGGTCATAACTTTTCTTCTAAAGTAAGTCTTTTAATTTCATGGCTGCAATCACCATCTGCAGAGATTTTGGAGCCCCCAAAAACAAAGTCTGACACTGTTTCCACTCTTTCCCCATCTATTTCCCATGAAGTGATGGGACCAGATGTCATAATCTTCATTTTCTGAATGTTGAACTTTAAGCCAACTTTTTCACTCTCCTCTTTCACTTTCAACAAGAGGTTTTTGAGTTCCTCTTAACTTTCTGCCATAAGGGTGGTGTCATCTGCATATCTGAGATTATTGATATCTCTCCCGGCAATCTTGATTCCAGCTTGTGCTTCTTCAAGCCCAGCATTTCTCATGATGTACTCTGCATATAAGTTAAATAAGCAGCGTGAAAATATACAGCCTTGATGTATTCCTTTTCCTATTTGCAACCAGTCTGTTGTTCCATGTCCAGTTCTAACTGTTGCTTACTGACCTGCATATAGGTTTCTGAAGAGGCAGGTCAGGTGGTCTGGTATTCCCATCTCTTTCAGAATTTTCCACAGTTTATTGTGATCCACACAGTCAAAGGCTTTGCAATAGTCAAGAAAGTAGAAATAGATGTGTTTCTGGAACTCTGTTGCTTTTTCCATGATCCAGCAGATGTTGGCAATTTGATCTCTGATTCCTCTGTCTTCTCTAAAAACAGCTTAAACATCAGGAAGTTCATGGTTCATGTACTGCTGAAGCCTGGCTTGGAGAATTTTGAGCATTACTTTACTAGAATGTGAGATGAGTGCAGTTGTGCGGTAGTTTGAGCATTCTTTGGCATTGCCTTTCTTTGGAATTGGAATGAAAACTGCCTTTTTCCAGTGCTGTGGCCACTGCTGAGTTTTCCAAATTTGCTGGCATATTGTCTGTAGCACTTTCACTGCATCATCTTTTAAGATTTGAAGGAGCTCAACTGGAATTCCATCACCTCCACTAACTTTGTTCATCGTGATGTTTTCTAAGGCCCACTTGACTTCACATTCCAGGATGTCTGGCTCTAGATGAGTGATCACACCATCGTGATTATCTTGGTCATGAAAATCTTTCCTGTACAGTTCTTCTGTGTATTCGTGCCACCTCTTCTTAATATCTTCTGCTTCTGTTAGGTCCATACCATTTCTGTCCTTTATCAAGCCCATCTTTGCATGAAATGTTCCCTTGGTATCTCTAATTTTCTTGAAGAGATCTCTAGTCTTTCCCATTCTGTTGTTTGCCTCTATTTCTTTGCATTGATTGCTGAGGAAGGCTTTCTTATCTTTTCTTGCTATTCTTTGGAACTCTGCATTCAGATGCTTATATCTTTCCTTTTCTCCTTTGCTTTTCGCTTCTCTTCTTTTCACAGCTATTGTAAGGCCTCCTCAGACAGCCATTTTGCTTTTTGCATTTCTTTTTCATGGGGATGGTCTTGATCCTTGTCTCCTGGACAATGTCATGAACCTTAGTCCATAGTTCATCAGGCACTGTATCTATCAGATCTAGGCCCTTAAATCTATTTCTCACTTCCACTGTATAATCATAAGGGATTTGATTTAGGTCATACCTGAATGGTCTAGTGGTTTTTCCTACTNTGATCCACACAGTCAAAGGCTTTGGCATAGTCAATAAAGCAGAGATAGATGTTTTTCTGGAACTCTCTTGCTTTTTCCATCACCCAGCAGACGTTGGCAGTTTTATCTCTGGTTCCTCTGCCTTTTCTAAAACCAGTTGGAACATCTGGAAGTTCACGGTTCATGTATTACTGAAGCTTGGCTTGGAGAATTTTGAGCATTACTTTACTAGCATGTGAGATGAGTGCAATTGTGTGGTAGTTTGAGCATTTTTTGGCATTGCCTTTCTTTGAGATTGGAATGAAAACTGACCTTTTTCCAGTCCTGTGACCACTGCTGAGTTTTCCATTTTTGCTGGCATATTGAGTGCAGCACTTTCACAGCATCATCTTTCAGGATTTGAAAGAGCTCTACTGGAATTCCATCACCTCCACTAGCTCTGTTCATAGTGATGCTTTCTAAAGCCCACTTGCCTTCACATTCCAGGATGTCTGGCTCTAGGTGAGTGATCACACCATCATGATTATCTTGGTCATGAAGATCTTTTTTGTACAGGGTATATAACTCCACTGCTAACACTATCAAGGGGGTACTCTTTGTGCCCCCTTCTGATGTCTATATCAGAAGCTTTCTCTATCTCCTTTATACTTTGATAAAACTTTATTACACAAAAGCTCTGAGTGATGAAGCCTTGTTTCTGACCCCGGATTGAATTCTTCTCCTTCAGAGGCCAAGAATCTCGGCGTCTTTTTGTGGTTCAGCAATAATTTTTCAATACTTCTAATTCTTAAAGTTTATAGTGGTTCTTTCTGCACAGGTGCACACACACATACATATGCATTGATCGATTTTCTATCATACTCAGAAAATTGACTAAAATATGTATACAGCATATTTAAACACTGATAACCGTGGGAAAAAACTCTGATATTTTATCCTATGTAATGTAAAAATGTAAAACAAATCTAGCAACTTGTAAGGAGAGTTGTCAGCATAACGTTTGTGTCTTCATAATTCTATTCCACATATCATGGGGTCAGAGCACATTCTGAAGGACAAAACTGCACCTTTCAAGTTTTCTCTATCAAATGCATAAGAAAGAAAATCATTCCTTCTACCACAAAATTTCAGCTTACTTATTCACAGGAAAGCACCTTCAAAGATGAGCCTAGAAAAGAAATATTGGTGAATAATTTATAAGTCAAAAGTAAAGCCAAGGGTGCAATCCAATATATATATATATATAAGTATACAGCATATTTAAACACTGATAACCGTGGGAAAAAACTCTGATATTTTATCCTATGTAATGTAAAAATGTAAAACAAATCTAGCAACTTGTAAGGAGAGTTGTCAGCATAACGTTTGTGTCTTCATAATTCTATTCCACATATCATGGGGTCAGAGCACATTCTGAAGGACAAAACTGCACCTTTCAAGTTTTCTCTATCAAATGCATAAGAAAGAAAATCATTCCTTCTACCACAAAATTTCAGCTTACTTATTCACAGGAAAGCACCTTCAAAGATGAGCCTAGAAAAGAAATATTGGTGAATAATTTATAAGTCAAAAGTAAAGCCAAGGGTGCAATCCAATATATATATATATATAAATGCTGTCTTAGAGCACAGAGAACTCAGACGACATATCAAAGTGTGAATAAAAACAAACAAACCAAAGTTTATACTTATATGAAAAATAAAATTATCTTTAAGAAAATAGCTAGATTATAAATATACTAAATGTATGATATTGTGAAAAAACCATAAGCAAGTCTAAAAGTTTTCAAAGATATATGCATACATATAAATATTTTCTGAAGTGGTAACATGATTCTAAGAAAGAACTAAACATATCCTTGAACATCTAATTCTTAATATTTTCACGTATAATAACTTGAGCAGCTTAATAGAAAAAAAAATGACACACTGAATAAAAGAAACACTTTCCTTTCTAAACTATTAAACCAAAGCACTGCTGTTTTCTATGTCCCAATTTCCTTTAGTTTACTATGGTCCATACAGCTCATTAACTTATCCACTCTCAACCCTGCAACTCTTGGCTATTTTTGTTTGTTTGATCTTAAACCCTTTTCCTGAGGTATGAATGGCATCTAGATAGCTGTACATATATGATGATGTATTATATATATGTATACATATAAATATGTATATGCACATATATAATTCCTACTTCTGGGTATATATGCAAAAGAATTAATATCACAGTTTCAAAGAGTATCTTTATTCCCAAGTTTATTGTTTGTTGTGGCATTATTCGCAATAGCCAAAATATGGAAAAAAAAAAACTTATCTTTGTCAATGGATAAATGGATGAAGAAAATGTCATATACGTATATTATGTATAGATGTTATATATAATCTTTATATTGTAAGATCATGCATTTTATTTTTATTATATAATTGTTATAGATGCTATATTGTATATATATATATGTGTGTGTGTATATAATACATGTGTGTGTGTGTATATATATATATACACACATATATGGAAGCTCTTAATTCTTATGACTTTACTAATACCTCTAGCTATGTTATTTGTATTTTACCTGTTTTAAAAAATTGTTGTTCCTTACATTACAAAATGTATGGCCGAGTCTCTGATAAAATAATACACAGCTCCATATGAGACCAGTGATGATATCACTGCAATTCTAGATATGGGAAGAACCAAAAAGTTGGGAATGTTTTCCTGGACCAAGAGCCTAGTAAGACTGGTGGTTCAAAGAATTTTGGATACTGTTTTATGGCCTAGTCCAGTAACAGCACATTGAGTGGTCTATCAGCAAATCTTTGCCAGACCTAAGAATGAGAATTCTCAGCATCATGGAAGGAAAGGGTCATGAAATGCCCCCCTCCAAATCACAGTCAAGCTTATAACCATGAAGGGGCTCTGCCAGCTAGAAACTGGCACTTACCATCTACCTTTGCAGAGACTAAACCATGGCCTCTGCAGCTGGTGACCTTCAACACCCCTGAAAGGAGTTCAGGGCAGAAATCAGAAATGAGGCTCTCTGTGCTCTGGGAAAAACTGGCAGAACAGGCCTTCAGATAATTAGATATTTTCAGAGAAGATTTTATGAGTCCCAAATCTTGCATCTTATCATACCTAGAGAAATACTAGCATTGCTAATGGTGACATCTGCTTTGGTTGTTAAGGAGAATATTACAATTAAAAGTAAAAAAAAAAAAAAAAAGATTGAATAGCTATGGTTCATGCACCCAAAGAAATAACTAATGACACTATGGGTGTAATTTCAGACTAGTCCTTGTATTGCTAAGAGTTTAAGCTTTCTGAGTTGGGTCAGACTTGGATGCCACTGGACATTCTCAAAACAATGGCTGCAGGTGGCTAATAACTGCACCTTTTTTATAAAATTAAACAACTCGCCACCTGGCTACAAATCTCCTCAAAGTGCCAGGTCCAGACTGGGTTTCAGGCCTATACTTCTGAAAAGAAATGGAATTTATTTTGTCTATGAAAATTCCAGTTGTCATTCTTCCAACTACTTCTATTTGGGTCTGTTACACCAAAATAGCAGACCAGAGGATTGAGACTGTAATCATACAAGACTCAGATATAGGACTTGGAGCTCAGAAATACTTCCATTTCAGTGTCTATTCTCCAAACTGAGCAGTCCTATGCCTGGTAGCTCAATTGGTAAAGAAGCCACTTGCAATGCAGGAGACCCAGGTTCCATTTCTGGGTCAGGAAGATCCCCTAGAGAAGGGATAGGTAGACACTCCAGTGTTCATGGGCTTCCCTGATGACTGAGACAGTAAAGAATCCACCTGCAATGTGGGAGACCTGGGTTTGATCCCTGGGTTGGGATGATGCCCTGGGGAAGGTAACGGCTACCCGCTCCAGTATTCTGGGCTGGAAAATCCCCAAGGACAGGAGAGTCTGGTGGGCTACAGTCAATGGGGTCACAGTCAGACACAGCTGAGCGATTAAGCACAGCATATATACATACATACATGAATACATTCTATTTTTCTGGAGAATGCTAATAAAAAATCATTATCTGATGCTGAAAATTCGAAGCAAATGATGTGAAACAGGTGGTATATTGGCCTCCAATTTGTTAATTTGTCTGTGAAAGAGTCCTTGTATGTTGTGTGTGCGTATTCAGTCTGTCAGTTGTGTCTGACTTTGCAAACCATGGACTGTAGTCTGGCAGGTTTCTCTGTCCTTGGGACTATCCTAGCAAGACTGGATTGGATTGCCATTTCCTCCTCCAGTGGATCTTCCTGACCCAGGAGGAAGCTTGTGGAAAGCCCTTATATTTCAAGGATCAAAAAATAAACATATCGCCCCCTCCTGGCAAGCACAGCTGCCACCATCTACCTGTAGACCTGTGTGCCTTTTTCCTGACGAGTCCATTTCTCTTGTTGGAACTATGAAGTCTCCAGTCATAATAAGTGATGTCATTCCCATTTCCACCCCTTGAAAACCACACCCATGAATCTGGCTATGAGAGAAAGAGCATAAAACATTAAATGCTAATTTAGAACCTACACAGTCTTCTAGAGAACCTCGCCCATCCCCGCAAAGTACTGCCACCTAGCTGGCACTATAACTGTCTTCAAAAGACTATTCTACTATTTCATCAAAGGAGTTGCTTCAGGATGGTGAGGAACCTGGTAAGACAAATAAATTCCATAAGGGATTTGGAAAAATCCTTGGAAAATCCTGGACGGAGAAATCTGGTGGGTTGCAGTCCAAGGGGTTGCTGAGAGTCAGACACAACTTCACTTTCACTTTTCACTTTCATGCATTGGAGAAGGAAATGGCAACCCACTCTAGTGTTCTTGCCTGGAGAATCCCAGGGACGGGGGAGCCTGGTGGGCTGCCATCTATGGGGTGGCACAGAGTTGGACACAACTGAAGCGACTCAGCAGCAGCAGCAGCAGTGCTTCACTTCATTTGCTGTGAAGTGAATTTTCTGATCAGAATCAATGCTATGTTGGGTACCACAATGATGAAGAAGGCATTGTTTAAGTTCATGGATGATAGTTTGGCAGAAGCACAGTGCACAGGGTATAGCCGAATCCATATCCAGAGTAAGTGTCTGTTTCAAAGGGAACAAAATGCATAATGGAAGTGGTCCAATCTAATCAACTTGTCACCAGTGTTGAGCTAACTAATCTCCTGCAAGGAATGACGCTGCACCAGAGACTCAGTGTTGATTTCTGCTGTTGGCAAAGCTGACACTCAACAGCCAGCAGCCTTAGTCAGGTCAGCCGTGGTGAGTGGAAGTCCATGAAGAACCTGCATCCCGCCCCCATTGCCACTTGGGTCATGAGCCCTTTGGGTGATCACAGAAGTGGCTATAGAAAGAGGTTGATTGACATCTACAGAAGGAGCAGTGACTGTGCCCTATTTGGAGGGACAGGACTGTGACATCATATGGCTATTACATACAGAGGAGACTTCCAGATGCAGGGCAAGTAAACCAATGATGGTGAATATGGGCAGAATAAAATATATGTTCTCTCTCTCCAGAAATATACACAGATACATCTTCCAGAGGAAAAAGGAAAAGGGATGCCTAACCAGAAAATGTATTATTCTTTGAGTTTTTCACAAGAATAGCTTATCTCAGTTTAATATTTATTTCAGAGAGGATGCACAGGGTATGAAAGAGGATAGACTTTGGAATAACACCAACTTGAGTTCCAATATAACTTGTGTTGTTAACCAGCAGAGTGTGATTTGGCATTTTGCAAAACTTTTATTTGTCTCTGTCTCATGGACATAGGAGTCTCTACTTCACAGAGTTTATCAAGGACTGAAGGCAACTGCATGCATAAAAATGTGCACACTGTCTGCCACAGAATGAGAGAGGATGGCACAGGCTGCTGTGTCTGGACTTCAGAACTTGACTGCCTTGTCTGTGCTTCTGTCCTTGTCAGCAGCTTAACTGCAGTATGTTTTAATACTTCACATTATCTCAGTTTTCTCTAGTGCTAAATGTAGATAACAATACATTGTAGAATTGTTGCAGAGAAGAAATGTAATCACATGTGTTGTACAGTATTGTGTGGATAGTTGGAAAGCAATAAAGAGTCAACTTGATCATTATGGCTACCATTGAAAACTCACATGCAAATGAATTTTTAAGTAAAATCAAATATTAAATATATCAGATCAAAAGATCAAAAAGCTGGTAAAAGCTTTAGTTTCAGACACTAGGATTAGTTTCAGTGCATTTCTTTTACATGTGTGTTTTCTGCATCATTTTTTTTAATTAATTTTTATTTTTTTAGTTTGTTTTGCTTTACAATACTGTATTTGTTTTGNAACCAATACAGTAATGTAAAGTAAAATAAAGTAAAAATAAAAATAAAAAAAAAAGAACTATCTGAAACTGAACTGACCCCACACTGTCTGCAACAGCTCCAGAGAAATTCCTAGATATATTTTTACTATTATCATTTTTAATATTTTGTTTTTAAGTCCTGTATTACTCCTTTAATTTTCACTTTTATAATCAACTCTTACCTTGAAAAATAAAGACCCTATTTTTAAGCAAACTTCATATATATTTTATCATTTTTGTGACTTTGTTTTCTTTTTTAATATTTTAATTTTGAGAGTCTAACCTCTACTCTAGATTTTTATTATTTGCTTTTTGATATTTGTTATCAATTTTGTACCTTTAAGAACCTAATCTTCAGTACCCATTTTTACTTGGGAGTGTGATTACTGACTTGAATGCTCTCTTCTTCTTTTGACCCTCTTTTTCCTCCACCAGGTCGCCTCTATCTCCTCCCTCCCCCTTCTCTTCTCTACCCGACTCTGTGAATCTCTATGTGTGTTCCGGGCTGTGGAGAACACTTAGCGAACTGATTAATGGCTGGATCTGTCTCTCTCCATTTGATTCCCCCTTTTTTCCCCCTGGTCACCTCTGTCTCCTTCCTCCCTCTTCTCTTCTCTTCTCTGTGTAACTCTGTGAAAATCTCTGAGGGGTCCAAACTGTGGAGAGCCCATAGGGAACTGATTACTGGATAGCTTGCTCTCTCCCCTTTTGATTCCCCATCTTCTCTTCCTGGTCACATCTATCTCCCTCCAACCTCTTCTTTTCTCCATGTAAGCCTGTGAACCTCTCTGGGTGTCCCTCACTGTGGAGAAATTTTTCATCATTAACCTAGATGTTTTATTATCGGTGCTATATAGATGGAGAAGTCTTGAGGCTACTGTTAAGAATAAGACTGAAATCCAGGGGCAGGAGGCTTAAGTCCAAATCCTGAGAACACCAGAGAACTCCTGACTCCAGGGAACATTAACAGACAGGAGCTCATCCAAAAGCCTCCATACCTACACTGAAACAAAGCACCACCCAAGGGCCAACAAGTTCCAGAGGAAGACATACCACACCAGCAACACAGGAACATAGCCCTGAGCTTCAATATACAGGCTGCTAAAGTCAAACCAAACCCACTGACATCTCAAAACTCACTACTGGATACTTCATTGCACTCCAGAAAGAAGAAATCCAGCTCCACCCACCAGAACACTTACACAAGCTTCCCTAACCAGGAAACCTTGACAAGCCACCCATCCAAATTCACCCACAGCGAGGAACCTCCAAAACAAAGAGGAACTACAAACTGCCAGAATACAGAAAGGCCACCCGAAACACAGCAATATAAACAAGATGAAAAGGCAGAGAATAATCAGCAGGTAAAGGAATAGCATAAATGCCCACCAAACCAAACAAAAGAGGAAGAGATTAGGAATCTACATGAAAAAGAACTCATGATAATGATAGTGAAAATGATCCAAAATTTTGAAAACAAATTGGAGTTACAGATAAATAGCCTGGAGACAATGATTGAGAAGATGCAAGAAATGTTTAACAAGGACCTAGAAGAAATAAAAAACAGTCAATATATAATGAGTAATGCAATAAATGAGATCAAAACCACTCTGGAGGGAACCAACAGTGGAATAACGAAGGCAGGATAAGTGAGGTAGAAGATAGAATGGTAGAAATAAATGAATCAGAGAGGAAAAAAGAATTAAAAGAAATGAGGACAACCTCAGAGACCTCTGGGACAATGTTAAATGCCCCAACATTCGAATCATAGGAGTCCCAGAAGAAGACAAAAACAAAGACCATGAGAAAATGCTTGAGGAGATAATAGTTGAAAACTTCTTAAAATGAGGAAGGAAATAGTCACCCAAGTCCAAGAAACCCAGAGAGTCCCAAACAGGATAAACCCATGGCAAAACACCCAGAGACACATATAAATCAAATTAACAAAGATCAGACACAAAGAACAAATATTAAAAGCAGCAAGGGAAGAACAAAAATTAACACACAAGGGGATTCCCTAAGGATAACAGCTGATCTTTCAATAGAAACTTCTCAGGCCAGAAGGGAATGGCAGGACATACTTAAAGTGATGAAAGAGAAAAACCTACAACCCAGATTACTGTACCAGCAAGGATCTCATTCAAATATGAAAGAGAAATCAAAAGCTTTACAGACAAGGAAAAGCTGAGAGAATTCAGCACCACCAAACCAGCTCTCCAACAAATGCTAAAGGATTTTCCCTAGACAGGAAACACAGAAAAGGTGTATAAACTTGAACCCCAAACAACAAAGTAAATGGCAACGGGATAATACTTATCAATAATTACCTTAACTGTAAATGGGATGAATGCCCCAACCAAAAGACAAAGACTGGCTGAATGGATACAAAAACAAGACCCCTATATATTTTGTCTACAAGAGACCCACCGCAAAACAAGGGACACATTCAGACTGAAAGTGAAGTGCTGGAAAAAGATATTCCACGCAAATAGAGACCAAGAGAAAGCAAGGGTAGCAATACTCATATCAGACAAAATAGACTTTAAAATAAAGACTGTGAAAAGAGACAAAGAAGGACAATACATAATGATCAAAGGATCAATACAAGAAAAAGATATTACAACTATAAATATATATGTACCCAACATGGGAGCACCACAATATGTAAGGCAAATGCTAACAAGTATGAAAGGGGAAATTAACAATAACACAATAATAGTGAGAGGCTTTAATACTCCACTCACACCTATGGATAGATCAACTAAACAGAAAATTAACAAGGAAACACAAACTTTAAGTGATACAATAGACCAGTTAGACCCAATTGATATCTATAGGACATTTCACCCCAAAACAATGAATTTCACCTTTTTCTCAAGTGCACATGGAACCTTCTCCAGGATAGATAACATCCTGGGCCATAAATCTAGCCTTGGCAAATTAAAAAAATTGAAATCATTCCAAGCATCTTTTCTAACCACAATGCAGTAAGATTAGATGTCAATTATAGGAGAAAAACTATTAAAATTTCCAGCATATGGAGGCTGAACAACACACTGCTGAATAACCAACAAATCACAGAAGAAATCAAAAAAGAAATCAAAATAAAGAAATGAATGAAAATGAAAACACAACAACCCAAAACCATGGGACACTGTAAAAACAGTGTTAAGGGGAAGGTTCATAGCAATACAGGCTTACCTCAAGAAACAAGAAAAAAGTCAAATAAATAACCTAAATCTACACCTAAAGCAACTAGAAAAGGAAGAAATTAAGAACCCCAGGGTTAGTAGAAGGAAGGAAATCTTAAAAATTAGGGCAGAAATATATGCAAAAGAAACAAAAGAAACCATAGCAAAAAATCAACAAAGCTAAAAGCTGGTTCTTTGAGAAGATAAATAAAACTGACAAACCATTAGCCAGACTCATCAAGAAACAAAGAGTGAAGAATCAAATCAACAAAATTGGAAATGAAAATGGAGAAATAACAACAGACAACACAGAAATACAAAGGATCATAAGAGACTACTATCAGCAATTATATGCCATAAAATGGACAACTTGGAAGAAATGGAAAAATTCTTAGGAAAGTACAACTTTCCAAAACTGAACCAGGAAGAAATAGAAAATCTTAACAGACCCATCACAAGCATGTAATCAGAAATCTTCCAGCAAACAAAAACTCCAGACCAGATGGCTTCACAGTTGAATTCTACCAGAAATTTAGAGAAGAGCTAACACCTATCCTATTCAAACTCTTCCAGAAAATTGCAGAGGAATGTAAACTTGCAAACTCATTGTATGAGGCCACCATCACCCTAATACCAAAACCTGACAAAGATGCCACAAGGAAAGAAAACTACAGGCCAATATCACTGATGAACATAGATGCAAAAATCCTTAACAAAATTCTAGCAAACAGAATCTAACAACATACTAAAAAGATCATATCTCATGACCAAATGGGCTTTATCCAAGGGATGCAAGGATTCTTCAATATCCACAAGTCAATCAATGTAATATACCACGTTAACAGATTGAAAGATAAAACCATATGATTATCTCAATAGATGCAGAGAAAGCCTTTGAAAAATTTCAACATCCATTTATGATAAAGACCCTCCAGAAAGCAGGAATAGAAGGGACATGCAATAACATAATAAAAGCTAATATCACAAACCAACAGCAAACATTATCCTCAATGGTGAAAAACTGAAACCATTTCCCTTAAAGTCAGGAACAAGACAAGGGTGCCCACTCTCACCACTACTATTTGACATAATTTAGGAAGTTTTGGCCACAGCAGTCAGAGCAGAAAAAGAAAGAAAAGGAATCCAGATAGGAAATGAAGAAGTAGAACTCTCACTCTTTGAAGATGACATGACCCTCTACATAGAAAACCCTAAAGACTCCACCAGAAAATTACTAGAGCTAATCAATGAATATAGTAAAGTTGCAGGATATAAAATCAACACACAGAAAGCCTTTGCATTCCTCTACACTAATAATGAGAAAGTAGAAAAAGAACTTAAGGGAACAATTCCATTCACCATTACAACAAAAAAAATAAAATACCTAGGAATATATCTACCTAAAGAAACAAAAGACCTATATATAGAAAACTATAAAACACTGATGAAAGAAATCAAAGAGGACACAAATAGATGGAGAAATATACCATGTTCATGGATTGAAAGAATCAATATAGTGAAAATGGGTATACTACCCAAAGCAATCTATAGATTTAATGTAATCCCTATCAAGCTACCAATGGTATTTTGCACAGAACTGCTGCTGCTGCTGATACCAAGTCGCTTCAGTTGTGTCCAACTCTGTGCAAGCCCATAGATGGCAGCCCACCAGGCTCTGCCATCCCTGGAATTCTCCAGGCAACAAAACTGGATAGGACTGCCATTTCCTTCTCCAATGCAGGAAAATGAAAAGTGAAAGTGAAGTCGCTCAGTCGTGTCCGACTCTTTGCAACCCCATGGACTGCAGCCTACCAGACTACTCTGTCCATGGGATTTTCCAGGCAAGAGTACTGGAGTGGGTTGCCTTTGCCTTCGCCATTTCACAGAACTACAACAAATAATTTCACAAATTGTGTGAAAATACAAAAAACCTCGAATAGCCAAAGCAATCTTGAGAAAGAAGAATGGAACTGGAGGAGCAATCTGCCAGACTTCAGGCTTACTACTGAGCTACAGTCATCAAGACAGTATGGTACTGACACAAAGACAGAAATATAGATCAATGGAACAAAACAGAAAGCCCAGAGATAAATCTATGCACCTATGGACAACTTATCTTTGACAAAGGAGGCAAGAATATACAATGGAGAAAAAACAATCTCTTTAACAAGTGGTGCTGGGAAAACTGGTCAACCACTGGTAAAAGAATGAAACTAGAACACTTTCTAACACCATATACAAAAATAAACTCAACATGGATTAAAGATCTAAACATAAAACCAGAAACTATTAAAACTCCTAGAGGAAAACATAGGCAAAACACTGTCATAAAGCACAGCAGGATCCTCTACGACCCACCTCCCAGAGTAATGGAAATAAAAGCAAAAATAAACAAATGGGACTTTTGCACAACGAAGGAAACTATAAGCCAGGTAAAAAGACAGCCTTCAGACTGGGAGAAAATAATAGCAAATGAAGCAACTGACAAAGAATTAATCTCAAAAATATACAAGCAACTTCTACAGCTCAATTCCAGAAAAATAAAGGACCCAATCAAAAAATGGGCCAAATAACTAAACAGACAGTTCTCCAATGAAGACATACAGGTGGCTAACAAACACATGAAAAGATGCTCAACATCACTTATACCCACCTCCCAGAGTAATGGAAATAAAAGCAAAAATAAACAAATGGGACTTTTGCACAACGAAGGAAACTATAAGCCAGGTAAAAAGACAGCCTTCAGACTGGGAGAAAATAATAGCAAATGAAGCAACTGACAAAGAATTAATCTCAAAAATATACAAGCAACTTCTACAGCTCAATTCCAGAAAAATAAAGGACCCAATCAAAAAATGGGCCAAATAACTAAACAGACAGTTCTCCAATGAAGACATACAGGTGGCTAACAAACACATGAAAAGATGCTCAACATCACTTATTATTAGAGAAATGCAATCAAAACCACAGTGAGTTACCATTTCACGCAAGTCAGAATGGCTGCTATCCAAAAGCCTATAAGCAATAAATGCTGGAGAGGGTATGGAGAAAAGGGAACCCTCTATCAGTGGGAATGAAAACTAGTATAGCCACTATGGAGACCAGTGTGGAGATTCTTTAAAAAATTGGAAATAGAACTGCCATATGACCCAGCAATCCCACTGCTGAGCATACATACTGAGGAACCCAGAACTGAAAGAGACACATGTACCCCAATGTTCATCACAGCACTGTTTATAATAGACAGAACATGGAATCAACCTAGATGTCCATCAGCAGATGAATGGATAAGAAAGCTGTGGTACATGTACACCATGGAATATTACTCAGCCATTTAAAAAGAATACATTTGAATCAGTTTTAATGATGTGGATGAACCTGGAGCTGATAATACAAAGTAAGCCAGAAAGAAAAACACCAATAAAGTATCAGTTCAGTTCAGTTCAGTTGCTCAGTCATGTCCGACTTTTTGCGACCCCATGAATCGCAGCATGCCAGGCCTCCCTGTCCATCACCAACTCCCTGAGTTCACTCAGACTCATGTCCATTGAGTCAGTGATGCCATCCATCCATCTCATCCTCAGTCGTCCCATTCTCCTCCTGCCCCCAATCCCTCCTAGCATCAGAGTCTTTTCCAATGAGTCAATTATTCGCATGAGGTGACCAAAGTACTGGAGTTTCAGCTTTGGCATCATTCCTTCCAAAGAACATCCAGGGCTGATCTCCTTCAGAATGGACTGGTTGGATCTCCTTGCAGTCCAAGGGACTCTCAAGAGTCTTCTCCAACACCACAGTTCAAAA
>SJXQ01012081.1:61847-265761 GCA_006408695.1 Aepyceros melampus | reverse complement strand
CACAGTCAGCTCCTGGTCTTGTTTTTGTTGATTTTATAGAGCTTCTCCATCTTTGGCTGCAAAGAATATAATCAATCTGATTTCAGTGTTGACCATCTGGTGATGTCCATGTGTAGAGTCTTCTCTTGTGTTGTTGGAAGAGGGTTTTTGCTATGACCAGTACATTTTCTTGGCAAAACTCTATTAGTCTTTGCCCTGCTTCATTCCATGTTCCAAGGCCAAATTTGCCTGTTACTCCAGGTGTTTCTTGACTTCCTACTTTTGCATTCCAGTCCCCAAAATGAAAAGGATATCTTTTTTGGATGTTAGTTCTAAAAGATCTTGTAGTTCTTCATAGAACCGTTCAATTTCAGCTTCTTCAGCGTTACTGGTTGGGGCATAGACTTGGATAATTGTGATATTGAATGGTTTGCCTTGGAAATGAACAGAAATCATTCTTTTGTTTTTGAGATTGCATCCAAGTACTACATTTCATACTCCTTTTTTGACCATGATGGCTACTTCATTTCTTCTGAGTGATTCCTGCCCACAGTAGTAGATATAATGGTCATTTGAGTTAAATTCACCCATTCCAGTCCATTTTAGTTGGCTGATTCCTAGAATGTCGATGTTCACCCTTGCCATCTCCTGTTTGACCACTTCCAATTTGCCTTGATTCATGGACCTGACATTCCAGGTTCCTATGCAATACTGCTCTTTACAGCATCAGACCTTGCTTCTATCACCAGTCACATCCACAACTGGGCATTGTTTTTGCTTTGGCTCCATCCCTTCATTCTTTCTGGAGTTATTTCTCCACTGATCTCTAGCATATTGGACACCTAATGACCTGGGGAGTTCCTCTTTCTGTATCCTATCATTTTGCCTTTTCATACTGTTCATGGGGTTCTCAAGGCAAGAATACTGAAGTGGCTTGCCATTCCCTTCTCCAGTGGACCACATTCTGTCAGACCTCTCCACCATGACCTGCCCGTCTTGTGTGCCCCATGGGCATGGCTTAGTTTCATTGAGTTAGACAAGGCTGTGGTCCTAATGTGATTAGATTGACTAGTTTTCTGTGATTATGATTTCAATGTGTCTTCCCTCTGATGCCAAAATATGTATACATCTATCTAAATTTATTACAACTTTTTGTTTCTATGCCCATCTCCCCCAGACAATGTCTCATTCTTGTTCAACAAAAATCTGTTTCAGTGAATGTGAAGAATAGCTAGATGAAAAAGAAAAATTTCTCCTGGAAAGATTACCAAGGGATGATATAAAATCACCCCTATTCTTCACATTCACTGAAATAGATTTTTGTTGACTGGGAGAATTAAGAAAGGCTTCACCAAGAAGGTGATCTTTGTAAAGTTGGCAAAGTGAGACAAGAGCTGTGGAAATAGTGGAGAAATATTACAGATTCAAAAGATGGTTCTAAGAGTTGACAGAATTTTGTTTCTTAAGCAAGACTGAAAAGAAGAGAAAGGTTTTAGTGATGAATGATACCAAGACAAATATCTTATGTGGAGCATCTTGGATAGAAATTTTTAATTAATTTCATCCTGAGAAGAAACATTTGCCTGGTACAAACCCAAAAGTTTTCAAAAGGAGCACAATAAAAGTCTCCCTTGGTTCTCATTCCCATAGAAAAAAGGATGTTTTTAAATTTACTATTAAAAGCTTTATTGAGGTTAATGGATAAAGAAAATAATAAATTACAGTTGGACAAATTTGACATATACATGCACCTTTATAGTCATCACCACAGCCAAGATAAACATAAAGCTAACTTCTAAATTTTCCTTGGACCAATTGATGTTCTCTTCCTGCCCACCTTCCCTGAATACCCCCAGCCTTTAGGAATATCTGCTTTCTGCAACTTAGGATTGGCATTCATTTTAAATAATTTTGTATAAATGAGATCTAACCATGTATTCTTTTTTATCTGGTTTCTTTCACTCTGCGTGTTAGCTTTAAGACTTATTCATATTGTTGTATGCATTCATTCTTCACGCTTTCCTATTGCGAAAGGCATTTTTTGTGTGAATATGTCACAACTTCTTTATCTGCTAATCTTTTTATAGGCATTGGGTTGTTTATAAGTTTGGATGTTATAGATTCCATAAACATCCCTGCACATGTTTTTGTGTGGACATTTGTCTTCATTTCACAGTTGGCACAGTGGTAAAGAATCCTCCTGCCAATGCAGGGCATGCAGAAGATGAATATTCCATCCCTGGTTCAGCAAGATCCCCTCGAGGAGGAAATGGAAACCCACTCCAAAATTCTTGCCTGGGAAATCCCATGGACAGAGGAGCCTGATGGGCTATAGTCCATAGGATTACAAAAAGTTGGACACAGTTGAGCGACTGAGCGTGCACACATGTTCATGAGTAAACATCTAGGAGTAGAATGTTTGAGTCTGATGGTAGCTGTATGTATAATTTTTAAAGTGTCAAACTATTTTTCAAACTGCTTGTACATCCCTGTGAGTTTTGTATGGAGTTTCACTTGTCTCATTTTTTTTTTTTTCTCCAACAGCTGATATATTCAAGTTTTAGCTGGTTTAATAGGTATTCAGTGATATCTCATTACAGTTTGAATTTGCATTTTCCTGATGATGATCAATATTGAATAACTCTCCATTTACTTGTATGCCAGCTATATATTTTCCTTAGTGAAGTTTTTTATTATGTCTTATGCCCACTTGCTATTCAGTTGTGAATACTTATTATTAAGTTTTTGTATGTGTGTGTTTGTGTGTTGTAATTTTTATTTTTGTCTACACTGAGTCTTTGGTGCAGCGGGGGTCTTTGTCGCTGTGCACAGGCTTTCTCTAGTTGTGGCAAGCAGGAGTTACTCTGTAGCTGTGGAGCAGTCTGTAGGGTGTGTGGACTTCAATAGTTGTGGCAAGGGGGCTCAGAAGTTGTGGTGCATGGTCTTAGTTTTCCCACAGCATGTGAGATCTTAATTCTCAGACCAGTAATCTAATTTGCATCCCTTGCACTGGCAGATGGGTTCTCAATCATGGAACCACCAGGGAAGCCCCTATTATTGAGTTTTGAGAGTCTTCCTTCCATTTAAAACTGGTCTAAATATAAATATTTGATCAAATATATAATTTTAAAATATTTCCTTCAACCTTGGGGCTTGTTTTTTAATTCTTTGTCTTTTGAAGAGCAGATATTCTCAGCTTTGATGAAGTGTTATCTAGCAATTTTAATTAGATCTTTCTTTTGGTGTCTTATATAGCATTGCCTAGTGCTTCCTTGGTGACTCAGAGGTGAAGAGTCTGTCTGAAATACAGGTTACACAGGACACACATGTTCTGTCCTTGGGCCAGGAGGATCCCCTGGAGGAGGGCATGATGACCCACTCCAGTTTTCTTGCCTTAAGAATCCAATGGACAGAGGGACCTGGAAGGCTCTGGTCCCTAGGGTCACAAAAAGTTGGATACGACTGAAGTGACTGAGCACACACACATACATATCATTGTCTAACTAAAGATTTTCTCCTATTTTCTTTTAGAAGTTTTAGACTTTTTATTTTTGAATTTAGGTTACCTATATACCATAAAACAATTTTTTTTTGTAAATCATGCAAAGAATGGATTGAAATTCACTTTTTATTTTTAAGATGGACTCCCAAATGAGTACAGCAATATTTACAGAAGAGACTATTCTTTCTCTACAGAACGGCCTTTGCAACTTTGTTGAAAAACAACTGACCTCATTTGTATGGGAGTATTTTGGACTCTCCATTCTGTTTCTGGATTTATTTGCTTCTCTTGATGCACTGTCTTATTCATTTAAACTTTATATAAATGTGTGTGTGTGTGTGTGTGTATATATACACACTATATATAAGACTGCACATCTGTGTCTCTTTTGCTTTCTTGCATACAGGGTTATCGTGGGAGAGGGAGATGGTGGGGTGATTTGGGAGAATGGCATTGAAACATGTATAATATCATGTAAGAAATAAATCGCCAGTCTAGGTTTGATGCAGGATACAGGATGCTTGGGGCTGGTGCACTGGGATGACCCAGAGAGATGGTATGAGGGGGAGGTGAAGGGGGGTTCGTGTACACCTATGGCAGATTCATGTTGATGTATGGTAAAACCAATATAGTATTGTAAAATAAAATAAAATAAATAAATAAAAAAGAATAAAATAACTCTTGAAATCAGATAATATAAGTCTTCCAACGTTTTCCTTGTCAAATTTGTTTTGCCTATTGTAGATCCTTTGCTTTTCTAAATGCATGTTGGGATTAACTCTACAACTTTTTTACCAAAAATAAATAAGTAAATAAATAAAAGCCTCTAGAATTTTGATTGGAATGGCATTGGAGCTATAGATCCATTTGAGGAAAATGATATCTTAAAATCATTAAATTTCCCAAAAGATGAATGAATTGTCTCTATAAAATAAAATAAATAAATAAAAAAGAATAAAATAACTCTTGAAATCAGATAATATAAGTCTTCCAACGTTTTCCTTGTCAAATTTGTTTTGCCTATTGTAGATCCTTTGCTTTTCTAAATGCATGTTGGGATTAACTCTACAACTTTTTTACCAAAAATAAATAAGTAAATAAATAAAAGCCTCTAGAATTTTGATTGGAATGGCATTGGAGCTATAGATCCATTTGAGGAAAATGATATCTTAAAATCATTAAATTTCCCAAAAGATGAATGAATTGTCTCTCTCATCTCTCCATTTATTTACATGTCCTTCAGTTTCTTTCTGTGATATTTTGTAGTTTTCAGTGTATAGGTCTTGCTTGTCTATTGTCAGCTTTATCACTAGGTATTGCATATTACTTTAACATTTTACTTCTTATACTTATTAGTGGATGGGTTGGTCTATATTATCTTATTCTCTGTGGTGAGTAGAAGTTCTATGGTCACTTATCTTTCCTCATCTTACTTAGCCTCTTGACAATATCTTACTTAGCTAATCATTTCTTCATTATATATATATGGCTTCACAGATGTCTTAGTTGTGGCACACAGGGTCTTTAGTTGCAACATGTGGGATGTCGTTCCCTGACCAGGGAATGAACCTGGTTTTCCTGCACTGGGAATGCAGAGTCTTAGTCTGGGGAAGTCCCAGTTCTTCATTGTCGAAATCATCTCATCTCTGTAGCACCATATTCTCCTGACTTTTCTTCTTATTCCTCCTTCTCAAACTGCTTTATCTCTTTATTTGACCTCAAAATATTAAAATGTCTCAAGTTTAGCTCTATTTCTTCCAGTTTTCTATTCTATAGTTTCTCTTTTTGTATTCTTCATTAGCATTAAATTTCATCTGTTTGCTGACATCATGATTTTTCCAGTAGTCATGTATGGATGTGAGAGTTGGACATAAAGAAGGCTGAGCACTGAAAGATTGATACTTTCAAGCTGCAGTGTTAAAGACTCTTGAGAGTCCCTTCGACAGCAAGGGAATAAAACCAGTCAATCCTGGAGGAAATCAACCCTGAATATTCACTGGAAGTATTTTTGTTGACACTTCAATACTTTGGTCACCTGTTGTGAGAGCCAACTCATTGGAAAAGACCTTGATGCTGGGAAATATTAAGGAGAAGAAGGGGATGATAGAGGGCAAGGTGGCTGGATGGCATCATTGACTCAATGGAGATGAGTTTGAGCAAGCTCTGGGAGTTGGTGATAGACAGGGAAGCTTGGCATGCTGCATTCCATGGGGTCGCAAAGAGTCAGACATGACTAAGCAACTGAATTGAACTATGAAAGTAGAATTTTCATAGTGGACTGTATATGACTTCTTAGATAATTTTTGCATATATTTAATCATTGCCTTGTTGATTTTGGTTCAAGGGACTTTAGCTATTTTAGAATATCACTAACAAATCTTTGCAGCTTTAAATATCTAACTGATATTAAAATTAATATGTGATTTGAAAACCATTTTTCTCATCCAATCAGTGATTAAATAGTGCCAAATATAGGCAGAAAACTGTAGTGCTATGGTAGAAGTTTTATTCAGGATCATCAATAGCCATTAATCAATACTTAAGTAACCCTCTTAAGAGTACTATCACTCAAAATAATATTTATTACTTTATTTTCAAGAGTTTTATGTGATATTTTTCTTTGTTTGTAAAAGAAAGAGCATTTTTACTTTTTTTTTCTGCACTGGAAAATAATTTTATTGAGATACTAACAGTCGTGCAATCTGTTATGATATTAGGCCCCCTCTTCCTTCATAATTCTGTCCTTCTTGAGTTGTCCCATTAATGTTTTCTTGTCCTCCACAACCTGGAAGCTGTGAAGGCCAAATTTGGAGGTGGGATCAATAGACTTGAAATCACCTTCTCTGGGGCCCACCATTTGGTCTACATCAGCAAGGACTTGCAGGTGAGCACTGCTTCTTGGTTCCTATCATGCAGCCTTTGAGCATAACAAAGTCATTGGTCACTTCACCACAGTGGACAAAGACACACAGGGGGTTGATATTCTTGTCAGGCAGATCATAATCAGTAGAGGCATTGTTCTTGATCAGTTTGCCCTCCTTGATGAAGTATCCTTGGTTAATATCATAGATCTTCTTGTTGATCTATGTGTGGTGATGGTTGCATTTCTGCCCAGCCGGAGCTATAGAGAAGGTTACCCAAGCAGGACAATGCAACTCAAAGAAGGCAACCTTGTGAAGTCTTTGGTGGGCCTTACATGGTAGCTTATTGGTATGCCCACAGCTGGCCACCTCTTTTAGCCTTTGCCCTTGGCCACCCCAATGACATCAATCACTTGATACTGCCAAGCATTTGATTCTCATGGGCATAGCTCAGCTTTTAGCCATAGTGCCTCTGTTAACTTGGAAGTCCCTGAGGTAGGCCTTCTGGCATGGAGAAAGAAGGCACATCTGGGTGTGGGCAATGACATGCATGACCTGGCAGTACTTCTTCATGTTGCTGAAGTCTTTCTCCAAATGTAATGTTTCTTGCCATCTATATCCTGCCTCTTCTGGTACTACTTGGTGAATGCCTTCTTAGGTTTATGCCAGGTCCTACAGAAGGGCCTTTTGCACTCATTGCTAATATGCTCAACACAGATGTTCTCAAAGGTCCAGAGGCCTCTATGTGTTTCCATGTAATCTACAAGCCCCATACTCACAGTGGGCAGCATCTCCACTATGGTCAGCCTCCACAACTTCCTTCTTGTTCACCTTGGACTCTGGCATATTGATCTTCCCCATGATGTGGGTCCTGCCAGCCTTGTAGCTGAGGAAGGCTGTGAGGTTCACAAGCTTAGAAGAGTGATCCTTGAGGAAGCTCTTCATCTTCCTGTGGTGCCAGCTGCTGCACTTCCAAGGCAGGTAGGGGACTCATGCCTGGGAGTGGAGAACTTCCTGTGAGGCATCCTGCCATCAGATGCTGCCAGTGGAGCACTTTATGTTACTTTGGATTGGTTTCCTCCCAGGGAACTCATACTGATACTCAATAATCTTCACTTTTCATCCTATAGGTCATTGTCCATTACTTTAAAAATCAGTTCTCAAACTTATTAAAAACATCACACAAGTTTCCAGAATCTACCATTTTGGAAATGGAACTGTGTATCTGTCTTTGGTCATGACATTATTCGCATTTCCTGTATTGTTCCAAGAATAATGATAGTGGGCATGAAATAATACCTTTAAATTCATTATACTGAGAAGCAATTTGTCAAGACTGGGATGCATGGATTTATTCAAAACAGATGGATAATTTCTTATGAGTTTTCAGCTTACTTTGAGCTAAAATCCGTTTCTTCTGATGTTTACTCTTTTCATTCCTTTTTTTTTTTTTTTTTAAAGCTCGCTGTAGCAGATCATAAATCTTCAAAGTGAAAGTACTGACATGGATGCTATACAGATCTTATTTTGAACTTTGCTTTAAATTAAATTTCAGGTTTCATTGAAGGCAGAGAATTTTAAGAAATCAGATACATTTAAGATAAGCATATTTCATATGTGAATTATCTGCAACTTTAAACATCACAAGATAGTTATGAAAGATATTAAGAGCAGTGAAATAGGATAAGCTGTTTGTTTTGATTAGTTGGGAAATCAGAGAAGAGGCACTAAGAACATAGTTAAAGGATTAACATTGATTCACTGATCCAGGATACATTGATAAGTTGTCAAGAGTAATTAAAATGAACTACCTAAATAAAACTTTTTCCAATTAAAATTTTTCTTTGAACTTCAGAAAATTTTCTTATAAAAATGATTTATACAATTCATGAGAAATTTGTGTTGACAAAGAAATAAAATATATGTGAAAAAATCAGTTAACAGTGAATGTAACCCTCACTTACTAACAAACAAAAGTCCACTGACTGTAGAAAACATCAGATTTTGATTGATTAACTCAAAAAGAGGGATTAAGAAAGTGTTTTTTCTTAGAGAATTAATTTTATACTTTTTATCTTTTGACAACTTGCTAGAAATATCCAATATGCTGAAACATTTCCTTCAGTTATTTAAGCACTAATCTTCATAATAATTAATTCTATCTTCAGTTATGAGCATTATTCATTAATTAAGAATAGAGTGCGCACTAAAATTGACATATATAAACATGAACTCTGGAAAGGTAGACTCAACCATGGTAATGGAAGCAAGATATCCTAATAAAAATCCCTAAAAAAAAATTTTTGTTTGAAATGGTATGGACCTAACAGAAGCAGAAGATATTGAGAAGTGGCAAGAATACACAGAAGAACTGTACAAAAAAGACAATCACGACCCAGAAAATCATGATGGTGTGATGACTCACCTAGAGCCAGACATCCTGGAATGTGAAGGCAAGTGGGATTTAGAAAGCATCACTACAAACAAAGTTAGTGGAGGTGATGGAATTCCAGTTGAGCTCTTTCAAATCTTGAAAGATGATGCGGTGAAAGTGCTGCACTCAATATGCCAGCACATTTAGAAAACTCAGCAGTGGCCACAGGACTGGAAAAGGGCAGTTTTCATTCCAATCCCAAAGAAATATAATGCCAAAGAATGCTCAAACTACCGCACAATTGCACTCATCTCACATGCNCGAAAGCATCAAATATAAAGAAAACTATGAAGAAAACTGAGAGCTGAAGAATTGATGCTTTTGAACTGTGGTGTTGGAGAAGACTCTTGAGAGTCCCTTGGACTGCAAGGAGATCCAACCAGTCCATTCTGAAGGAGATCACCCCTGGGATTTCTTTGGAAGGAATGATGCTGAAGCTGGAACTCCAGTACTTTGGCCACCTGATGTGAAGAGTTGACTCATTGGAAAAGACTCTGATGCTAGGAGGGCTTGGGGGCAGGAGGAGAAGGGGACGACAAAGGATGAGATGGCATCAGCGACTCGATGGACCTGAGTTTGAGTGACCTCCAGGAGATGGTGATGGACAGGGAGGCCTGGTGTGCTGTGATTCACGGGGTTGCAGAGTCGGATACGACTGAGTGACTGAACTGAACTGAACATTTTGAGAAGTGTTTTTCCCCTATGTCTGCTTTTCAATTCATGCACAAGAAATTTATGCAAATTCTAAGAATTATTATACCATTTATTTCTAAAACTTTCATGCTTATGTCTAAGTGAATTTGGGAAGGCTCAAGATTTACATAAATAAAACTGATAAACAAATTATAGACTATAAAAATGTGGAGAGAGGAAAGTCAATATGCTAAAACCTGTAGTTTAAGATTCAAAAATGTTTCTTGTCTTCTAAAAGTCTTATGGAATATCTTTCCAACTCAGAGTTAATTCTCATGCAATGAAAAAATATCAAAATTTTAAAATATTTGCATATCTAGTGCAATACTAGGCTTATGTCAACCAAATAAGATAACTGTGTTAAGTATTTCCTGCTCAAATCCTTTTTGTAAAGATTCTGCTTAAGATAATTTACATTGATTGCATATACTAAATTTATGAGATATGTGCTTAAAAATTTTTTTGTCATGGTTGAAAGAGTCTTAATTTTCCTATCCTTATAATTAAGCTTTTCTGTGAATGCTTACTCTCTACCTTCTGATCCTTGCATTGCCACTTAACGAAAATGTTGACAAGGCTAAATCTCTTAAACAGAAAGAGGAGAAGTTAAATATAACTCCATGAATTCAATACTGAGAATTCAATTTGGAACTTGGGAGAATAATTTGAGAAGGTCCTTGGAAAGAAAACGGTTGAAATTTGAAAAGAATAAAATAATTAAAAACAAACACAATCCTGAATTTTAAAATTCTCTTTATAACAGAAATCCAGAGAATGACATACAAGCTAGACTAAAAGCTTCCCCTATGACTGTCAGCATTTTAATGGCTTTGAGCTGCCACATTGTGACAGATCTGCATTATAGAATGAACAATAAATGCTATCAGTAGGGAAAGTTAAGAAAAATTAGAAAACACAAGAAAGTTGCCTGGTTCTGCATGTAAATATTTCTTTTTTTCTTATTGACTAATTGCTTCTACGTAAAAATTTTCAGTGTTGTTCATCTTGCAAGAAACCTCACAGAGCATGTTCTGCACTTAAACTACAACTGTGACCAGCCTCTCTAAAGAGCCGCTGCTCTGAGCAATCACTAAAAAGTCACTTTCTTCTGGGAAGAAATGTTTTCACGTCTGCCTTCTATTCTCTATTTTGAATTAGTTTATTATAAACCAGACTACATGTCAATGGGAAGACATTATGAGATTTTTAGGTGAGCAGGCACAAGATCTAGTTCCGAGTGCTTTCAAGGTGAAGTGAAGTGAAAGTCGCTCAGTCGTGTCCGATTCTTTGCAACCCCATGGACTATACACTCAACGGAATTCTCCTGGCCAGAATACTGGGGTGGGTAGCCTTTCCCTTCTCTAGGGGATCTTCCTAACCCAAGGATCAAACCCAGGTCTCGGGCACTGCAGGTGGACTGTTTACAGCTGAGCCACAAGGGAAGCCCAAGAATATTGGAGTGGGTAGCCTATCGCTTCTCCAGTGGATCTTCCTAACCCAGAAATTGAAACAGGTTCTCCTGCATTGCAGGCAGATTCTTTACCAGCTGAGCTATCAGGGAAGATGCCTTCAAGATGCTGGGTAATATTAAGGTACTGAAGTGTTGTAGGCAGAATTCTAAAAAGGATCTACAAGATTCCCTGAACAGTATCTGGCATATGGTAAATGGAAAGAAGCTCTATGCAGTCAGCTAAAACAAGACAGACAGCTGATGTGGCTCAGATCATGAATTCCTTACTGCCAAATTCAGACTTAAATTGAAGAAAGTAAGGAAAACCACTAGACCATTCAGGTATGACCTAAATCAAATCCCTTATGATTATACAGTGGAAGTGAGAAATAGATTTATGGGACTAGATCTGATAGATAGAGTGCCTGATGAACTATGGACTAAGGTTCATGACATTGTACAGGAGATAGGGATCAAGACGATCCCCATGGAAAAGAAATGCAAAAAAGCAAAATGGCTGTCTGGGGAGGCCTTACAGATAGCCATGAAAAGAAGAGAAGGGAAAAGGAAAGGAGAAGGGAAAGATATAAGCATCTGAATGCAGAGTTCCAAAAAATAGCAAGGAGAGATAAGAAGGCCTTTCTCAGCGATCAATGCAAATAAATAGAGGAAAACAACAGAATGGGAAAGACTAGAGATCTCTTCAAGAAAATTAGAGATACCAAGGGAACATTTCATGCAAAGATGGGCTCGATAAAGGACAGAAGTTGTACAGACCTAACAGAAGCAGAAGATATTAAGAAGAGGTGGCAAGAATACACAGAAGAACTGTACAAAAAGGATCTTCATGACCAAGATAATTACAATGGTGAGATCACTCACCTAGAGCCAGACATCCTGGAATGTGAAGTCAAGTAGGCCTTAGAAAGCATCACTACAAACAAAGCTAGTGGAGGTGATGGAATTCCAGTTGAGCTATTTCAAATCCTAAAAGATGACGCTGTGAAAGTGCTACACTCAATATGCCAGCAAATGTAGAAAACTCAGCAGTGGCCACAGGACTGGAAAAGGGCAGTTTTAATTCCAATCCCAAAGAAAGGCAATGCCAAAGAATGCCCAAACTACCACACAATGGCATTCATCTCACATGCTAGTAAAGTAATGCTCAAAACTCTCCACACCAGGCTTCAGCAATACGTGAACTGTGAAATTCCTGATGTTCAAGCTGGTTTTAGAAAAGGCAGAGGAACCAGAGATCAAATTGTCAACATCTGCTGGATCATGGAAAAAGCAAGAGAGTTCCAGAAAAACATCTATTTCTGCTTTCTTGACTATGCCAAAGCCTTTGACTGTGGAGATCACAATAAACTGTGGAAAATTCTTCAAGAGATGGAAATACCAGACCACCTGACCTGCCTCTTGAGAAATCTGTATGCAGGTGAGGAAGCAACAGTGAGAACTCGACATGGAACAACAGACTGGTTGCAAATAGAAAAAGGAGTACGTCAAGGGTGTATATTGTCACTCTGCTTATTTAATTTCTATGCAGAGTACATCATTAGAAATGCTGGACTGGAAGAAACACAAGCTGGAATCAAGATTGCTGGGAGAAATATCAATAATCTCAGATATGCAGATGACACCACCCTTATGATAGAAAGTGAAGAGGAACTCAAAAGCAACATTAATATTAGTGGCAATGTGAGGATTTATAGAATCAGCAGCATAAGTAAGTAAAGTTTTATATAATGCACAAGACCTGAATAGTGGTCCTCTCTGCACCCTCTGCCTGCAGATTTCTGTACCCAGCTCCTAACTGAATTATCTATGTAGTGCACGTGTGCATGCTGTCATGTCCAATTCTTTGTGACTTTGTGCACTGGTTCCCCACTGAGCTCCTCTGTCCATGGGATTCCCCAGGCATGAATACTGGAATGGGTTGCCATTTACTCCTGCAGGGGATCTTTTCAGCTCAGGGACTGAACCAGCTTCTCCTGTGTCCCCTGCATTAGCAGGTGGATTCTTTTACCACTGAGCCACCTGGAAAGCCCACATCTATGTAGAAGGCACTTTATAAAATGTAATGTTTCTATTTCCAGGTAAAATTTGAAGTCTTTATTGGAGTAAATTTACTTCAATTTAACTTTGTATGGATTTTATTTTTCTTAAAGACAATAAAAATAGCAAAACCATACCTATTCTTAGAATATGTTGCTCATATGTGCTAGAAGATCCTAAGAGTTTTTGTCTTAAAGAATTCTTTTTTCACTTAGGGAAGTTTTAAGCTAAGTAAGGTAAAGCTCCATATGGGAGATTTATTAATACTGATAAAATAACAACTTCTTTAAAACAACTTTCAATTCTTCAAACTCCATTGAAGAGTCTGTGAAGAAATATTACTGTAATACCTGAAATAGCTCTCATCTCTCCATCTTAGGACAACTTCTCTAATGCTCTCAAATGTGGTGTGGAAAAAATTACCTAGGATGCCCTTTTATTTTTAGTTCCTTCTTTCTTTATGGATAAAAATGAAATCTACTGATTTCATAAACTGTTCATTCTATTAAATTTGAATTTTTATTTTGCCTTTCTTTAGTTCTTATATCATTGCTTAATGTTGTATTATTAATATTTATTACAGAGTATGCCTTAAAAGCAAAGTATGTACTTGGTAATGTAAGTGAAGTTATCATATGCTTATTTTGTGCTATCCATAGACTTGCATACTACAAAAAAATAGAGCTTTTGATTTCATATTCAAAGTTATCTAGATTTAACTACCCTCTCTGAGCCCTTGGATCCACATTTACTTGAAGTTTAAGTAATACATGAGCTTTTAAAAGTCAAGATGTTAAGTTCCCATCTTTAATCCTTGCTAATTATGTCACTATGACCAATTAATTTAATCTTCAAGGAATTCAATTTTTCATCTGCAAATTTGGGATTATAATAATGCTATCCTTAGAGGAATTTTTGTAAGGTTTAAATGAGATATTTATGCTGAAGGTGTGACACATGTATAGCTTTTATTAAGGTTGATGTAACTCCCCACTATAAAGTGGGGAATTCTAGTAACTGTCTTAAGTTGTTATGAGACAGTATGGTAGAATATCTAAACAATTATTGGATAATATTAGCATTTGAATGTTTCTTTTTAAAATGATCCTTCACTCGTAATCCCCAATGCATGCAAATACATACCTATTTTTGAACACCACCACCACAAAATGGATCCAGAAGTGCATTTTACCTACTTGGTATAATTCTGCTATGGAATGGTAAGGAGTGATAAAAGGCCTTTTAAAATGAACAACACAAAGAAACAGAGGGAAACAACAGACTGGGAAAGACTGGAGATCTTTCCAAGAAAATTGGAGATACCAAGGGAACATTTCACGAAAGGATGGGCATGATAAAGGACAAAAAAAAAAATAGTAAGAACCTAACAGAACCAGAAGAAATTAAGAAGTGGCAAGAATACACAGAAGAACTATACACAAAAGGGTTAATGACTCACATAACCATGGAGGTATAGTCACTCCCCTAGAGCTGGATATCTTGGAGTGTGAAGTCAAGTGAGCTTTAGGAAACATTATTATGTACAAAGCTATTGAAGGTGATAGCATTTCAGCTGAGCTGTTTAAAACCTAAAAGATGATGCTGTTAAAGAGCTACATACAATATGACAACAAATTTGTAAAACTCAGCAGTGGTCATAGGACTGGGAAAGCTTGGTTTTCCTTCCAATTCCAAAGAAGGGCAATGCCAAAGAATGTTCAAACTACTGTACAACTGCACTCATTTCACATGCTAGCAAGGTAATACTCAAATCCTCCAAGCTAGCCTTCAGCAGTACATTAACAGAGAACTTTCAGATGCACAAGTTGGATTTAGAAAGGCAGGGGAACCAGAGATCAAATGGCCAACAATTGTTGTATTGTGGAGAAAGCAAGAGAGTGCCAGAAAAAACATCTTCTGCTTTGTTGACTACACTAAAGCCTTTGGCTGTGTGGATCAAAACAAACTGTGGAATATTCTCAAAGACATGGGAATATCAGACCACCTTACTTGCTTCCCAAGAAAACTGTATGCAGATCAAGAAGCAACAATGATGAGTATGTCAAGACTTTATATTGTCACCCTGTTTATTTAACTCATTTGCAGAGTGCATCAAGTGAAATGCTGGGCTAGATGAATCACAAGCTGAAATAAAGATAGCCAGGAGAAATATCAACAACCTCAGATATGCAGATGATACCACTCTAATGGCAGAAAGAGAAGAGGGACTTAAGAGCCTCCTGATGATAGTAAAAGAGGAGAGTTTCAAGTTGGCTTTAAACTCAACATTAAAAAAACTAAGATTATGGCATCTGGTCCCATTATTTTATGGCAAATAGAAGGGGGGAAAGTGGAAGCAGTGCCAGATTTTATTTTCTTAGGCTCCAAATCATTCTGGATAGTAACTGCAGCCACAAAATTAAAAGATAGTTGTTCCTTGGAAGGAAAGCTATGACAAATCTACAGATTATGCTAAAAAGCAGAGACAGTTCAGTTCAGTTGCTCAGTCATGTCTGACTCTGTGATCTCATGGACCACAGCACATCAGGCTTCCATGTCCATCACCAAATCCCATAGCTTGCTCAAAGTCATGCCATTGAGTAAGCGATGCCTCCAACCATCTCATCCTCTGTTGCCTCTTTTCCTCCTGCCTTCAATCTTTTCCAATCAGGGTCTTTCCCAATGAGTCAGTTCTTCACATCAGGTGGCCATAATATTGGAGTTTCAGTTTCAGCATCAGTCCTTCCAATGAATATTTAGGGCTGATTTCCTTTAGGATGGACTGGCTTGATCTCTTTGCAGTCCAAGGGACTCTCAAGAGTGTTCTCCAATACCACAGTTTAAAAGCATCAATTCTTCAGTGCTCAGCTTATTTCTTCTTCAAAAGCATCAATTCTTCAGTGCTCAGCAAGAATCCCTTAGAAGAAATGAAGTAGCCCTCATAATCAACAAGAGTCCAAAATGCAGTACTTGGGTGCAATCTCGAAAATGACAGAATGATCTCTGTTCATTTCCAGGTCAAACCATTCAATATTACAGTAATCCAAGTCTATGCCCCAATCAGTAATGCTGAAGAAGCTGAAGTTGAACTGTTCTATGAAGACCTACAAGACTTTCTAGAACTAACACCCCTCCTCCCCAAAGATGTCCTTTTTTTTTATTATAAGGGAATGGAATACAAAAGTAGAAAGTCAAGGGATACCTGGAGTAACAGAAAAATTTGGTCTTGGAGTACAGAATGAGGCAGGGCAATTGCTTAACAGAGTTTTGTCAAGAGAATACACTGGTCATAGCAAACACCTTCTTCCAACAACACAGGAGAAGATTCTACATATGGACATTGCCAGATGGTCAATATTGAAATTAGATTGATTATATTCTTTGCAGTGAAAATGGAGGAATTCTACACAGTCAGCAAAAACAAGAGTAGGAGCTGACTGTGGCTTGGATCATGAACTCCTTATTGCAAAAAGCAGACATGTCACTTTGCTAAGAAAGGTTCACACAATCAAAGCTATGTTCTTCTTGTTGGTTTTTATCCAGTAGTCCTGCATGGATGTGAGAGCTGGACCACAAATAAGGCTGACAGCTGAAGAACTGATCTTTTCAAATTGTGGTGCTGGTGAAGACCATGAGAGTTGCTTGGACTACAAGGAGATCAAACCAGGGAATCAACCCCAAATATTCATTGGAAGGACTGATGCTGAAACTCCAATACTTTGGCCATATGATGGAAAGAGCAGACTCACTTGAAAAGATTCTAATGCTGGAAATATTGAGGGCAAAAGGAGAAGACTGTAGCAGAGGATGAGATGGTTATCATCACCAACTTAATGGACATGAATTTGAGCAGACTCCATGAGACAGTGAAGGACAGGGAAGCCTGATGTGCTACAGTCCATGGGGTCTCAAAGAATTGGACATGACTTAGTGTCTGAACAGCAACAACACAAGAATAAAATGGAATAGCACATGAACATAGCAGTAGCCTTCTTTGCTTTGTCCTCATCATAAAAATATTAATCTGTTACTTTTAGCGCATGCTTGATGAAAACTATGGCAGGAAGTCTACTTCTATAGTCATTTCCTATTATTTTGTTTTCTTTTAACTCACACAAAATAGTATTACTCATGGCATAGGATTGTGTCTGATAGTTGCATAATTCCACTCACATCCAACTTTATGGTTTCCACCCTAGATCTCCTAAAGTGGCGCAGGTAATTCATTCAGAAGGATGCTGGGAGGTGCTATAAGCAGTTCACCCCTGGGAACTTATTCCTTTAGTGGCAGAAAAGTCCTCATGTAGTTTCATCAATGGAGGCTTTTGGGAGACATATGATCAGGCTGTTCATTGTCCTAAGAGCTAAAAATTCACTTTTGGAGATGTGACCACAACCACTACCTTCTGATTAGTTTAAAAGGATTGCATCATTTTTCCTGAAGCTAATGAAAGGGGAAGACACAGAGCCCCCATTTTGTGCACCCATCTTTACAGTGTGGGGCAAGTGGAACAAACAGCATATATGTAGTTTAAATGCTTACTATTATGATTCAAGTACAGTACTCTATAAACATTTATCATTTAAAAATCAATTGAAAATGAATATTATCATGTCTCTCCTAAAACTTTAAAGCCAATTAAAACTGTTATGTCAAACAGTGCCTGGAAATACAAAATTCAACTATTCTTTTAACAAAAGATGTAAAAGCAGGGTTTATAAAACTCACTAATTGGCCTTAAAACTGCTGCTTAAAAAAGCATTACAAATGTCCTCTTAGGAACATATCAGATCATCACGAAGAGCCAATGGTCAAACAACCCCCACAATCTGAAATTTATTGACTTTACCAAGGTATACCCTACTTGTTACACACACATGCAGATGTAATTAAGTAGCATGTGTGGTATAATAGGCCATGAGACCATGATCATTTATGTACAACTTACTTTCTCTAAATGTCAGCAGAGCTCTGGCTAATAGTCTTGGATCGATTGATAATTGTAACAGAAGGAGAATGTTGTTAATTAAATAGGCACCATAGCATAATCATTAATAATTGGTTAACTTTGTGTGTTTTAAGTGTCAGACAAATCAGCAACTGGGATCCCCATTAACAATTGTGTCATCTTCTACAAATTACTATCTCTGAACTTTAAATTTCTTCACTTATAAACTGAGAATAATACCTCTGCGTGGGGTTATTATAAAGTTTAAATAATATTACACAGTAAAAGCTTGATAGATGTTCATTGTTATTTTTATTAATTATAATAGAATTTGGCACCATTCAGATTCTGTTTCACTAAAATTACATTAAGTAACTAAACCATTGTAAGGTTGTTTACAAAGGTAAAATAGTTTGGACTCCATGATTTCAAGTAATATTGAAAATTTGAATTTCTCAGTAGAAAAGGGAAATGTATATTTGATAAAAGAGATTAGAACCTGACTTACAAGTATCAGTATGGATATGTATTGGGAATATATTTTATTTTTATGAAGGAAAACATTTGCTTAACTCTGTACACTGGAAAAGTTTAGAGTCAATTGTCAACTCAGTAGGAATGAGTAACCTAAGTAAACATTGTGTGGTCTCTAAATACTATTTCCCACTATAAAGGAACTAAGCCTCATTAGAAGCCTGGCACACAAAATGTACAAGAAATGCATGGATAATTTGCAATGACCAGAATGCACGCAGACTATCATAGACTTTATGATTGTATTAAAAAGATTCAAGAGAACAACAGAAGCTTCCATTGGCCAAGAATGGGCCGAACTGAGCATTAGTAAGCATAGTAAACCTAAAAGATATCAAATTATATAAAACCCATGGGATCATGACAATATTAAAAAGAGAAGTGATAATGTTTAGTAGTGATTTCACTTATTTTAAAATTGCCAAGTAAAGTATCAAGCACTTTCCTGACTTTTTATATATACTCTTCCACTGGAAATGAAATAGTAGATGATAATTTTCTCTTTATAGAAGTATTCTAGCTAATAGAGGAAAAAGAAAGGATGGTGCTAGAATATCACCATTTCTCAGCTCTAAAGGATGAATGCATTCAGACTTTTATTAGTTATGGCTGCCACTATCACAAAAAAAGAGAAACAACCATATATATATATAATATATATATATATATATCAAAATGAATAGAACTTATTTGGATTCTGACTTTAAATAACAAACAATGAAAAAGAAAGAGTATCATTTATGTGGTGATTCAAACAGTGAGTAGCCATTGGGCAATATTAAGAGACTGGTTAACCTTTTTACAGGTGAAAATGTTATTATGGCTGTTTTATTAAAAATGGTAATCATATTTTGAAATTCCTGTGATATCTTTTCAGATAAAGTGATTTAAACAAGCATGGTCTTACCATAGAAAATTATTTGGCATGTATTTCTCAGATAATTTTTTCACTTAAATTCATTTTTTTAAATAATAAAAATATACTAACCTTTTTAAAATGTGGAACTAGCTTCAGATCACATGGCTATAATTGGAACAACAGGTTGTCATGTCTGCTTTAAGCCTCTCCTCAGCTCCCCAAGGACAAGGACTGTGGCTCATTCGTTCTCTATCCTGACGGTCTAGAATAACGCTGTTATAGTTGGTGCTGAAGAAATATTTGTTTGAACTTATGTTGAACTCAGCTGTGTACTAATCATATTATCACAAGTAATAATATTCTCTTATATGAGTGAAACACACACTAAGCTTTTTAAATAGATAAATAAAACAAAATATTTTATAATAAATTATAATAAATAATAATTATATATAAAATAAACAATAAACAAAATACATTTATTTTATTTATAATAAATATATGTATATTTATAATAAATTAAATGAATAAATGTTTTACTTTTTTATAAAATAAAGTAAAAAATAAATTAAAAAAAATAAAAATTTACCAAGCTTTTAAAAATGTGGAGCTAGCCTTCAGATCATGTGGCTATAATTGGAACAACAGGTTGACATGTCTGCTTTAAGCCTCTCCTCAGCTCCCCAAGGACAAGGACTACGGCTCATTAACTCTCTATCCTGAGTGCTTAGAATAACGCTGTTAGAGTTGGTGCTGAAGAAATATTTGTTTGAACTCATGTTGAACTCAACTGGGTACTAATCATATTATCACAAATAATAAATTTTCTTTCATATGAGTGAAACATACACTAAACTTTCCCATTCATTTGGTCACAAGACAAGAGGCTTTACAAAAGCAAACATATGTTTTCCTATGAGAAAATTTATTTATTCAATTGTTGGCTGAATTAGACTTAATTTCATGCTGTGTGTTTTTCAGGACAAGAATGGAAAATGGAAAGATGATGCACTTAATACTTTCTGTGTGCTGAGTTCTTTGTGTGTTACTACCATGTAATCCTCACGGGAGTGGTTGGTGACATTTCAAGCATTTTACAGTGGAGGATGCAATGGACTGGGGAGGGGGTATCAGTGAGCTTAACAGACTTTTAAACTTAGCTCAAGAGTAAGATGGAGAAGGCAATGGCATCCCACTCCAATACTCTTACCTGGAAAATCCCATGGACAGAGGAGCCTGAGAGGCTGCAGTCCACGGGGTCATGAAGAATCGGACACGACTGAGCGACTTCACTTTCACTTTTCACTTTCATGCATTGGAGAAGGAAATGGCAACACACTCCAGTGTTCTTGCCTGGAGAATCCCAGGGATGGGGGAGCTGGTGGGCTGCCGTCTATGGGGTCGCACAGAGTCGGACACACCTGAAGTGACTTAGCAGCAGCAGCAAGACTATGAAGTAGATTCGTACCAATTTGTCGATTCCATACCTATATATGCTTCTTTCAGTTAGAGTAAACCTCTTGGAATAGGAAAGTAGGTGACTATTCTCCTTATGGCAGTCAAAATGACCCATTAACTGTTTTTCATGTTGTATTAGACATCTACACATGATACAGAGCCCAGGAAAACTTGGGTTGTATTTCAAAGGAAACCTCTACAGAGAGAAGTTGAAGGTGATTCTATATTCAGGTAATTTACAGTCATTGTGGCCCAGAGTATTATCTTTTCTGATGTATTTTTAAAAATCACAAATACAAACAAAATTAGGAAAATGTATATGAGACCCTTTTAAATATAAGAAAGTGGTCATACAGATTCTTAAAGTCAATTGTGTCATAAATGAGTTGAAAATGTGATCTTACCGAGAAGCCTATATTTAAAAGCTATAGTTCTGATAAATAACTAACCTGCTCAGCCAGCTTTATCATTTGGACACAGTTCTCCAGCTAATCATTGCATCACTTATTAATTTAACTAACTTTTACTTTGCCTTGTTTGCAAAGAGTTTTGAATGCATTTATGAAACCCTCAGTACTCACTCTATGGCAGATAAAACAGTTTGTGAAGTTACCTTCCTGAAGCAATGTTGATTGTTATAAAGATGACTCTATATTAAATTATTTTATATGAAATAGTCTATGGTATATCTAAGAGTTTTATCTACATATATATTTGTTCTTTTTCCATTTCTCTATGCCTGCATTAAGAAATGCAATATGATTACAGTATGTTCCCCATTTTGGTGTCTTTACACAAATACCCTAGTTTCCTTTTAAAGCACTTAGCAGCAACATTGTTATTTGGTGAATGTCTCAACTTAAGCCAAAAAATATAGTTCATAGTGCAATAAAAGCAATATTCTTAATTTAAATCTGAGGTCCCTGGAGCAGTGTGTTATTGTATCATCTCTGGATACAACTTTAAAAGCTATATATATATATTTTCTCAAGCATTATTCCTTGGGCATATATTAGAAGATCTGATTTTCATGAACAGAACAATTGTACATTATGGTTCAAATAAGATAACATGCTGTGAAGAGTTTCATAATGAATAATTTGTAATCTCAAGTGTCAGTTACACATTTAGAAAATCTTCTATACCTCAATCTGTGGAGTGAGCCATGACTCAGGCAGAATTGTAGGAAATGCCACACCAAGTTGTCAAAGGAAACAAGGTCTAAAAACTGGAGAGAAACAAGCCAGTCCAAAAGGTGACTTACTTAATGTTAAATTAATGTTAAGGATTAATTAGAAAGATAAATTGCTTAGCAGGATGTTGCTGTTGTTGTTGCTGTTTAGTCAGTAAGTTGTATCTCACTCTTTGTGACCCCATGGACTGAAGCACACCAGGCTTCCATGCCCTTCACTATCTTCCAGAGTTTGCCCAAACTCATGTACATTGAGATGGTGATGCCATCCAACCATTTTATCTTTCGGTGACCCCTTCTACTCTTGCTTTCAATCTTTCCCAGCATCAGGGTCTCTTGCCAGTAGAAACAGCAATGCAAGCTAGTGCAGAAAAGTCTGAACTGGGTCTCTTCCAATGACCAAGTTCTTTGCATCAGGTTGCCAGACTATTGGAGCTTCAGCATCAATACTTGCAATGAATATGCAGGACTGATTTCCTTTAGGATTAACTGGTTTGATCTCCTTGCTGTCCAAGGGACTCTCAAGAGTCTTCTCCAACACCACAGTTTGAGAACATCAGCCTTTTGGCACTCAGCCTTCTTTCTGATCCATCTCTCACATCCTTGCATGACTACTGGTAAAACCATAGCTTTGACCATGAAAAGGCTTAATAGTTTGGACTTGTTTAAATTTAATTAACAAATGTGAGTTTTCTATATAAATTGATATTTTCTTTTAAAACCAAACAACTTTCTTCACAAAGCTAATATAACCAAGTATCACACCATGGGGCTTCCGTTTTGGCTAAGATGGTAAAGAATCTGCCTGCAGTGTAGGAGACCTGGGTTCGATCCCTGGGTCAGGAAGATCCCCTGGAGAAGGGATTGGCTACCCACTCCAGTATTCTTGCCTGGAGAATTCCATGCACAAAGGACCCTGGTGGGTTACACTCCATGGTGTCACAAACAGTTAAGCACAACTGAAGGGACTAACACTTCACTTTCTTTTGTCACAAAATGATTGTTCTCAAGGTCAGAACCACAATGTTTACATTTGTGGGACACTAACATCTACAGAGATTTTTCTGTAGCAATTCTGACAACTTGATGCACTGGGGCGATTTGGCTGTTATTCCCGTATCTATGTTTTGGTGCTCCAGAGAAATTTGGTATCAAAAGCATCCTTGAATTGCTGGTGCTGCTGCTTTTAATTTATGTAGCAAAGCAGATTTTGTATTTTAAACATCTTGTGCCAAAATTCCTCTTGAGGAGAGAACTGTCTTTGGCTATGAACACATCTTGGCTAGGTTTTGAAACTGTGAACACAATATTAACAAAAGATCTAAAGAAAGATAGCGCTAAAAGAAGTAACTAAATACTCTGTGTAAGAGGTTAGAAGAAGTCTTGGGCTTGGGAGAACGACAAGAGAGCAAAGCAGAGAAGATGAAGTGAGGTGGTGAGAGTGGGAGGGAGGAAATAAACTGCATGACAAAGGATTAGAGCTTGCAGGGAAACAGAGCTAAGGCAGAAACCCTATTCAGGATGTATGCAGATACTTTGGAAGCAGGAATGTCTTCTTTTCTGGGAGACAACTTAATCTTTCTCTGCTGACTAAAATTTTTTGTGAAATTTGCTACACATATACGTTTTTCCTTCAGAGTTCTGTTAAGAGGATACTGTCAGAGCAATTGCTAGGATGATTCAGAGATGAGAGAAGTGATTCATATACAAAAATAAATTCATTTATACCTGCAGAAAATATTTATTGAGTTATCTGTCAAGCAGTTTTCTAAATTTTGAAGACATAGTAGTGACAAAATCAATGAAAGTCTCTGCCCTTAAGAGGAGCTTATATTCTAGTGCAAAGACAGAAAATAAACATGTTGATCAAATTAGTAAGTTATCCACTAAGGTTGTGAATAGAAATAAAGCATTATGTATAATTGGATATGGAAAATAGGAAGATATATGTTTAAATTATGTACAAGGAATCTCAGACAAGGTGAAGTTTGAGCAAAGGTTTAAAGAGGATAAGAATAAGCCACACTAGTTGTAAAGGAGTACATTTCAGGCAAGGAGAACAATTATGGTCTGTTGGGATGTGTTCCAGGGGCAGCAAAAAATCAGTGTGTTTGGAGTGGTGGGGAGTGAGATGAAGTCAGAGCAATAACGAGGCCAGATAATGTACCAGCGTTTCTAAGCTACTGTAAGAACTTGGGCTCTTACTCTGAGTGAAACAGGATGCTAGCAAAAGATTTTTAGTAGAAAACTACCCTTTTTAGTTGTCCCACTGCCTTTGGATATTCTGTTGTATATATTTTTTTAGTCTTTGCTCTTTGCTTTTTGAGGATTTTATTGATACAGCCTCCAGCTCAGAGTTTCCTCAAACATGTCCAGTTTACTAATGAACCCACTAAAAGTATCCTTCATTTCCGTTACAGTATATTTTTTATCTCTAGCATTTCTTTTTGATTCTTAAGATTTCCATCTCTTTGCTTACATTGTTAATAAAAATCTGATCCCGCATGCTGTCTACTTCATCCGTTAGAGCCCTTACCATATTAATCGTAACTGTTCTAAATTCCCAGTCTAATTCCATGTCTGGTTCTGATATTTGCTCTGTCTCTTCAAGCTGTATTTTTTGCCTTTTCACATGCCTTGTAATTTTTTGTTCATAGTCAGACATGATGTACTGGCCCACTATCATTGATCTTCAGCAGTGTTGTGGTGAGGAGCAGGGGTAGGGAACCTATGATTAGGTCTCAGTCTTTCAGTGAGCCTGTGCCTTTGGAATATGAACTTCACATGTTTCTCAGTTTTTTTTTTTTTTTTCCCTTCTGTCTTAGGTGTAACAGAATGGCTAGAGTGGACTGGAGCTAGATATTTTCCTTTTCCCTTATGAAAGACTAGAATCAGCTGCAGTTGAGTATTCCCCTTGCCCAGTGTCAGTCCAACAGACTAATATGGTTAAAATGATATTATGGTTAACTAGTTCCCCTGAGATCAAGCCTTGTTAAGAAGAGTGTTCTAACATGTTTTTAAAATGGTTACTTTTCTTCTCTTCCTATTGGAAGCACAATGGAATTTTCCTATAATGTTTTTGTGACACCTGGTCAAACTCCTGCAGGCAAATCTCACAATATTGTGGGGTTCCCCTCAAGACTGGTCCCTATGGAGTTTCAACTCTCAGCTTTGCCTACCCTGAGCCTCCAGCAAATCATCAATTACAGTTCAGACTTTCCTGCTCAGGCACTAGCTTGCATTGTTGTTTCTACTGGCAAGCCTGTGTTCCTGTTAAGTTAGAACTCTCTATATTTGCTCCCATATAAACTATAGATTTTTTTTTCTATTTCTGTGAAAAATGTTATTGACATTTTGAAAGAAATTGCTCTTGGTAGAATGGATATTTTAACAATATTAATTTTTCCAATCCATAAACGTGGAGCATCTTTTCATTTATTTGTGTCTTCTTCAATTTCTTTCATCAGTTTTATTGTTTTCATTTACAGATCTCCAAAATCATCCCCAAGAAAAATAATTGCAAGAAGGCAAAGTGTTTGTCTGAGGAGGCCTTATAAATAGCTGAGAAATTAAAATGAACAAAAGCAATAGAGAAAGGGAAACATATACCCAACTGAATGTAAAGTTCCAGAGAATAGCAAGGAGAGATAAGAAAATCTCCTTAGTGAACAATGCAAAGAAATAGAGGGGAACAACAGAATGGGAAAGACTAGAGATCTCTTTAAGAAAATTGGAGTTACCGAGGGAACATTTCATACAAAGATAGGCACAATAAAGGAGGAAAACAGCAAGGATCTAACAGAAACAGATGAAATTAAGAAAAAGTGGCAAGAATACAAGAAGAAATGTACAGAAAATCTCTTAATGACTGAGTTAACCATGATGATGTGGTCGCTCACCCAGAACCAGACATCTGGAGTGTGAAGTCAACGGGCCTCAGGAAGCATTACTGTGAACAAAGCTAGTGGAGGTGATGAGATTCCAGTGGAGCTATTTCACATCTTAAAAGATGATGCCATGAAAGCACTGCTCTCATTATGACAGCAAATTTGGAAAGCTCAGCAGTGGCCACAGAACCGGAAAAGTCAGGTTTCATTCCAATCCCAAAGAAAAACAATGCCAAAAAATGTTCAAATTACTGTACAATTGCACTCATTTCACATGCTTGCAAGATTATGCTCAAAATCCTTCAAACAAGGCTTCAGCAGCACATGAACTGAGAACTTTCAGGTGTACAATCTAGATTTAAAAAAGGCAGAGGAACAAAGATCAAATTGCCAATATCTGTTGGATCACAGAAAAAGCAAGGGAATTCCAAAATATAAATCTACTTCTTTTTCACTGACTATACTAAAGCCTTTGACTGTGTGCATCAAAACAAACTGTGGAATATTCTTAAAGAGATGGGGATACTAGACCACCTAACCTACTCCAGAGAAACTGTATGCAGGACAAGAAGCAACAGTTAGAACTGGACATGGAACAATGGACTGGTTCAAAATTGGGAAAGGAGTATGTCAAGTCTGTATATTGTCACCCTGCTTATTTAACTTATATAACTTCTATATAGAGTCCATCATGAAAAATGCTGGACTGAAAAGCATTTCCAGGCTAGAAAATGCCTTGGAAGAATAGCTATGTCAAATCTAGACAGCATTTTAAAAAGCAGAGACATCACTTTGCCTAGAAATGTCCTTATAGTCAAAGCTATGGCTTTTCTAGTAGTCACGTATAGGTGTGAAAGTTGGGCCATAAACAAGGTGGAGAGCTGGAGAATTGACACTTTTGAACTGTGGTGCTGGAAAACTCTTGAGAGTCCCTTGGACAACAAGATCAAACTAGTCAACCCTAAAGGAGATGACCCTGACTATTGGAGATGGTTGATGGCATCACCAACGCAATGGACATGACTCTGTGCAAATTCCAGAAGTTGGTGAAGGACAAGGAGGCCTGGCATGCTTCAGTCCATGGGGTCACAAAGAGTCAGACATGACTGAGCTCCTGAATTAAACTGATTAACTGGAAAGACTAATGCTGAAACTGAAGCTCCAATACTTTGGCCACCTGATGCAAAGAGCTGAATCACTTGAAAAGATCCTGATGCTGGGAAAAAATGAGGGCAAGAGGAGAAGGGGGCAACAGAGGATAAGATGCTTAGATGACTCACTTAGATGTCCACTGACTCAATGGACATGAGTTTGAGCAAACTCAAATAGTGAAGAACAGGGAAGCCTGGCGTGCTGCATTCCATGGGGTCACAAAGAATTGGACTCAATGACTGAACAACGACAGATCTTTTCACCTTTTGGTTTATTCCTAGGTATTTTATTCTTTTGCTGCTATCGTAATGGTGTTATTCACAACAATTATGATGTTCATCTTAGATATATTTTGAGGTGAGGTCTGTGTATGTTCTGAATATATTGAATAAAGGTTTGAGAAAGAGAGGACTCAACATAACCATAAATCTCTCTAAGATTTGTACTTCTAGAAAGTAGACAGCTTGAATTATCATTAGGTGAGATGTGGAAGAAAGAGATAAAGTTGGAAGTTTGAGGGAAAAGTTTATGAATAGAGTCTTGGGCATGTTAACTTTAATATAACTATTTGGTATTCAAGTGAAGATGTCAAGTACAATGAGAGAAAGCTGTAAAATTTGGGAACTTGGGTATGCATATGATATTTAACTTTTGAGAATATGTAAGATCCCAAGGGAATGTAAATAAAGAAAAAAAAATGCAGGGTAATTCAAGGTTGCTGCTAAGTTGCTTCAGTCGTGTCTGACTCTGTGCAACCCCATAGATGGCACCCCACCAGGCTCCCCCGTCCCTGGAATTCTCCAGGAAAGAACACTGGAGTGGGTTACCACTTCCTTCTCCAATCATGAAAGTGAAAAGTGAAAGGGAAGTTGCTCAGTTGTGTCCGACTCTCAGCAACCCCGTGGACTGCAGCCTTCCAGGCTCCTCCGTCCATGGGATTTTCCAAGTGAGTACTGGAGTGGGGTGCCATTGCCTTCTCTGAATTCAAGGTTAAGAGATCAAAAATTTTTAAAAATAAAAAAGAATGAGAAATAGATACAACAATTTATGAATCTGGGTAAGAAAAAGCTTGACAAGAACATTGAAATTCAAGAAAAAGAGAATGCGAGTATTGAGCCAAATCTCATACACATGGTAACTTTATTTGATCCCTATGAGAATACTATATGAATTCATTGCTAGAGTTTCTTTCTACCTTAACCATTTGAATTCAACACCAGTGGGATAAATACAAGTTTGTTTGTTTTTTGCATTAGTTCAGTTCAGTTGCTCAGTCGTGTCTGACTTTTTGTGATCCCATGAACTGCAGCACGCCAGGCCTTCCTGTCCATCACCAACTCCCGGAGTCCACCCAAACCTATGTCCATCGAGTCGGTGATGCCATCCAGCCATCTCATCCTCTGTCTTCCCCTTCTCCTCCTGCCTTCAATATTTCCCAGCATCAAATGAGTCAGTTCTTCACATCAGGTGGCCAAAGTATTGGAGTTTCAGTTTCAGCATCAGTTCTTACAATGAATATTCAGGACTGGTTTCCTTTAGCATGGACTAGTTGGATCTTCTTGCAGTCCAAAGGACTCTTAATAGTCTTCTTCAACACCATAGTTTAAAAGCATCAATTCTTCTGTGCTTAGCTTTCTTTATAGTCCAACTCTCACATCCATACATGAATACTGAAAAAACCATAACTTTGACTAGATGGACCTTTGTTGGAAAAGTATTGTCTCTGCTTTTTAATATGCTGTCTAGGTTTGTCATAACTTTTCTTCCAAGGACCAAGCATCTTTTAATTTCATTAGTAATTTTATTACTAATTTGCATTAGTAGTCCTGCCTAAAGTGCAGGGTCTTATGGATTTGTTGAAGGCACAGTGGTAAAATCCCCAAATACCAATTCCCTAGAATTTTTGAGCAAGTTTTTTAATCTCATCAGAATAGCCAAAGATGTAATTTACTCAGGAATCTAGAGAACATACCTTGCTCTTGATATGAGTTCAGTTCAGTTCAGTCGCTCAGTCATGTCCGACTCTTTGTGACCCCATGAATCACAGCACGCCAGGCCTCCCTGTCCATCACCAACTCCCGGAGTTNGAACCTCATGCCATAGTTCATCAGGCACTCTATCTATCAGGTCTAGACCCTTAAATCTATTTCTCACTTCCACTGTATAATCATAATGGATTTGATTTAGATCATACCTGAATGGTCTAGTGGTTTTCCCTACTTTCTTCAATTAAGTCTGAATTTGGTAACAGGGAGTCCATGACCTGAGCCACAGTCAGCTCCTGGTCTTGTTTTTGTTGACTGTATAGAGCTTCTCCATCTTTGGCTGCAAAGAATATAATCAATCTGATTTCGGTGTTGACCATCTGGTGATGTCCATGTGTAGAGTCTTCTCTTGTGTTGTTGGAAGAGGGTGTTTGCTATGACCAGTGCATTTTCTTGGCAAAACTCTATTAGTCTTTGGCCTGCTTCATTCCGCATTCCAAGGCCAAATTTGCCTGTTACTCCAGGTGTTTCTTGACTTCCTACTTTTGCATTCCAGTCCCCTATAATGAAAAGGACATCTTTTTTGGGTGTTAGTTCTAAAAGGTCTTGTAGGTCTTCATAGAACACTTCAGCTTCTTCAGCATTACTGGTTGGGGCATAGACTGGGATTACCATGATATTGAATGGTTTGCCTTGGAAATGAATAGAGATCATTCTGTCATTTTTGAGATTGCATCCAAGTACTGCATTTCAGACTCTCTTGTTGACCATGATGGCTACTCCATTTCTTCTGAGGGATTCTTGCCCGCAGTAGTAGATATAATGGTCATCTGAGTTAAATTCACCCATTCCAATCGATTTTAGTTCGCTGATTCCTAGAATGTCGACTTTCACCCTTGCCATCTCTTGTTTAACCACTTCCAATTTGCCTTGATCCACGGACCTGACATTCCAGGTTTCTATGCAGTATTGCTCTTTACAGCATCGAACCTTGCTTCTATCACCAGTCACATCCACAGCTGGATACTGTTTTTGCTTAAAGTAATCTATAAATTCAATGCAATCCCTATAAAATTACCAATAGCATTTTTCACAGAATTAGAATAAATAATTTTACAATTTATGGAAACACAAGTGACCCTAAATGGCCAAAATCATCTTGAGAAAGAAAAACAGAGCTGGAGAAATCAGGTTCCCTGGCTTCAGACTACATCACAAAGACACAGTCATCATAACAGTAGGGTACTGGCATAAAAATAGAAATACGATCCACAGAATAGGATAGAAAATCCAGAGATAAACCCACATGCCAATGGTCACTTAATCTATGACAAAGAAGGCAAGAACATACAACATAGAAAAAACAGTCTTTTCAATAAACGATGCTGAGAAAATTGGACAGTTACATGTAAAAGAATGAAATTAGAACATTCTCTAACACCATACACAAAAATAAACTCAAAATGGATTAAACACCTAAATATAAGACTACCTACTATAAAACTCATAGAAAAACACAGGCAGGACAATTTCTGACATAAATTGCAGCAAGATCTTTTTTGGTTCACTTTCTAGAGTATTGAAAATAAAACCAAAGATAAATAAATGGGACCTAATTAAACTCAAAAGATTTTGCACAGCAAAGGAAACCATATAGAAAATGAAAACACAACTCTCAGAATGGGAGAAAATATTTGTAAACAAAGTGACCAAGAAAGGATTAATTTTCAAAATGTACAAACAGCTCATGAAGGTCAATATCCAAAAAAACAGCCCAAGGAAAAAATGGGTGGAAGATCTAAATACAGTTGTTTCTCCAAATATGACATAGAGATGGCCAAAAAGCATATAAAAAAGATGTTCAACATCACTAATTATTAGAGAAATGCAGATCAAAACTACAATGAGGTATCACCTCATATCAGTCAGAATCAAAGTGAAAGTGTTATTCGCTCAGTCGTGTCCGACTCTCTGTGACCCCACGGACTGTAACACTCCAGGCTCCTCTGTCCATGGAATTCTCCAGGCAGGAATACTGGAGTAGGTAGCTAACTCCTGGATCTTCCTGATCCAGGGATCGAAACAGGGTCTCCTGCATTGCAGGCAGATTCTTTACCATCTGAGCCACCAGGGAAGCCCCTCAGCCAGAATGGCCATCAAAAAAAAAAAAAAAACCTACAAATATTAAAAGTTGAAGAGGGTGTGGAGAAAAGGGAACCCTCTAACACTGTTGGTAGGAATGTAAGTTGCTACAGCCACTATGGAGAACAGTATTAAAAGTGAACGTGTAGTCACTAGTAATGTCTGACTCTTTGTGACTCCATGGGCTATATAGCCTGCCAGGCTCCTCTGTCCCTGGCATTCTCCAGGCAAGAATACTGGAGTGAGTAGCCATTTCTTTCTCCAGAGGATCTTCCTGACCCAGAAGTTGAACCTGGGTCTCCTGCATTGCAGGCAGGTTCTTTACTATCTGAGCCATCACAGAAGCCCCATGGAGAACAGTATGGAGGCTCCTTAAAAAACTAGCAATGAAGGTACCATATGATCCAGCAATCACAATCCTGGGCATTTATTCAGAGAAAATCATACTTCAAAAAGATACATGCACCCTAATGTTATTGCAGTGTTTTTTTACAAATAGCCAGGACATGGAAGCAACCTAAATGTCCACTGATGAATAAATAGATCAAGAAGATATGGTACATATATACAACGGAATATTACTCGTCATGAGAAAGAATGCCATTTGCAGCAACATGGATGGTCCTAGAGACTGTCATATTGGGTGAGGTAGGACAGAGAAAGACAAACATCATACGATTTCTCTTATACGTGGAATCTAAAAAAAATGGTACAAATGAACTGATTTACAAAACAGAAATAGAGTCAGAGACATAGAAAACAAACCTATAGTTACCAAGGGGGAAAGGGAAGGTAGGGATTAATTGGGAGTTTGGGATTTACATATATACACTACTATATGCAAAATAGATCATTAATAAGAAGCTACTGTATAGCACAGGGAACTCTACTCAATACTCTGTAATGACCTATATGGAAAAGAATCTAAAAAAGAGTGGGTTTATGTATATGTATAGCTGATTCATTTTTGCTATATAGCAGAACTAACACAGCATTGTAAATCAACTATATCCCAATACAATTATTGGAAAAATAAATGTTTCACTAGGAATGGCTTTTAAAATTAAAAAAAAAAAATCCTTAACACAGTGAAGGGCATATACAAAAAAGTCATAGCTTACTCAATGATAAAAGGCTGAAAGGACCTTCCCCCACCTCGTCACATCAGAACAAGGCAAGGACACTGGCTCTTATCACTTCTATTGAACATTGTATTGGAGGTTCTAGTCAGAGCAATCATGAAGAAAAAGAAAAAGCATCCAAATAAAAAGAAATAAAACCATCTCATTCACAGATGACATAATCCTATACACAGAAAAATTCTAAAGAATCTATAATCCTCCTGATCTATTAGGGCTCATAAATGTATTCAGCATAGTTGCAGCATACAAGATCAACAAACAAAACTCAAGCACATTTATATACACTAGCAGTGAATCCAGTAAAACAATTGTATTTGCAATAGCATCAAAATGAACAAAATACTTGGCAGCCAAAGAGATATAAGACACAAACACTGAAAAACACAACACACTCTGAAAGAAACTGAGAAGCCTCAATAAGTGGGGAGATATTTGTATTCATAGATTGGAAGATTTCATGTTGTTAACATGGGCTTCCCAGGTGGCTCAGTGGTAAAGAATCCACCTGCCCATGCAGGAGATGTGGGTTCAGTCACTGGATCATGGCAACCCATTCCAGTATTCTTTCTTGGGAGATCTCATGGACAGAGGAACCTCGCAGGCTACAGTCCACGAGGTCGCAAAGAGCAGAACAAAGCTTAGCAACTGAGCACTCACACACAATGAAAATGACAATACTCCCCGAAGTGATCTATAGATTCAACACTGTCCCTATCAAAATCCCAATAGCCTGTAATGCACAAATGGAAAAATCTGATTCTCAAATTGATATGAAATTTCAAGAGATGCCAAACAGCAAATAAACCTTGAAAATAACAAAGCTGGATTCACACTTCCCAATATCACAACATACTACAAAGCTAAAGAAATCAAAACAGTGTGGTACTGGCATAAGAACAGATTCAGAAACCAAGAGACTATAACTTGAGAGTTCTGAAAGAAGCCCTCACATGTACAGCCAACCGCTAATCAACCAGAATGCCAAGACCAATCATTAGGGAAAATACAGCCTTTGCAACAAATGGTGTTAAGAGACTGGATATCCACTTCAAAAGAATGAAGTCAGACCCTTACTTCATTCCTTATACAAAAATGAACTCAGAATGAATCAAAAGCATAAATACATGCTAAAACTATTAAACTCTCAGAAGAAAGCATGGGGGGTAAATATCCATGACCTGGACTTGAAAATGTTTTCATTGCTATGTTCTTAAAACCATAAGAGACCAAAAAAAAAAAAAAAGAGAGAGAGAGAGAGAGATAAATTTGACTTCATCAAAATTAAACATTTTGGTGCAAAGAATATCAAGAGAGTAAAAAGACAACACAGAATGGCAGAAAATATTTGCAAACCACTTATACAAGGGTTAAGTATCATATATATTTTCCTCTAGATATATTATCTGTAACTCAACAGAGACAACTCAATTTAAAAGTGACCAAAATAGTTGAATAGATATTTCTCCAAAGAAGATATGCAAATGACCAACAAGTATATGAAATGATGCTTAATATTACTAGTCATGAGGAAAATTCAAATCAAAACCACAGTGAGATACTGCCTCACACCAACTAGGTTGCCCACTATTTTTAAAAAATCAGAAAATAACGAGTGTTGGCAAGGATGTGGAAAAATTGGAACCCTTATACAACGCTCATGAGAGTTTAACATGGTGCAGCTGCTGTAGTCATCAATTTGTGAGTTCTTCAAAAAGCTACACAGAGAATTACCACATGACCCAGTAATTTACTCCTGGGTGTTACCCAGCAAGGACTCAGTACCAGACACGCAGAGAAGCCAATATTATGGCACTAGCTTTTGAGAAAACAAAGTTTTATTGTGAGGTCAACTGGCAAGGAGATAAGAAGTAAGGCCCTCAAATCTCTTTTCATCCAGGATTTAGGGTGAAATTTAAGGGGTTCTCTGACAGCCCGAAAACTAAGATTATGGCATCTGGTCCCATCACTTCATGGGAAATAGATGGGGAAACAGTGGAAACAGTGTCAGACTTTATTTTTTTGGGCTCCAAAATCACTGCAGATGGTGACTGCAGCCATGAAATTAAAAGAGCTTACTCCTTGGAAGAAAAGTTATGATCAACCTAGATAGCATATTCAAAAGCAGAGACATTGCTTTGCTGACTAAGGTCCGTCTAGTCAAGGCTATGGTTTTTCCAGTAGCCATGTATGGATGTGAGAGTTGGACTGTGAAGAAAGCCGAGTGCCGAAGAATTGATGCTTTTGAAGTGTGGTGTTGGAGAAGACTCTTGAGAGTCCCTTGGACTGCAAGGAAGTCCAACTAGTCCATCCTAAAGGAGATCAGTCCTGGGTGTTCATTGGAAGGACTGATGTTGAAGCTGAAACTCCAATACTTTGGCCACCTCATGCGAAGATTTGACTCATTGGAAAAGACCCTGATGCTAGGAGGGATTAGGGGTGGGAGGAGACGGGGACGACCGAGGACGAGATGGCTGGATGGCATCACGGACTCGATGGACATCAGTCTGAATGAACTCCAGGAGTTGATGATGGACAGGGAAGCCTGGAGTGCTGCCATTCATGGGGTCACGAAGAGTCGGACACGACTGAGCGACTGAACTGAACTGAACTGACAATTGGTAAAGAATCCTCCTGCAATGCAAGAGACCCTGGTTCAATTCCTGGGTCAGGAAGATCCTCTGGAGAAGGGATAGGCTACCCATTCTAGTATTCTTGGGCTTCCCTTGTGGCTCAGCTGGAAAATAATCTGCCTGCAATGAGGGAGTCCTGGGTTCAGTCCCTGGGTTGGGAAGATCCCCTACAGAAGGGAAAGGCTACCTACTCAGGTATTCTGCCCTGGAGAATTCCATGGACTGTACAGTCCATGGGGTCACAAAGAGTCCGACAGGAATGAGCGATTTTCACTCACTTCCACTTAAAAGGGTTCAGGGAAATTTCAAGCTTGGAAGCTGATTGGCTAGTCTCGAATAGTCTGTATAAGCTACTTGCGACGCTGTCGGAAACCAGATTTTACTTATGAAGGATTCTCACTTTGTAAAGCATGCTGGTGGCAACATTTCTATTTTTGAGTTTCACAGACTAAATACTCTTGGTCTGGGGTTACCCTGAAGGCATGGGTTCCCATCTTGCACACGTGCAGTGCTGTGTTGTCTCCATAAAATAAAGGTTTGATTCATCAACAACATATTTAAGGAGGCAAAACCAGCTTAACAAGGTGCTATTTCAATTTCCCCCTTTTTCTCTAAGCATGCCAAAGAGGGTTAAAATTCTCAGTAAGGAAAAACTAAAATGTGTCCAGTTGTATAAACTTCCTTTAGGCCAGAACCAGAGTATGTCCTTCTAGGGTAGAGAGTTTTCCTGCTTTATGCACCCTCCTTTCTCCTTTACCTGCTTGTCCCAACAAGGTAATCAGGGTTGGTTTCATTAAATACATACCTGTATTTGTATGTGTGTGTGTGTTTCAATATATAACTCAGTCATAAAAAAGAACAACCTGGCAGCAACCTGGATGGACCTAGAGATTATCATAGTAAGTCTAGTCAGATAGAGACAAATATCACATGGTATCACTTATATGTGAAAGCTGCAAAAATTAAATAAATGAACTTATTTACAAAAGATTAACAGAATCATAGGGTTACCAAAGGGGGAAGGGGGGCATAAATTATGAGTTTGGGATTAATAAACACACTACGCAAAATATATAAACAAAAGAGATCTACTTTATAGCACAGGAACTACATTTAATATCTTTTATATAACCTATAATGGTATGAAAAAAATATATATATACACACACACATACATACACATATATCTGAATCACTGTTATACACCTGAAATTAACACATTTTAAATCAACTATACATCAGTAATAATTTTAAAAAGAAAGCCACTTTAAATATAAAGACATAGGTAGGATAAAAGTGTTAGGAAAAGGCTGAATTCATAGCCAACACCTAAAACTTCCATTTTGGGACTTCCCTCATAGTCCAGTTAGTAAAGAATCTGCCTGCAATGCAAGAAATCCAGGTTCAATTCCTGGATCAGGAAGATCCCCTGGAGAAGGAAATGACAATCCACTCCAGTATTCTTGCCTGGAGAATCCCGTGGAAGAGGAGCCTGGCAGGCTACATTCCATGGGGTCACAAAAGTCAGACACGACTTAATGACTATACCACCACCAGGATAAAAGTAAAAAAACAGAAAAAATGTATTTCATGTAAACAGTAATCAAAAAAAAAAAAAGCTAGAATACTGAATTAATATAAGAAAAAGTAGACATCAGAAGTATTTCTGGGGATACTGAAGGATATCACATAATGACAAAAAAGTAAATTATCCAAGCAGATAATAAGTCTCTTGCTTGAAGAATTCCATGGATAGAGGAGCCTGGTAAGCTGCAGTCCATGGGGTTGCCAAGACTTAGACACAACTGAGCGACTTCACTTTCACTTTTCACTTTCCTGCATTGGAGAAGGAAATGGCAACCCACTCCAGTGTTCTTGCCTGGAGAATCCCAGGGATGGGGGAGCCTGGTGGGCTGCTGTCTATGGGGTCGCACAGAGTTGGACACGACTGAAGCGACTTAGCAGCAGCAGCAGCATATATACTTTAGAACATTCAAAATACATGAAACAAAAATGATAGAACTGAAAGAAGAGACAAAAAAAATCTGTGCTGACAATTCTCTCCCAATAACAGGAAGTACAAGTAGAAAGTTAGTAAGAATACAGAAAACCAGACTCAAACTATACAACTACTTGACCAAACTGATATTAATAGAATTCTCCACTTAATAGCAGAATACACATTTTAGAGACACGTGGAACATTCACATAGATGTACCATAACTTATCTATATGAAAAACCATTAAAAAAATTTTAAAGCATACGAAGTTTAAATATCTAAACAATACAAAGTATTTATTGCACAATAACAGAATTAAACTTGAAATTATTAACAGGAAGACAACTGGAAAATTGAAATATGTGGAAATTGAACAACACACTTATAAGCAACCCATGAGTCAAAGAAGAAATCAACACATGGGAAATTAGAAATTATTTGTAATGAAATGAAAACATAATCATGATCTGAGCTTCTAGTTTAAGAAACTAGAAACTAGAGAAAGACACATTAAATTCATAGTAACTATAAGGAATGAAAGAGGATAACAACAGAAATGAGTGAAATTCAGAAAATGTTAAAGAAAGATCAGTAAAGTCAAAGCTGTTTCATTCAAAAAAATTGACAAACTATCCAAGAAAAATAAAAAAACAAGAAAGATACAAATTACAAACATCAAGAATCAAAGAGTGGAGAGGCACCCGTCCTCAGCGGGCTGGGGGAAGATTCAGAACAGGGCCAGTGACCACACGGCCCATCTTAAAAAAAAAAAAAAAAAGAATGAAAGAGTGGTCATCACCATCAACCCTACCAACACTAAAGAAATAATGGAATACTATAATGCACTCTAGGCATATAATTTCAACAAGCTAGATAAAATGGACAAATCTCTGGCAAGACAAGAAGATGCTTCTAGCATCACTGAGCTGACTGGTTGCTCCTTAACTTCAGTTCAGTTGCTTAGTCGTGTCAGACTCTTTGCAACCCCATGAATTGCAGCACACCAGGCCTCTCTGTCCATCACCAACTCCCAGAGTTTACTCAAACTCATGTCCATCGAGTCGGTGATGCCATCCAGCCATCTCATCCTCTGCCGTCCCCTTCTCCTCCTGCCCCCAATCCTTCCCAGCATCAGACTCTTTTCCAATGAGTCAACTCTTCGCATGAGGTGGCCAAAATACTGGAGTTTCAGCTTCAGCATCATTCCTTCCAAAGAACATCCAGGGCTGATCTCCTTGCAGTCCAAGGGACTCTCAAGAGTCTTCTCCAACACCACAGTTGGGAGCAATAAAACATGTAAAGCAGGGCTGTACCACCTAAGGTATCTCTGCCACGCCCAGCCTGGAGCAGAACCCCCAGTTGTCCTGTAAATGCATGAGTGATGCCTACTAAGACAACCAGATCAGCTGTGCAAGGTGTAGATGAGAGAGAAATAACTGTCTCATTATTATTTTGGATTTGTGGGGTACTGTTTGTTTGAATGCTATGCAACAAAAGCTAATAAAGTACTGAGCTGGATTAAATGCCAGGCTGGGGAGGGTTGGGTTTTGCCATGCAGAGGCAGGGAAGAAAAAAAAGGGCATTTAGAAACAAATTAACAACAAAGGCAATTAGCAGACCTGCTAGTCAACCACCAGCAGTTACAGGAGCAGGCAGAAGGCAGCAGAGCCAGGAATTGCTTCCCACCACTGTGCTATAGTCCTCTTTGCTCCCACAGTGCTCACTGTAACATAGTCTCACAGAAAGAGGGATCTACTCTCCCCAGAATGGAAGCACCCCCACACCCTTCTCCCAATCAAGCCTCTTTCCCAGCAACAGCCACTGGTTTGAATTGCACACATGGTACCCCCTTCCTGATGCTTGTCTCTGCAGATGCAGCCTCATCCATGTGTCCATTCATCCGTCCCACCATCCAGAGTTTGTGGTTTAAAAAAAATAGCCTCATATGCTATTTATTAGGCCGGGGCTTGGGTTTTACCACTTGTTCACACATCATCTCAGAAGTCTTTCCATGTCAGTACGAGAGATCTATACTTCCTTATTTTTTTAATGGCTGTATTGTACTCATGTGATGAATATTTTGTAGTTTTTTTTTCACCATTCCTCTACTGGACACTTTAGTTACCTGATTTTTCTCCAAACAGTGCTGCAGTGAATATCAGAGTGCCTGAATCACTGTGCCTGTGTGATATCATCTGAGCAGGATCGACTCCTAGAGGCAGGATTGCTGGGTCCCAGGGTAAAGTACAGTACAATGTGGAGATGGCGTTCAACTGCCCTCCAAAAAAGGCGGTGTAAATGAACATTCCCGCCAACAGTGTGTGGGGGAACCCAGCTTCACTGCTTTCTTGCTGACATTGGCTATTACTGATCTTTAAAAAATGTTCCCAGTCTGATAGAAAAATGTTATTTCATTGATGTTTTAATGTGCATTTCTGAGGCTGATGGTGAAATGAGAAAAAAAGTTTTGACTTGTACATTGGCTGTATGGATTTCTTCTATGTTGGTCCATTTTCCCATCTATTGCCTGTCTTTTACTCATTTGTCGGTCTATTTATATTCTGAATTATGTCTATTAACCCAATCGGACATGAACTGAAAAAGATACATGTACCCTAATGTTCACTGCAGCACTATTTACAATAGCCAAGACATGGAAGCAAACTAGATGTCCATCGACAGATGAATTGATAAAGAAGCTGTGGTACATGTATACAATGGAATACTCAGTTCAGTTCAGTCTCTCAGTCGTGTCCAGCTCTTTGTGACCCCATGAATCACAGCATACCAGGCCTCCCAGAGTTTACTCAAACTCATATCCATTGAGTCGATGATGCCATCCAGCCATCTCATCCTCTGTCGTCACCTTCTCCTCCTGCCCTCAATCTCTCCCAGCATTAGGGTCTTTTCCAATGAGTCAAGTCTTCGCATGAGGTGGCCAAAGTACTGGAGTTTCAGCCTCAGCATCAGTCCTTCCAAAGAACATCCAGGACTGATCTCCTTGCAGTCCAAGGGACTCTCAAGAGTCTTCTCCAACACCACACTTCAAAAGCATCAATTCTTCGGTGCTCAGCTTTCTTCACAGTCCAACTCTCACATCCATACATGACTACTGGAAAAACCATAGCCTTGACTAGATGGACCTTAGGCAGCAAAGTAATGTCTCTGCTTTTGAATATGCTATCTAGGTTGGTCATAACTTTCCTTCCAAGGAGTAAGTATCTTTTAATTTTGTGGCTGCAGTCACCATCTGCAGTGGTTTTGGAGCCCCTAAAAAGTAAAGTCTGACACTGTTTCCACTGTTTCCCCATCTATTTCCCATGGAGTGATGGGCCTGGATGCCATGATCTTAGTTGCAGTGGAATACTACTCAGTCATAAAAAATAATACATTTGAGTCAGTTCTAATGAGGTGGATGAACCTAGAGCCTATTCCACAGAGTGAAGTCAGAAAAAGAAAAACAAATATTGTATATTAACACATATATATAAGTCTAAAGGAATGGTACTGATGAACTTGTTCATAGAGCAGCAGTGGAGACGCAGACAGAGAACAGACTTATGGACAAGGGTGGGAGAAGAGGGAGAGGGTGAGAAGAACAGAGAGAGCATCATAGATGCAGATACACTAACATACATAAATATAGAGCCAGTGGGAATTTACTCCATGACTCAGGGAACTCAAACTGGGGTTCTGTGATAACCTAGAGGGGTGGGAATGGGCTAGAGTGGGAGGGAGATTCTAGAGGGAAGGGATATATGACACTTATGGTCAATTCATGTTGATGTATGACAGAAATCAAACCAATTTTGTAAAGCAATCATCAATCAATTAAAAATAAATATTAAAAAAAGAAAAAATTATTGACCAACCTATACAACATCTCATTGAACTTTCTTTTTTGCTATCTCTATTTACACAAAAGTTTTACTTTATATGTTGTCAAATTTGTTGATCCTTTCATTTCTGGTTTCTGGGTTTTGTATCTTGCTGAGAAAGACTGAGCCATTATTGTTTACAGGGCACTTTCATTTCTGTTTTCTCATGCAGGCCTGGGCCACAGGGACTCAGGGAAGTGCATAGAATCTCCACCAGAGACAAGAAGAAGGGTCAGAGAGGGTAAGTGACTTATCTCAGGTCACACAGCAACTTTGGGAAGACTGACACCAGAATTGGGGTTCTCAGGGGTCTGGCCCAGATTATCTCTACCAGCTGCCCAGGTAGGTTGCCAATATCACTCCCCGCACACTCACAGTTTTCCTAGCAGCTCACCTGTGCACAGCTGTAGCCCATGCTTCACTACCAGGGAAGATTTGCCTCCCTGGGACATGCAGCAGCCACTGCACTCAGGACCCCAGGAGCCTCTGTTGCCTGTCCCCTGACAGGCCTCCAGTGCTGTGGAACAGCCTTTTAGCAGTCTTCCTGGGACCTGGTCTCCCAGCACATCTGGTCATCCTCAATACCATCAGATCTTCAACAACACGCAGGGTCAACAATGTGACACTAACCGTTCCTCGAGTCCACCCAGTTGGAGGGAGCCCCTTCATGTGGTGACAGGGGCTCAATCAGATGCCTTCCAGGGTGAAAAGTCAGATTCTCTACGGCTAGCCAGAGGAAAGGGGCATAGGCAGAGGGAGGAACTGGCAACGTCCAACTGCAAAAGGGTTCTGACCACACGGCTGGAAGCTAATGCTTTATACTACCAGTCAGAGTTCCTCGTGGAGCTGGCAGAGGCAGGGACCTCCAAGTACAATCCAGGAGCCCCAGCCTCTGAGTCACAGGGGGACCTGTTTAAACACAGATCAGGACCATCCCAGGCCCAAAGTGAGAGCCTGCACAAGAAATAGGCTCTCTAGGAGATTTTAATGCTTACTTATGTCTAAGGCCATTGCCTCCAAGGCTTTCAGATAGTCTTAAGGAAACTTGAGAATCTCTTAAGATGTAGGAAAGATTTGTATCTGGTCTCAGGACAGAGTGCTCAGCTCCATGTAATTCAAAGTCCCTGATCTGGATTGGCAGAGACTCCTCCCTGGTGAAGGGTGTTGAGGTGGAGAGGGATGTGGCTGGTCAGGGGGTGGAGGTCACAGTGGTCCCATGGGGTAGCCTCGGCCACCTCAGCAGAACTTGTCCCTGTCCCAGAGATCAGGGGAAGCTGTTTGCCCTAATATTTTCTATCTGGACATTCTTTCCATCTCCTTAGATATACAAATTTTATAACCCTAAACTTTATGTTTTAGCAAAGTGTTCTGAACATTTTATAATCATGAATACCAACCAAAATTGATCAAGAATTAAAAACTCTGACCAGAACCATAATTAACAAAGAGATAAAATCAATCATAAAGAAGTTCCCAACAAAGAAAAGCCCAGGAACAGACAGTTTCACTGGTGAGTTCCATCAAACATATAAGGAATTAACCTAGATCCATCTCGAATTCATTCAAACAATAGATGAGGGGATATTTCTCAACTCATTCTCAGAGGCCAGCATTATCTCAATACCAACATCAAATAAGGACATCCCAAGAAAAGAAAACTACAGAACAATATCTCTTAGAAACAGAGATGCAAACATACTCAACAAAACACTAACAAACCGAATCTGAGAGCACATTAAATGATTATACACCACGACCAAGTGAGCTTTGTCTCAGAAATGCGAAGATGGTTCAACCCATGAAAATCAACTGACCACACCACATCTACAGAATAATAGAATCTTACATGATTAACTCAACTGATGCCGAGAAAGCCCTTCACAAATCTAGCATCCTTTTGTAATAAAACATCCAAAAGGCTAGGAATTAAAATGAACACCCTCCACATAAGTAAGGGCATATATAAAAAACCCACAGCTAACTCAATGATAAAATGAAAACTCCTTCCCTTACTACACCCTTACATCAGGAACAAGGCAACAATGCTTGCTCTCACAGCCTCTACAATACTGTACTGGAGGTTCTAGTCAGAGCAATCATGAAGAAAAAGGAATAAAAAGCACCCAAACTGCAAGGAAGAAGTAAAACTTTCTCTATTCACAAATGACATAATCCAATATACAAAAAACTCCTAAAAGACCATAACCCCCCAAAATGTATTAGAGCTAATAAATATATTCAGCAAAGTCACAGGATACAAGATCATCATACAAAACTCAAGTGTATTTTTATACACGAGCAGTGACCAACCTAAAAAGAAAATTGTTAAAATAATTTTGTATTTACCATAGCATTAAAATGAATAAAATATTTAGGAACCAATTTAACTAAGGAGATTCTGATGTAAACACTGAAAACCACAACACACTGCTGAAAGTATTTAAGAAGACTAAATACATTTAAAGACATTGTGTTCACAGATTGGAAGATTTAATATTGTTAAGATGATAATACCCCAAGGTGAACAATAAATTCAGTCTCTATTAAAACCGCAATGGCCTTTATGATAGAAATAGAAAAGATGACTCCCAAATTCGTATGAAATTTCAAGAGATGCTGAATAGCCAAATCAATCTTGAAAAAAAAGCTAAACAGAAAAAGGAAACTGGAGTCACACTTCTCAATTTCACAACTTACTACAGAGCTAAAAAAATGAAAACAGCGTGGTACTGGCCTAATAGATTCAAAGGTCAACAGAATAACTTGAGAGTTCACAAAGAAACCTTCACTCCTACAGTCAAGTGATTTCCAACAAAATGCCAAGACTTAGAAAAAGAAAAAAGGCCTTTTCATCAAATGCTGTTAAGACAACTAAATATCCACATCCGAAAGAATGAAGTCAGACCCATACTACATAACACGAACAAAAGTTGACTCAAACTGATCAAAGACCTAAATATAATGGGGAAAATTATAAAAGTCCTGGAAGAATATGACCTAGACTTGTAAATGCTTTCATAGCTATGTCATCAAAAACACAAGCAACCAAAAAATGAATTGGATTTCATCAAAATTAAACACTTTGGTATGAAGAATCCCATCAAGAAACTAAAACACGGCATAGCAGTAACCATGTGCAAGCCATACACACAAGGGCTAAGTATTTAGAATATATGTGTATCTCTCTCCATTAATTATAAAAGAACTATAAACCAACAGAAGTCTCCATGTATAAGCAAAGTGTAAGGATTTGGCAGGACCAGATACATATCCTCTGATTGTGTTAATGACTCTCAAATACTGTACAAAACAATAATTTCTGGCTCCAGATTTCTGTATCAGTAGAATTGGAGTGTTCTATGGGGATTCACAGGCTCATATTAACAGGCAATTAAGAAAGGTGGTTATCAGAGGCTTTGCATCTTCCTTCCCACGACTTTTCAAAAGGTGTGGCTTTACATCTGGAGCCTTGGCAGCTGCAGGGTTTAGCTTCTCCTGGGTCAGTCCTCTTGGCCCTTCCTGGCCTCCCGCCAGCCCGTACATCCACTCTTACCTTTTGTAGAATCTGTTCATGGACTTCTGGTTGAGGCTTGTCTCCTGTTTCTAATAGCACGGTGTACAGGACATAGCATGGGTCTGGGTGTTCTTTAATGCCTACTTTCTCCTGTTAGAAAATCATATAATTCTCTTAGTAGATCTCTTCCTCAAAAGGGAATAGTCAGGCCTATACAGGAGCTGCCCTTTAAGTGTGGATTTTTTCCCCTCAATTATGCAGATCAGAGTAGAAACTGGAAAGGGCATACAAACACCCTGGGTGGATCTTGATCTTCTAGACCTGCGTAACTGGTCTCAAAGGATGTTGCCTTGCCTCAGGCATAGTAGACCCTGGGGCAAATTGGGTATAGGATATAGTTTTACATTGCTTCTTCAAATTGATTTTGCAAAACAACTGGGAAAAACCAGTCAAACATTGTACCTATCTACTCTGTTTACTGGGGCTTCCCTGGTGGCTCAGACGGTAAAGCGTCTGCCTGCAATGTGGGAGACCCGGGTTCGATCCCTGGGTCGGGAAGATCCCCTGGAGAAGGCAATGGCAACCCACTCCAGTACTCTTGCCTGGAGAATTTCTTGGAGGGAGAAGCCTGGTAGGCTACAGTCCGTGGAGTCGCAAAGAGTCGGACATGACAGAACGACTTCACTCAACTCACTGTTTATACTGGTTTGAAGTGAAGTGAAGTGAGTTCTCTCAGTCGTGTCCGACTCTTTGCAACTCCATGGACTGTAGCCTACCAGGGTTCTCCATCCATGGAATTTTCCAGCCAAGAGTACTGGAGTGCGTTGCCATTCCCTTCTCCAGGGGATCTTCCCGACCCAGGGATCGAACCCGGGTCTCCTGCATTGCAAGCAGATGTTTTACCGTCTGAGCCACCAGTTATAGTTATAGTTATAGTTATGGTTCAATTGCTCAGTTGTGTCCGACTCATTGTGACCCCATGAATTGCAGCACACCAGGCCTCCCTGTCCATCACCAACTCCTGGAGTTCACTCAGACTCACGTCCATTGAGTCCGTGATGCCATCCAGCCATCTCATCCTCGGTCGTCCCCTTCTCCTCCTGCCCCCAATCCCTCCCAGCATCAGGGTCTTTTCCAATGAGTCAACTCTTCACATGAGGTGGCCAAAGTACTGGAGCTTCAGTTTTAGCATCATTCCTTCCAAAGAAATCCCAGGGTTGATCTCCTTCAGAATGGACTGGTTGGATCTCCTTGCAGTCCAAGGGACTCTCAAGAGTCTTCTCCAACACCACAGTTCAAAANGTAGCCCCCCAGGTTCCTGTGACCATGGAATACTCTAGGTAGGAATACTGGAGTAGGTTGCCATCTCCTCCTCCAGGGAATCTTCCCGACCTAGGGATCAAATCTGCGTCTTATGTCTCCTGCCTTGGCAGGTGGATTCCTTACCACTGAGGTACCTGGGAAGCCCTGACATCTGTAGGTCTCTTGTATCAGTGAAATCCTAGAAAATTTGTCATTTTGTGACTGGCTGTATCACTTAGCAGAACGCCCTCAAAGTGAATTCATACTGCAGCACTTGTCAGAATATCCTTCCTTTCTGGGACTTCCTGGGACCAGTGGTTAAGAATCTGCCTGTCAGTGCAGGGGACACAGGTTCAAGCCCTGGTCAGGGAACTAAGATCTTGTATGCAACGTGGTTTGGCAAAAAAACAAACAAACAAAAAAAACAAACCAAAAAGAATATCCATCCCTTCTAAGACTGAATAATGTCCCACTCTGTGTAGACCCATGTTTTGGTTATGTTCTCATCTGTTAATCCAGCCAGGGGCACTTGGATTACTCCCACCTTGGGCTGTTGTAAATAGACCGCATCCCATACTTTCTAACTTTGTACTGGTTCCTTATTGCAGTTATCGGGTTTGTCCTTCTCTCTCTATTTTCTGCATCTGCAATTGAACTCTTGCCCCTCTTCTCTCTTGCTGTGCCTCTGTGCGCGTGACTGTCTGCAACAGGTTGTGAGCATCGAGAAAATGGAGGACACGAGCCTGCTGCCAAACCCCATCATCGTCAGCATCCGGAGCAAGATGGCCTTCCAGTTCATCGAGCTCAGAGACCGGGACAGCCTGGTGGAGGGTCTGCTGGCGAGACTGAAGCTGGTGCATGCTGACTACCCCGTGCACTACGACACCTCCCTGGATGAGGAGCTGGTATGAGCCCTGGAGACAGCAGGAGTCTGTAAACAGAAAACTGCCCTTTATCCCCCAGCACCTCTAGGGCAGGTGTCTTCAAAGGGGAGTGCATGTAATGACGCGCCACTTGGGTACCAGAAAAATGTCAGTGATGCTGGACCTGAGTAGCAGACAATCTGATATCATCTTTAATGCGCTGGGTGTCCTGAGTGGGTATGGCAGGGTTAGAGGGGGTTGGAGGGGCTAATGGGGCTCACAGGTTAGAGGGGTTAATGGGGTACACTCAGGTGTCAGGGATCAACAGGCCATCTTCTCAGAGGTTGGAGGGTTTGGTGGGGAATCAACACACAGGTGAGTGGACACCCTCTTTATTAGAGAAGTCAGTGCCCTCATCCCCCTGAGGTTGGAGGGGATGACGTTATAGTATTTGGGGGCAGATGGAAGTTGCCCAATAAGATGACCCACCGTCTTGAAGACTGGACAGCTGCCACAGGAGGTCCAGACCTGCTGGACCTAGCCCCTGATTCTTTCACACCCGCCCTCCTCGTTTCTGGACCTCTTTTCATCTGAGTAGTGACAGGAGGAAAGGAGAGGGAGTCTCTCAGTTCCCCAGAGCCGCTCTCTCCAGATGCCCGTCCTGAGTTCTAGATGCTGAGGGCGCGATGTTCCTTCCTGGCCCCGCGTGGGGCCGTGTTCTGTGAGCCCGGGAGCAGCGGGGCTGGGAAAGCCTCTGGGGACCATGCTCCTTCCTGAGGATCAGCTCGGTTGAGTCTAGTGTTAGAGTGCCTCTCCCGTAAGTCCCAAGCAGATAGGCACGTTTAAGTTTATTACGCTCACACATTCAAAGACAAAGACTGCCCCGTAACTAAAGCAGTGACTTTCTCTTTTTGTCATTCTTTTTTTTCCTTCCCATGCAGACCTCACCCGTGTTTCATTCAACAAGCTTGTGCAGTGGCAACGACAGGTTTGGGGGTCTTGAACTGGTGTCTTCACAAAATAGCGAGGAAAGGGAGAAAGAAACGAGCCCACGGCTGCACCCCGAGGCTCTCCGGCAGTCGGGCAGCCAGAGCCCGGACTCGAGATTGGTGAGTGACGTGGCTCCACCCTCGCACGTGGAGGTGGTGGGGGCGTGGCTTCCAGGCCCCCCTGGGGTGGGCCTGACACAGGTTCCTAGGCAACCCTGGGCACCTCATTGGCAAAAAGTGGAAGGGGGCAGAGATGCCAGCGGCCTGAACGCTTCCGGGTGGGTGGAGGATGTGGTGGGACGTCGGAGGGCAGTGACTTTCCGCCTGCCCTTCAGGGATCCTCTATCCGTGCTCTCCTTGTGGGGTTTCCAGGTGCAGAACAAGTCTGTCTCCTTTTATCCAGGGGCGTCCGCGGGACTCCTAGGTACAGCGCTTCGTTTTTGGCCCCTGGCTGTTTTCTAGTTTTACTAAACTAAAAATACCTTGGTTACACTTGTGATTGTTTTCTCCTCTGCAGAGAGACTCTGTGGGCAGTGCTTGAGTAGTAAATAGACTAGAAGCCGAGCTATGAGATGGTGCCCTGGCAGGAGGCACGCTGTGTGGGCACCGCCAGTACCAGGGTGGCTGCCCCTTGGCCGCTTAATGGCTCATGTGTCGCGGATTGTTAGCTTTACCTGTTCAGGGTGAAGCCTTCTGATGTGCTGTTCAGAGGTGCTCGGTGAATGCTCATTGTTTCAACAAATAAGAATATTGACTATATGTGTGCACCTTTCCCATGACTGGAGAATACAGATAACTAAGAGCATACATAAACTTCTTGTTTAAAAGGCATGGAAACATTCCCGCCAGCTAGGAATTCTAAAGAATTTTCAAAATTCATAGTTTGAAAGGATTTCCAGTTGCCTAGAGACATCGTCTCCTCCTCATCTCTGCTACTGAGAACGATGTCATTTATTTTTCCAGTTGGCAGTTTTTCCTCTGGCTGTCAGGAAGTTCCAGGCAAATCATGAGAGCCCCTGGCTCCCCTCTGCCCTCTGAGCTGACCTATTTCAGAAACCGGTTTGGCTTCGACATCCTGAGAGGCTTCCCCACCCCACCCCACCCCACCCTCTGGGTGGCAGCTCCAAGGATAGTCCTGTACCTACCTACTCTTGAGCTGATAAAGGAAGGACAGAAGTTTATCCACAGAAGAAAATTGAGCCCTTAGAGAGGCTGGGCTCTGCAGCTGGCTGACTGGGTTTCCTCCGCTGCAGTGCTCAAGAGTTTACTCCTCAGCCAGCAAAACCCTAGAAGAGCCTGGAACAACTATCTTCATCAAATGCCTGCCGCTTCTCTCCAGTCTTTACTGATTGGACCTTATCTCAACCAGCAGTGTTCTCAGAGACTGCAGGCAGGTCCGCAGACTCTGCAAAATTGGCTGAACCTGGGAAACCTGTGCGTTCGAGGGAGGGAAAGGGAGGCCCAGGACTTGACACATCTGTGGCTCTGAGCACTCTGTTCCTTTATGGGCAGCACCTGGGCATGCTTGCCACTTGCCGCTCAACTGCTCTCCATCTTAGTGCTGCTTCTGAGGGGCTAGCTGGCCCCTGAGAACACACGTTTATAGAGAGCATGAGAGCAAGCAACCCCTAAGTCAAAGGCCTAGTCAATATCCAAGGTTTCAAATCTGAGAGCTGAGAACAGTCTGTGGGTTTCAAGTCTCAAGGCTTGAAATGGCCTTCCCTCACTCCCCCATAAAAGCAGAGGAAACTCAGACAGCCTCAAGAAGTGTGAGAGAGAAAACAAGAACTTGAGGATTTTAGATCCAGTTGCATCTCCTAGCATGCTTTCTGGAAAGCAGCAAGCAAATGTAGTAGTGAAAAGAAAGTGGAAGTGAAGTCGCTCAGTCGTGTCCGACTCTTTGTGACACCATGGACTGTAGTCTACCAGGCTCCTGGTAGAATCCTGGTAAAATCCACGGGATTTTCCAGGCAAAAATACTGGAGTGGGTTGCCATTTCCTTCTCCAGATCTTCTTGACCCAGGGATTCAAGCTGGGTCTCCTGCACTGTAGGCAGATGCTTTACCATCTGAGCCACCAGGGAAGTCCAACTTGGCTGTAAGAATTCCCTGAAAAGCCACAAAGGAGAATGGACAGTCTCAAAGATGACCAGATTGCATTTTAAGGTTCTCTTAAGGAGAAGGGCTGTCAGAACTGTAGCCTCAAATCTTGAGTGCTGTCTGGCTACAAATCAATCTGTCCTGGTAGTTCTGAGACTGTAGCCAGTGTGATCAGAGGATCCTAAGAGTTTCCCTGAGTGCTGAGGGCAGGCTTCCCATTGCAGGGGAGCCTAGGAGAGTCCAGACTATCTCACTACCTGGAAAAAGTCCCCCATGACGAGGCAGGTGAAGGAGGTGGCTGTATTCCCTTGAAGAAACCAAAGTGAGGAAGGGGCTGTCTGAGACTCAGTCAGGGCTGACTTTGAGAGGGGAATTCAGGAGCATACAGTTTGAAATACTCAAGCCCTCCCTCCCTTTCTGAGCATGTAGGGGCTTAATCTTCCTGGTAGATGACCACAACATTTTACCTCCTCAGCAGACATCAAAAACAAGCTCATCTTGGCACCTGGGAAATTTCCAAGTAGAAAACATTCAGTCTAGACCTCACATGGCACATGGCCTTAGCACCACCACAATCTTTGTTCCTCAAGGCAAACTTTCCTTTATGGACACAGACATACTTAAAAGCCATTCGATGCTAATGCCCTGCTTGTTTGGCTAATGCAAAAGAGGGTTAAAATTCTCAGTGAGGAAGAATCAAAATGTGTCCAGCTGTATAAACTTCCTATAGGCCAGACACAGGGATGTTCTTCTGGGGTGAACTTTCCTGTTTTTTCTCCCTCATTTCTCATTTACCCACTTGTCCGAACAAGGTGATCAGGGCTGGTTTCGTTAAGAATATACACCTGTATCAATACCTCCCAGCAATCATATTAAACACAGGTGAAAACTCCTGACACCTCTGTCAGGCAAGCTTAGCCAGGGAGCAACAGGTTTATCCCCTGAAATCAGAGGACCCCCATTAAAATCAGGTTTAAGAAAGTTTGCTGCTGCTGCTGCTAAGTTGTTTCAGTCATGTCCAACTCTGTGCGACCCCTAAAGGCAGCCCACCAAGCTCCTCTGTCCCTGGGCTTCTCCAGGCAAGAATACTGGAGTGGGTTGCCATTTCCTTCTCCAATGCATGCATGCATGCTAAGTTGCTTCAGTTGTGTCTACTCTGTGCAACCCTAAGGACAGCAGCCCACCAGGCTCCTCTGTCCACAGGATTCTCTAGGCAAGAATACTGGAGTGGGTTGCCATTTGCTACAGTCATCCAAACACCAATCTGAATTAGCCTGACAAAGAAAACAGTCAGATGGGGACCAATGCAAAGGTGAGGATCCAACCCAGGGTCTGGAACTTGAAACTGATGGATCCTTGGCATAAGTCAGTGGCTTTAACCTTCTATATTGTTTCTCTTGGGGTGGAACTCTAACCAACAATGTGGGGTTATTAGGCAATGTAGGCACAGGTGCATTTTAGCAAGGTTACTCACCGCAAAGACATCTGATGTAGGAGCTGTTTCTTCTCGCAAAATTAAAATGAGTACTGAGGAGCCTGGAGAGTCAGAGCAGGGAATAGGAACCCAACAGCTGACCGTCTACACAAATTCATTCTAGGTGGCTTCTCAGGAGCTGAGGGAGGGCCTACACTACGCCAGGGGCTACAGGGCCTCTAGACACAATGCCGTAGTGTCACTAGACACTAAAAGAATAATAACGGAATGCTATGAAACACTCTAGGCACATAACTTCAACAAACTAGATAAAATGGACAAATCTCTGGAAAGACAAGAAGATGCTTCTAATATTACTGAGCAGGCCTGTTGCTCCTAAGAGGAGGAAGAAAACCATGTAAAGCAAGGCTGCACCATCTAAGGTATCTCTGCTAAACCCAGCCTGGAGCAGAACCGCCAGTTGTCCTGTAGATGCATGAGTGATCCCTACTGATGTACTAAGGCCAGCAGATCAGCTGCACAAGGTATAGATGAGAGAGAAAGACATGTTTTTTTTCTTTTTTTAATTTTTATTGTGAGATATGGGGGTTTGTTTGCTTGAATGTGATACGAGAAAACCCTAAAATGTATTGAGCTGGGATAAGTGCCAAGGCTGGGGAGGGTTGGGTTTTGCCAGGCAGAGGCAGAGAAGAAAAAACAAAGGGCATTTAGAAAGAAATGAACAACAAAGGCAATTAGCAGACCTGCTAGTCAACCACCAGCAGTTACAGGAGCAGGCAGAGGGCAGCAGAGCCAGGAATCGCTTCCCACCACTGTGCTATAGTCCTCTTTGCTCCCACAGTGCTCACTGTAACATAGTCTCACAGAAAGAGGGATCTACTCTCCCCAGAATGGAAGCACCCCCACACCCTTCTCCCAACCAAGCCTCTTTCCCAGCAACAGCCACTGGTTTGAATTGCGCACATGGTACCCCCTTCCTGATGCTGGTCTGTGCAAATGCAGGCTCATCCAGGTGTCCATTCAAATATCCGTCCATTCATCCAGAGTTTGTGGTTTAAAAAAAAAAAGTCTCATATGCTATTTATTAGGCTAGGGGCTTAGGTTTTATCACATAACCATATATCTCAGAAGTCTTTCCATGTCAGTACATAGAGACCTACCTCCTTGTTTTTTTAATTGCCTTACCATATTCATGATGTGAATATTCCTTTTTTCTACCATTCCTCTACTGGACGGACACTTTAGTTAACTGATTTTTCTCCTAACAATGCTGCAGTGAACATCAGAGTGCCTGTTCACCGTGCATGTGTGACATCATCTGAGCGGGATCGACTCCTGGAGGTGGGATTGCTAGGTCCCAGGGTTAAGTACAGTACAATGTGGAGGTGGCGTTCAACTGCCCTCCAAAAAAGGTGGTGTAAATGTGCATTCCTGCCAACAGTGTGTGGGGAAACCCAGCTTCACTGCTTTCTTGCTGACGTTGGCTATTACTGATCTTTAAAAATGTTCCCAGTCTGATAGAAAAATGTTATTTCATTGAGATTTTAATGTGCATTTCTAGGTTGATGGAGAAACGAGAAAAAAAATTTTTTGATGTGTAGTTTGATTGTTTGGATTTCTTCTATAAATATTCTTGGCCAATTTTCCATTTGTTACTTGTCTTTTGTTGATTTGTCAACACTATTTATATTCTGTATTATGTCTATTAACCCTATTATCAGATATGTTGAATATTCTCTACCAGTCTATTGTGTCTCTTTCAACTTTCTTTTTTGCAATCTCTATTTACACCAGTGTTTTACTTTTTATGTTGTCAAGTGTGTTGGTGTTTTCATTTCTGGTCTCTGGGTTTTGTATCTTGCTGAGGAAGGGTGAGCCACTAACTGTCTACAGGGCACTTTCATTTCTATTTTCTCATGCAGCCCTGGGCCACAGGGACTCAGTGTGGTACTTAGCATCTCCACCAGAGATAAGAAAAAGAAGGGTCAGAGAGGGTAAGTGACTTATCTCAGGACACACAGCAACTTTGGGGAAAACTTAGGGCTGGAATTAGGATTCTGAGAGTCTCAGGGCCAGGCTACCACTCCTGACAGCTGGGGTCAATGGGTAATGCCACTCCCTACACACTCCCTGCATGTCCACTGTTAGAAAGTTATAGCATGCGCTTCCCTCAGGGCGCTCAGCAGTCGTAACAAGCATCTGTCATGACCCCCAGATACCTCTGTTCCCTGTGCTCTGACAGGCCTCCAGGGAGGCGGCACCACCCCTGGGCCCCCAGAGGCACGTGTCTCCAAGTCAAGCACTTTGGTCTCTTAGCAGTCCTCCTAGGACCTGGTCTCCCAGCACAGCTGGTCAGCCTCACCCTCGTCAGATCTTCAACAATATGCAGGGTCACCAATGTGACATTAATATTTTCCCGTCCCACCCAGTTGGAGGGAGCCCCGTCATGCGATGACAGGGGCACAGTCAGATGTCATGAGGGGACAGGATGGAGAGTCTTTGAGGGCTTCATGAGCAGTGGCTTTGGAGCTGGTCCTTGGACGAGTCATTCAGGCAGAAAGGAAATCCAGAAGACTGGAATGAGGACAGAGGGGACAAGAAGTCAGTTCCTCATGGCAGGCCAGAGGAGGGGTGCAGAAGTAGAGGTAGGAAGGGGTGACGTCCAAGGCAAAGAGTCCCTGAGCAGGTGGCCGGGAGCTGAGGCTTTATGCTACAGGCCACGGTTCTTCCTGAGAGCCACAGACAGGGGCCCTCCAACTACATACAGTCCAGGAGCCCCAGCCTCTGAGTCACAGGGCGACTCTTTGAAATGCAAATCAGGGCCATTCCAGACCCCAAGTATGAACCTGCACAGGATATAGGCTTTCTAGGAGATTCTGATGCTTACTTATGTCTGAGGCCACTGCCTTCCAAGGCTTACAGATGGTCTTGAGGAAACCCGAGAATCTCTAAGATGTAGGGGAAGTTTGTGTCTGGTCTCAGGACAAGGTGCTCAGCTCCATGTAAGTCAAAGCAAGTCCTGACTTGGACCTCAACACCCTGGTGGAGAGTGTTGAGGTAGAGAAGGGATGTAGCTGGTCAGGGAGTTGGAGGTCACAGTAGCCCTGAGGGGTGACCTAGGCCACGTCAGCTGAATATGTCCCTGTCCCAGAGATCAGAGGAAGCTGTTTGCCCTGTTATTTCTGTCTATGCAGACATTCTTTCCATCCACCTAGATATACAAATTTTATAACCTGGCTGCAATGCAGGAGACCTGTGTTCAATCCCTGGGTCAGGAAGATCCCCTGGAGAAGGAAATGGCAGTTCCAGTATTCTTCCCTGGAGAATTCCATGGACAAAGGAGCCTGGCAGGGGACAGTCTATGGGGTTGCAAAGAGTTGGACATGACTAAGTGACTATCACTCACTCACCCAATCTTAATGTTTTAGCAGTGCTTTGTGCCTTTTGCAATCATGGATACCAACTGAAACTGATTAAGAACTAGAAATTCTGACCAGAACCATACTAGCAAAGAGATTGAATCAATCATCAAATACCTATCAACAAGGACAAGTCCAGGACCAGATGTTTTCACTGGTGAGTTCTTTCAAACATTTAAGGAATTAACCTGGATCCTTCTTGAACTCATTAAAAAAAAAAAAGAAGAAGAAGATGAGGCAACACTTCTCAACTCATTCTAGGAGGCCAGCTTATCTCAACACCAACATTAGACAAGGACATCACAAGAAAACTACAGACGAATATACCTTAGAAAAAGACATGCAAACATATTCAACAAAACACTAGCAAACCAAATCTGACAGCATATTAAAATAAAGAGCCACACTTTATCTCAGAAATTCAAAGATGGTTCAACACATGAAAATCAATTGATCACACCACATCAACGGAACAACAACAGAATCTTACATGATTTACTCAACAGATGCAGAAAAAAAAAAAAGCCCTTAACAAATCTAGCATGCTTTCATAATAAAACATCCAAAAGTCTAGGAATTAAAATGAACATCCTTCACATAATTAGGGCATATATTAAAAAAAAAAAAGCTAATTCAATGATAAAAGACTGAAAACTCCCTCTCCCACCACACCCTTACATCAGGAACAAGGCAAGGACACCCGCTTATACCTCTTCTATTCAACATTGTATTAGAGGTCCTAGTCGAGTGATCATGAAAAAAAGTAAAAGGTGCCCAAATTAAAAGGAAGAAGTAAAACTTTCTCTATTCACAGATGACATAATCCTATATATAGAAAAACCCTAAAAGATCTACTATCCCACAGAACTAATAAATATATTCAGCAAAGTCACAGGATACAAGATCAACATACAAAACTCAAGTGTATTTCTATGCACAAGCAGTGAACAACCTGAAAAGAAAAATTTAAGAATAATTGTTTTTCAATAGCATCAAAATGAGTAACATATTTGGGAACCAATTTAACCAAAGAGATGCAAGACATAAACACTGAAAACCACATAACACAGCTGAAAGAAATTAAGAACACTAAAAGAATTTAAAGACCTCTGGGTTCACATAATGGAAGATTTAATACTGTTAAGATGACAATACCTCCAAGTGATCAGTAAATTCAGTATCAAAACCCCAGTGTTCTTTATTACAGAAGTGGAAAAGATGATTCTCAAATTCATATGAAATCTCAAGGGATGCTAAATAGCCAAATCAACTTGAAAAAATGAAATTGAAGTACAATTTTAAATTTTACAACTTACCTCAAAGCTAATGAAATGAAAACAGTGTGGTATTGGCATGAGAACAGATTCAGAGATCAATAGAATAAACTTTATAATTCAGAAAAAAAAAGAAAAAAACAACTTCACATCTACAGCCAGCTGATTATCAACAAGGATGTCAAGACCATTCAATGGGGGAAAACAGTCTTTTCAACAAATGGTGTTAAGAGAATTGAATATCCACATACAAAAGAATGAAGTCAGATCCTTATGTCATACCATATACAAAAATTAACTCAACATGGATCGAAGGCAAAACTATAAAACTCTTAGAAGAAAGCATTTCTTCTAAGTGATTTCATAGCTATGCAATCAAAAACACAAGCAACCAAAAAATGAATTAGATGTCATCACAAATTAAACATTTTGGTGCAAAGAACACCATCAAGAGAATGAAAACATAACATGGCAGAAATCAATGGCAAAATATATATGAGTGTTAAGCATCTAGAATATATCTATCTCTGTATATATATCTCCTATAACTCAACAAGCACAGAAACATAAGCCAGCAAAAGTTTCCAGATAAAGTTGTAAGTAAGTGTAAGGATTTGACAGAACCAGATACACATCCTCTACAGTTTCAAATCCTGCGCTAAACAATAATTTCTGGCTCCAGGTTTTTGTATCAGTAGAATTGGAGTGTTCTATGGGGATTCACAGGGTCATATTAACAGACATTTAAGAAAGGTTATCAGAGGCTTTGTATCTTCTTTCCCATGCCAGTTGGTGGCTCAGACAATAAAGGTCTGCTTACAGTGCGGAGACCTGGGTTCAATCCCTAAGTCAGGAAGATCCTCTGGAGAAGGAAATGGCAACCCACTCCAGGGGTTTTTTTTCTTGCCTGGAAAATCCCATGGACGCAGGAGCATAGTAGACTACAGTCCATGAGGTCACCCACTCCAGTGAGTTTTTTTCTTGCCTGGAAAATCCCATGGACGGAGGAGCGTAGTAGGCTACAGTCCATGAGGTCACAAGAGTCGGACACGACTGAGTGACTTCACTTCATTGCTTTACATTTGGAGCCTTGGCAGCTTCAGAGTTTAACTTCTCCTGGGTCAGCCCTCTTGGCCCTTCCTGGCCTCCTGTCAGCCCATACAACCACTCTTAACCTTTCGTAGAATTTGTTCAGGGACTTCTGGTTGAGGCTTGTCTCTTGATTCTAACAGCCCAGTGTACAGGATATAGCATGGACCTAGAAGTTCTTTAATGCCTACTTTCTCCTGAAAAGTAGAAAATCATTTAATTCTCTTAATAGATCTCTTCCTCAAAAGTGAATATACAAGCATATAGAGAGAGCTGCCCTTTCAGTGTGAGTTTTTTCCTTCAATTATATAGGTCAGAGGTAAAAAAGTGGGGAGGGCACACAAACACCCTGGGTGGATCTTGATCTTCTAGCCCTGAGGGAATTTGTCTTAATGGATGTTGCCTTGCCTGAGGCACAGTAGGCCCTGGGACAAACTGGGTGTGTGCTGAGTTGCTTCAATCACGTCTGACTCTTTTGACTCCATGGACTGTAGACCTCCAGGCTCCTCTGCCAATGGGATTCTCTAGGCAGAAATACTGGAGTGGGTTGTCATGCCCTTCTCCAGGGGATCTTCCCGACCCAGGGATCAAACCCAAGTCTCCTACAGGTCCTGCATTGCAGGAAGCCACTTGGGAAGCCCTTATACTGGTTTCAGTTCAGTTTAGTTCAGTCGCTCAGTCATGTCCGACTCTTTACGACCCCATGAATCGCAACACGCCAGGCCTCCCTGTCCATCACCAACTCCCGGAGTTCACTCAGACTCACGTCCATTGAGTTCATGATGCCATCCAGCCATCTCATCCTCGGTCATCCCCTTCTCCTCCTGCCCCCAATCCCTCCCAGCATCAAGGTCTTTTCCAATGAGTCAACTCTTTGCATGAGGTGGCCAAAGTACTGGAGTTTCAGCTTTAGCATCATTCCTTCCAAAGAAATCTCAGGGCTCATCTCCTTCAGAATGGACTGGTTGGATCTTCTTGCAGTCCAAGGGACTCTCAAGAGTCTTCTCCAACACCACAGTTCAAAAGCATCGATTCTTCTGCGCTCTGCCTTCTTCACAGTCCAACTCTCACATCCATACATGACCACAGGAAAAACCATAGCCTTGACTAGATGGACCTTAGTCGGCAAAGTAATGTCTCTGCTTTTGAATATGCTATCTAGATTGGTCATAACTTTTCTTCTAGGGAGTAAGTGTCTTTTAATTTCATGGCTGCAGTCACCATCTACAGTGATTTTGGAGCCCCAAAAAATAAAGTCTGACACTGTTTCCACTGTTTCCCCATCTATTTCCCATGAAGTGATGGGACCAGATGCCATGATCTTCGTTTTCTGAATGTTAAACTTTAAGCCAACTTTTTCACTCTCCTCTTTCACTTTCATCAAGAGGCTTTTTAGTTCCTCTTCACTTTCTGCCATAAGGGTGGTGTCATCTGCATATCTGAGGTTATTGATATTTCTCCNTGACAATATACAGCCTTGATGTACTCCTTTCCTATTTGGAACCAGTCTGTTGTTCCATGTCCAGTTCTCACTGTTGCTGCCTGACCTGCATATAGATTTCTCAAGAGGCAGGACAGGTGGTCTGGTATTCCCATCTCTTGAAGAATTTTCCACAGTTTATTGTGATCCACACAGTCAAAGGCTTTGGCATAGTCAAACAGATGTTTTTCTGGAACTCTCTTGCTTTTTCCATGATCCAGCGGATGTTGGCAATTTGATCTCTGGTTCCTCTGCCTTTTCTAAAACCAGCTTGAACATCTGGAAGTTCACGGTTCATGTATTGTTGAAGCCTAGCTTGGAGAATTTTGTGCATTACTTTACTAGCATGTGAGATGAGTGCAATTGTGCCGGTTAAAGAGAGATAATTTCACTTATTTGTTGCTATATCAATTTCAGAGTCAAATGGCAAGGAATTAGGGATCCAGGTATATTATTTCATACAGTAAATGAGCTCTAGTATATCTTACAGTTCCTTAGAGTGCTGAAGTACCTAAATTAAAGTTTATTGTCATTATTTTAGCATTTACTCAAAGTTTACACTTTATGATTCTTAGGGGGAAAAGCAATAAATGTGCTTTATATAGATTGAGTGGATTTATCAATAATACCACTGTTATTCAACTCTGACAATTATAGAATTTTATGTAAATTTTTGTTATTTTTTTTAATTCACCTATAGCACTGTGTTACTCTTTAGTGTGAAAAAGATGAAATAATATATTTTGGAATGAGACAAATCTCTGTACCAAATATACAACATAAAAAACAAAACAAAAACAAAAACAGACAGTGTTTAGGGATCAATATTATTCTGTTAGGCAGAGGAATAAGTTAAAACTATCCTGGGGTAGTCATAACTTCATTGAAAAATATCAGTGCTTTTGTTCATCATATATTCTCAACATCAAAGCACTCAAATTTCCCTCTAATTGCCCAAAGGAAGCCTAGGAACATGACTAATATTAGTTTCCAATGTTGTGATATTAAAAATAAACTTTTTTTTTGCTGTTTTATATTTCCTCAATGTGTTAAATCTATTTGACTAGTAAAAACACTATCTTGTGTAGATTTTAGCTTGAAATAGTTTTCTACTAGCATACCTTGACATATTTTCAATATACATATTTTCTCTGATTGCTTAAATTTGTTCAAGAAACATGTCAAGAAGATTGGGAAGATGGAAATCTCATTGAAATGTTCATTGGACTTTATTTAATTCATTTTCCCTTTGCAGGTTACTGGAAAGATTGCATAAGATATGGATCAGAGGGATGAAGTTGGGCTCTGAAAATTAAAATGTCTTCATAAAGATACTCAAATTGTGACAAATCAAGATAGATGACTACAAGCCAGTGTTTTCAGAGAGAAATTAACATCACTTACAAGGCAATTTGAAGACTATAAAAGGCTATGCCAATCTTTTAAACTCTATTTCCAGTTATTTGGCAGCTACTATACAGTCAGTAAGTAATTACTGATGAATGAACAAATAAAATACAATTACACCAAATCCAAGGAACAGTAAATGAAGACTCTATGGAATTTGGAGACAAAATGAAAACCATACATAAAATCAAATCAGAAAGTGTATTGAGGACAGCTATGAAGACCACAGGGACAGCTGTGGTTTGGTTTAGTGGTCCATATATATTGTGTCAGATATGTTTAAAGAAAGAAGGGGAACACAGGTAAATTGTGCTATTTGCTTTCTATGCTCGTTTCCTCTTGTCATGCTAAGACTTTTCAATACAGAGAGAATTTGAAGTAAGTGTTTGGTATGCTTATGATATTACCAGATATATTAGCATTATAAGTAGACAACAAAATACTAAAGTATAAATGCCACTGTGAATTTAAAAAAATATACTCCTTTGAAGAATTACAACTTTTGCATTTTTTTTTTAGTTTTTATTATGTAATAATTTCAGACTTACAGAAAAGTTGCAAAATTATTACAAAGAATTCTCATATACACTTCACCCAGATTACCCAAATATTTTACCATAATTTCTTTCTATCTCAGATATACCATTCCCTCACCTGTAAATATTCAATATTCCAATATATTTAACTTAACCACAGTACAATTATCAAAATCAGGAAATTAACAAAGATATAATGCTGTTATCACAGATCTTATTTAAGTTTGACCAACTGTCTCTCTGGTATCCTTAATAACAAAGGTGGTGTTTGTTTGTTTTTTCTGGCCTAGAATCTAATCTTGACCATACCCAGAATTTATTTGGCATACCTGTTATCCTTGGCATAATATATTTGAAAGCTATGGAAAAATCAGAATTACATAAGAATCTCCACAGTCAAGGGAACAATGAGAAGACTGCCAATGAGTCATGGGCCAGGGCTCTATTCATCATCTGACCAATCCTCACATGTTTCTATTCTAACTACACAGCATCAACTTAAATCTATATATATCAACAACACTCAAAAGATCAGGTTTCCCCTCCTTCTCCAGGGCTTGGCTACCTGAGGTTTAAGTCATAGGTTCTTTGGGGGAAATTACTACTATCTGCTCTTGCCACAGTTTTGTAGAGTCTTTTCTCACTGGGATGCAACAGGTTTCCAACTGTTTGGTTCTGGGTTTAAGGACTTGTTAGTGATGGGGATTGGACAGGGGTCTGTGGATTTCTACAGGGAAGCTGACCTCAGCTTTCTGCCCAATTATTCTGAATTTCTTTTCATTCTATGTATTAAAAAGTGCCCATGTTGGACACTTTTCTGTCATGTTCCTAAGAACGTCCTGTTCTATTAACCATCTCCATATGTCTCTGTGAGTAGGCCTTGCAGCTACCATGCTGATCCTGACCGTTATAATTATACCCACTTTGCTTCTGACATCTAAGTGTTGCCCCCTGGTCTCTGGTTTCCTAGCGTTTCATCATACCCACTGTCACTAGAGGGTGCAGTTTGTGATAGTTTTGCCCATTGTTGACACTGCTTACACAGCTCAGCTACCTCAACACTCTAAATCACGCTGGCACTCCTCTCCTCAGAACATTGCTTATCAGCGTTGTAAATAGAATGGAATGTACCCTGGAACCTACTGAGAAATGAGTTAACCAATTCTTTTTGGCTTTGTTTTTGGATCTTATATAGCAAACTTATATTTAAAGGGTTCGCTTTCTGAGCCTGTTGATCTTTTTCTTCATGGTCTGCTGTTGGCACTCTGCCATGTGTGCTTGTTCTGAGCTTCCAAGCACCATTCCAACAGCATACCAGAATCCTCTCCTTGGAGCTCTTGCTAGAATACTAAATCCTGTGTCACCATGTGGGCAAAACTCAGGGGTATTGACAGTTTTGTTCCAGATCACTATAATAAAGAAAATATTGCAACAAAGTGATTCACATGAATTTTTTGGCTTCCCAGTGTGTATACAAATTATGTTTAATATGAAGTGCAATAGAACTATGTCTACAATTTTTTTTTATGTACCTCTGTTAAAAAGTATTTTTCCTAAAAGATGCTAAACATCATTTGACAATATAGGGTTGCCACAAAACTTCAATTTGTAAAAAATGCAATATTTGTAAAGTGCAGTAAAATACAGTGCAATAAAATGAGGCACATCTGTGGTGGCCCATATTAACAAAACTCTTCCTTATCCAGGTATATATTTTAATTTCCATAATCCAGGTCTCTCAGAATCCACTCCTTGATATAATATCTTGGTTCCTGCCAGTATATTAGCCAGAAATGGAAGTCCATGTGCTTATATTCACTCTTATCCCTTAGCAGACCCAGGTAATGCTGAGATTTGAACTTTATTTTGGGTCTAGTAGCTAGGAGGGGAGATGGCAGCACCGTGAGAAGGGCAAGCATTATGTTATATGGCACCTGTCTAATTGAGGCTTCTGTATCATCTTTCAGCAAAAGGCAAGGGCTTTATCTTCCAACAAGGGGCAGTGGGAAGTAGAAGCAAGATAACAGAATAGGAAGACCCTGAACTTGTCTCTTCCCACAAACACATTAAACCTGCAACCACATATAGAGCAACTTTCTCTGAAAATGACCAAAAGACTTACAGAATGTCTCTTCTACAACCAAGAATACATCATCCAGACAGAAAAATCAATAAAGATACAGAAAATACAGAACATACAATACCAGATGTACTTAGATATCTATAGAATGTGCTTGTGTGCATGCTAAATTGCTTCAGTTGTGTCTGACTCTGTGAGACCTTATGGACTGTAGTCTGCCAGCCCCCTCTGTCCATGGGATTCTCCAGGCAAGAATATTGAAGCGAGTTGCCATATCCTCCTCCAAGGGATCTTCCTGACCCAGGGATTGAACCCACATCTCTTACGTCTCTTGCATTGGGTTCTTCACCACTGGTGCCACCTGGGAAGCCCATCTATAGAACATTCCTTTCAAAATTAACAGAATACATATCCTATTCTCCTACACATGAAACATTCTCCAGAACAGATCACATCCAAAGCCACAAAACAAGTTTCAATAATTTTAAGATTGAAATAACATTGAGCATCTTTTGTAACTACATGGTATGAAATAGAAATCAAACACAGGAAATAAATGAAAAAAATCCAAACACCTGGAAACCAAGCCACATTCTATCAAAAATCAACTGATCAACAAGAAATCAAAGAGGAAAGCAAAAATGACTTGAAATGAATGGAAATAGGCATACAACTTTGCAAAATCTATGAGACATATCAAAAGCAGTTTTAAGAGGGAAATTTATAGTGCAACAAGCCTACTTCAAGAACATGAAAAAAATCTCAAATAAACTTAACTTTCTACCCATAGGAATTAGAAAAAGAACAAACAAATCTCAAAATAAGAAGAAAGAATAAGATAATAAAGATCAGAATAGAAATAAAGAATAGAAACACCAATAAAATGGACAACCAAGAAAACTATGCACAAATTCCTAAAAGTATATACTCTGCAAAGACTGAAACAAAACCAAATAGAAAATGTGAACAGACCAATTACCAGAGTTTGACTGTGAATAAAGCTGAGTGCTGAAGAATTGATGCTTTTGAACTATGGTGTTAGAGAAGACTCTTGAAAGTCCCTTGGACTGCAAGGAGATCCAACCAGTCCATTCTGAAGGAGATCAACCCTGGGAATTCTTTGGAAGGAATGATGCTAAAGCTGAAGCTCCAGTACTTTGGCCACCTGATGTGAAGAGGTGACTCACTGGAAAAGACTCTGATGCTGGGAGGGATTGGGGGCAGGAGGAGAAGGGGATGACAGAGGATGAGATGGCTGGATGGCATCACCGACTCGATGGACCTGAGTTTGAGTGAACTCCAGGAAATGGTGCTGGACAGGGAGGCCTGGCGTGCTTCCATGGGGCCACAAAGAGTCGGACATGACTGAGCAACTGAACTGAACTGAAACTGAATTACCAGTATCAGACAAAAACAAAACAAAACTGCCAAAAAACAAAATTTTGGACCAGTTGGCTGTACAGAGGCATTCTATCAAAAATTTTAAAGAAGGGTTAATGCTTATCTTTCTCCAACTACTCCAGAAATGTGAAGAGGAAAGGACACTTCCAAACTCATTTTATAAGGTCAGCCTGATGTTAAAACCAAAGATTGTATAAAAAAGAAACTAACAAGTCAATATTCCAGGTGAATGTAAATGCAAACTCCTCAACATTAGTAAAACAAATTCACTCACATATAAAAAGGATCATATATCATGATCAAGTGGGATTTATTCCAGGTTTGCAGGAGTGTCAATATTAGGAAGTCAATGTGATATACCACATCATGAAAATGAAGCATAAAAGTCACCTTATCATTTCAATAGATGCAGTAAAAGCTTTTGACAAAATTTAAATGCTGCTGCTGCTGCTAAGTCACTTCAGTCGTGTCTGACTCTGTGCGATCCCATAGACCGCAGCCCACCAGGCTCCCTCGTCCCTGGGATTCTCCAGACAAGAACACTGGAGTGGGATGCCATTTCCTTTTCCAACGCATGAAAGTGAAAAGTGAAAGACAAGTCACTCAGTCGTATCTGACTCTTAGCGACCCCATGGACTGCAGCCTACCAGGCTCCTCAGTCCATGGGATTTTCTAGGTAAGAGTACTGGAGTGGGATGCCATTGCCTTCTCCAAATTTAAATGCATTCATGATAAAAAACCCTTAACAAAATTGGTGTAGTTGGAACATATAACAAAGTAAATGCCATTTATTAAACTCACAGCTAACATACTCAATGATGAAAACTGAATGTTTTTCCTCTGAGACAAGAAGCAAGACAAGGATGTGAACTCTCACTAATTTTATTTAACATGATATTGAGAGTTCTAGCTGTAGTAACCAGATGATTAAAATAAAATTAAATACATCCAACTTGAATAGAAAAAAATAAAACTTCACTATTTGCAGGTGACACAATATTATTTATTGAAAACCCTAAAGACACTAACAAAAACTATTAGAACTAATAAATGTGGTAAAGTTATAAAATATAAAATTAATATATAGAAATAAGCTGCATTTCTATACACTAAAAATGAACTACCTGAAAGAATAATCAAGAAAACAATTCAATTTGCCATCAAACTAAAAAGAATAAAATGCCTTGGAATAAATTTAACCAAGTAGGTAGAAGACGTGTACTCTGAAAACTATAAGGCATTGATGAAGGAAGCTGAGGATATACAAATAGATTAAAATATATCATATTCATGGATTTGATTAATTAATATTGCTAAAATGTCCATACTGAGTTCAGTTCAGTCGCGCAGTCGTGTCCGACTCTTTGCGACCCCATGAATCGCAGTACGCCAGGCCTCCCTGTCCATCACCAACTCCCGGAGTTCACTCAGACTCACGTCCATTGAGTCTGTGATGCCATCCAGCCATCTCATCCTCGGTCGTCCCTTTCTTCTCCTGCCCTCAATCCCTCCCAGCATCAGGGTCTTTTCCAATGAGTCAACTCTTCGCATAAGGTGCCCAAAGTACTGGAGCTTCAGTTTTAGCATCATTCCTTCCAAAGAAATCCCAGGGTTGATCTCCTTACTGAGGCTGAAAGTTCAGCCTTCTCTGATATTGTTACTCTTATAATGGAGTCCGGTGCCTAGTCCTTTTTTGCCTTTTCATACTGTTCATGGGGTTCTCAAGGCAAGAATACTGAAGTGGTTTGCCCTCCCCTGCTCCACGTTTTGTCAGAACTCCTTGCCATGACCCATCCATTTTGGGTGGCTCTACATGGCATGGCTCATAGTTTCACTGAGTTGAACAAGGCTGTGGTCCATGTGATCAGTTTGATTAGTTATCTGTGATTGTAGTTTTCATTCTCTCACCCTCTAACAGGTAAGGATAAGAGGCTTATAGAAGCTTCCTGATGGGAGTGACTGACTGGGTCTTGTTTCGATGGGCAGGCCATTCTCAGTAAATCTTCAATCCAATTTTCTATTGATGGATGGGGCTTTGTTCCCTTCCTGTTGCTTGACCTGAGACCAAACTATGGTGGAGGTAATGAAGATAATGGTTACCTCTTTTAAAAGGTCTTGTGCACACTGCCACACTCAGTACCCCTGACCTTGCAGCAGACCACTGCCGACCCACACCTCTGCTGGAGACTCCTGGACACTTACAGGCAAGTCTGGGTCAGTCTCTTGTGGGGTCACTGCTTCTTTCTCCTGGGTCCTGGTGCACACAAGGTTTTGTTTGTGCCCCCAAGAGTCTATTTCCAAAGATCTGTGGAAGTTCTATAATCAAATCCCACTGGCTTCCAAAGTCAAATTCTCTGGGGACTCTCAACCCCTTTGCCAGATCTCCAGGTTGGGAAATATGTTGTGGGTCCTAGAACTTTTCTAATAGTGCAATGGTTTCTTTGGTATAATTGTTCTGCAGTTTGTGGGCCTGCTTGATGGCTCTGTGGTGGGACTATGGTGACCTCCTTCAACAGGAAATCAGTCTTGATTTCCTCCTCCAATGAAGTCAGTCCTGAATATCCATTGGAAGAACTAATGCTGGAGCTGAAATTCCAATACTTTGGCCACCTGATGCGATGAACTGACTCATTTGAAAAGATCCTGATGCTGGGAAAGATTGAAGGTGGGAGGAGAAGGGGACAACAGAGGATGAGATGGTTGGATGGCATCACTGACTCAACGGACATGTTTGAGTAAGCTCCGGGAATTGGTTATGGACAGGGAAGCCTGGCGTGCTGCAGTCCATGGGGTTGCAAAGAGTTGGACATGACCGAGTGACTGAACTGAATTGTGCCTAATCTTTAGCCCTGATTGTCCACCAACCACAGATAGGGATGTCTATAATGAAGCCAAAGAGACCCTTCTAAACTTCACAATGCGCTTTACATTGCTGATTAGTATATCTAAGCTTATCATTTGCACTTTAAATAAATTAAAAATCCTTAACAACACACATCCATTACCTTCATCCTTATATTCTTTTCTCTATACTTCTCAGATGCAAGAGACATTCCCCAGACAGTACATTCCCTCCATATTTTCCAGTCTTTTTTCACCAGCAATGACATCTTAAAAATTGTGAGCCACAACACATCAATACCTCACCTATCACCAGTGACGAGGTTCCCATTACAAGAGATCCAAACTCATCTTTAGAATCTACTCTTTAAGATTTGCTCTGGCACCAGAGGTATCATGTCAAATTCCTGAGTGTCTGAGACACGGACTTTTGGACAATCAATTTACTGAGAGAGTGGTCTTAAAGAAAGGTGAATGAGCAAAGCAGAAAAGAACAAGATAAAAGCTAAGCAACTGTGTGGCTTCAGCTGGAAAGAAGCTTCAGTCAGATTCTGCACGGAGCTCTGGAGTACTAATTACCCCACAGAGCTGATTCTACATGGAAGAAAGGAGGGGTATATATATATATATATTACTGCTTCAGTCAATGATTGTCTTTTGGTTCCCCCTGGGGGCACAGGCATAATTTCCTTAGTAAGGTAACTCTTATTTGGTCAAAGCTACAACAAAGCTAATGCTGTAGATAAGAGGCAACGTTTGCAACCAATATCACAACTGGGGTATGGACACACTATTTCAGTAAAGAGAATACAGGAGGCATGCTTACAGGTTTCATTACTTAGAGAGTCACATTCAATACATGGTAAGCAGGAGAAAGGCAACTGGAGACCAAATGACTTAACACTACTCCTACCATTCCATCTTCTATCAGTGCCTCCCATCAGCTGAAAGCAGTTGGTTGCAGAGGGAGACTGTGCCTGTTGAAACCTTCCATAAATGACATCAGCAGGGAGATACAGTGGAGAAAATGATTCCTGGAGGGGAAATGAAAAATGTCTACTACTCAATGTTTCAGTCATTAATCACTCAAATATATGCTTTTATCCTCGTAATCAAATATATAAAAACTAAAATAAAATTTAAGCACCTCTATTCAGCCTTCAAACTCAACAGTATAAGTCCATGTTTGAGAATTCTTAGACATTTTGATGGGAAGGTAAATTAAAAAAAAAAATTTCTGAATAAAAGTTTGGCAATCCATCTCAAATGTTTTAAAATTGAATGTAACCCTTAACTTGGGAATTATACAAATGAATTTACCATATGAAAATGTTATGGAATTTCATAAATATTTATAGGAATTCCATCTAAGAAATATCATAGGATTTGACAAAAATTTAAGTCTTAGAGGAGTCATTTTCTACAATTGTTTATAGTAGGAAAATACTTCATAGTAGATATTTAAGAGAAAAAGCATGTTTTAAACGTCAGTATAGAATTGTCAAATTTTATTAATTTTGAACTTTTGGAAGTAACAAGATTTTTAAAAACTAATGTTTGGCTTACCTTTACAAATGGAGAAGGTAAATTGGGTTTCGGTGTGCAAACTTAAGTTCAAATATTAGGAGGGAAAAAGAAAATAAATAACCCTGACAGAAAATAAATCAAAACACAATTTTTGAGGCAACTTGTGCTAAAAATCTGAACTCTTGATCAATTATTTCTCACAACCTGAGACTTAAAAAGAAGCCCCAATCCATACCAATCTTCATATATAGGAGTATCCTCATCAAGATTAGTGCAAAAAATATTTTCTAATCTCAGAAGCCTGCAAAATGTCTTTAGCTCTTTCAAGTTTTCAAGACATCACAAGAGCAGTGACATTTGTATTTTACCCAGGACTATTTTCCCGGCTTTGCTCAGAAAGCAGTTACACTTCTGTTCTGTGTCCCTGACCTCCTTGATTCTGCTATTTGTCTAGTGGAGCCTGCTTGACAACAGTGGTATGGCCTTTAACCAAAACTGTTTTTAACCAGTGATATCCCAACCAACAATTTGTTGTGAAAACTTGAGATCCACACAGTCTCTATTTATCTAATTTCACATATATTTAATAAATTTCATCTATACTTAAGTCACTGTCAAAATATTATGAAAATTTGGAAGTGACAAAAGAGATTATTGGGTGTTCTTTCAATGCAGTGCTGAATGTGTTCTTTTGATTGACTTTCTATTGACTGGTATTTTTTTTAAATCCAAGGGAGCACAGATAAACTAGCAGATTTATGTAGGGTCGAGATATAAGTTATTTCCCCACAAGAATAGACAGCCACAGAAGCAATGATTTAGTAACCCATGGTTCATTAATCAGCTTTGTATCTCATCCAGCAATCTTATACTAACATTTGTTTATAAAAAATATTTTAAAAAGCTTGACTAAGCCAATTTTAACATTGTTTCATTAATGAGTTAAATGATATCTTTGATGTGTTCATTTTACAGTTTTATAGAGCTGTATTATTTCCTTTAGAAAATTATACTTTTGTAGGGCTATCTTAGGTGCCATGTATCTGGTTCCTTATTGAAACAGAACACATTAGAAACTCTGAGTGATGATGAAAAATAATCTATCATCATGTTGAAGATGATGATGGTGATAGTGGCGTTTGCATGTAAGAACATAAGGAAAGGAACCAACATGATAATTGATACAAGTTTAAAGAAAATATGCAGGTTGGAACAAGTAGTGTGTCTGTCTCATTATCATTTTTTGATGATTATTGTTTTTATACTGTACAAATGAACAGCTTTTTCAGTTACCATTGAACTTGTATAAATTCTAGATTATGTTTAGTATTTTCCTATTGCTGTTTTCCTCAAAAACTTTAAAAAGACGTGGGAAGAGTGACTACATCAGCATCAGTTCAGTTCAGTTCAGTCGCTCAGTCATATGGATTAGCAAATAATGCAGTGATATAAGGTAGTTCCCACCTGCATGGAGGGAAATGCTATAAAAGGATAATATTCCCTCTAAGTCACCACAACAAAAGTTGTGACAATGAAATTTCTGGATGGGAAGTTATTAAATTACTAGATAATTTTTAAAGCAACAAAGTTCAAGCTCTAACCATTGAAATCAATTTTGTGAAATAAATGCATGCATAGCCCTTTATCTAATGTGAGATAAGAAAATTATGCATAGAAAACTAATGATGCTTGAATCTCCATCAGAGGTAACAGACTGAATTTAATGCAAAGGATTTTACTATGTCATCAGCCTGTCCTTTCTGTCAAGTGTTTAATACTAAAGAGTTTTCCACAGAATGATTACATCTGTGTTTCAAATTTAGATTTCTGTTTCTGGATAGTTAACTATCACAATTGCTTTTAATTTAATGATCTGACAATGCCTGGATATTGCATTTGTTCTTCTCCTGGAGGAATAAAATGCATCTATAGTCACTCTTTTTTTCTTTTCATTTTAACAACTTTTTCAGCACAACAGAATATCTGCAAACATTGCCTGAAGAATGCTCATTTAGACTATTTAAAAATTCTTATTTGGCAAAGGTCTTTTGGTTTTTTCTTCTTGCAACTGTTTCACCTCTTCTTGTTGAACAGCTCTTTAAGTAATACCTTTTACATTTAAAGCATTGCAAATGGGATATGTTTAACCAGGATATTTTGACATTAACATTTAATAATGTTCTTTTGTGTATATGGTTTAGGCTTCAGAGTCTAACAATTCAGTTTTATGACTAATCTCACAAATAATAATATTATGCTTTTAAGAGAATACTGCCCTGTTTTGTGAGACCTTTTCCCCTTATTTACCATTTCAGACATTTGATGAAGGTAGATATTGACTAACTGACAATTACATTGTGAAAAGAAAAATAACAATGATGAAGGCATGATGTCTTCGAGAAAACAAAGGGTGAATAAGCAACATCTGAGAGACAAGAGTAACGATACACTTATCTTTTATGAGAAAAGATGTTAGGGTAAAAACAAATGATTGTTTAGTTTTTCTTATTTAAACTTTGCATTTCAGAACAATCATGAGAAAATGTTTGTTATTTGCAGAACATCTGGAATTGGCTACTTCTGTCCTATGGTCATGTTAAACAATTAAATATGATAAGGTGGAAAAGAGGGATACGTTATTGGAATCATGTGACTTTTAAAAGAAAATATTTAGTATTTCTGGTAGTCACCCTCCAAATTGAAGTCTTTGATGATGTGCCATCATTTAAGCTTTTATGGAAGTTGAAAATATTTCAATGATTTTGGATAATTCTAATGTAATATCATATGTAAAAATCAAAATTTCAAAGTCAGACTTAGAGATCCCACCCTATTAGATGTTTGGATATCAAGTAAAACATCCAAACATTATTTTTTTCAGAAAGTCATTCTTTTGAACCAAAATATATTTTCTACTAATTCTATTCTGCCTTTTCCATATCTGTACTAGAATAGAGGACAACGAAACTAGCTGATGGCAAAATAAGTATTAAGAAGATGCTGAAAGAGAAAAAAAAAGGTAGAGGACTAATGAAAGTAATAATAGTAAAGCACAGACTGAAGGGCAATGAAACCATGCTCTTGTTTCTGAATTTCTCTTCTTGGATGATTTCCTGTCTACAGTATTGATTGTTGTAATAACCACCATCCATAATTTACTCCAATTAATTTTACAAAGACTCTGTTTTTGTTGATAACAAAGGCCTAGTTAAAGCAATCTGAGTGCTACTATAATGTTGGAGACTAGTTTTCATGTTCCCATGGGCTTTCTCTACCTGATGCCAAATACTTCATGGCATTAGATTAAAGGCAAAAGGAGAAGAGGGCAGCAGAGGGTGAGATGGTTAAGTAGCATCACTGACTCCGTGGCCAAGAATTTGAGCAAACTCTAGGAGACAGTGGAGGACAGAAGAGCCTGGCATGCTGCAAACCATGGGGTCACAAAGAATCAGACACAACTTATCGACTGAAAAGCAATTTGCTGTTCAGCAGCTCAGTCAGATCCGATTCTTGATGACCTCATGGACTGCAGCATGCCAGGCTTCCCTGTCCTTCACCATCTCCCAGAGTTTGCTCAAACTCATGTCCAAGCTTTGGACCTTAAACTATAGAAAAGGAAACTTCATCTTCTCTTGTGTTGAGGCAATTGGAGGGCTGGAATTTGTGCTGGGCAGATGTCTGGGGGGTGGGGTGGACTTCCTTATGGAGAGAGCTGGGCTGAGATATTCAGATTGTGAGCCTCAAGAGTTGTTGCTCAGTTGCTCAGTCATCTCTGATTCTTTGGAACAGCATGACTGCAGCATGTCAGGCTTCTTTATCTTCCTCCATTTCCCAGAGTTTACACAAACTCATGTCCATTGAATTAGTGATGCCATCCAATCATCTTGTCCTCTGTCATCCCCTTCTCTTGCCTTCAATCTTTCCCAACATCAGGGTCTTTTCCAATGATTCAGCTCTTCACATCAAGTGAGCAATAACAAATCCTTAAAGACAGTTTGATATTCATTGAAATGGTCCTTTATGGATACTCTTTGAGAATGCCAATATAACATTACAGCAAACTCATTAAAGCATGGCATTTCATGTGATACATCACAGATTTCATGCGATACATCACAGATTTCATGCACCTTGATGACTAAATTATTTCATGCAGTTATAATACAAAAATAAAAGACATTCCTAAAAGTGAAAGAAAAAATTATTTTGACTGTATGGAATATGGAGTAAGGTGACCTGCTTACTAGACAGAGAAAACTCAATTGTAAAATTAATCAGTTATCAAATATCATTATTTTGGGTTCAAGATGGAGAAATATAGACCAGTTTATCCACCCACCTCAAACAATCAAAATATTGGACAAGAGGCAACAAAGGACAGTGATAACTGACAGAAGGGAAATTAATAAGGTGAGTTATATGATAGCCCCTGATTTCTTCTTGAGAGACTTTCTAAACAATAGCATGGGTTGGGGGTGGAGATAATGGGCAGAAGTCAGGATCTCCTTTGGAGTTCAGAGAGCCCAAGGCATTTCAAGGTCACAGAATACTGTTTTGAGGAGAAGAGAGCTGCATAGAGAACTTCAGAGATCCATGTAGGGTCCCACTGGGGTCCTCACTAATGGAATAGTCCAAGATTTTGAGAAGGAAGAGGGAACAGTTTTCAGAGCTCACATAGCGCCAGTGTTTGCACCTCATTACTCCCGATTTTCTGATGCCACCAAAACAGCTCAAAAGCAAGCTCTGGAATAATCAGATTGACTCCTTGTAACTTAACCATGTCCCAAATAAAGATATTTATAGGACATATAAATGAGCACTCAAAAGGTGAAAATCACAGCATCTTTGTCATCCAGTCACAAATGTCTAGGCACAAAAAGAAGCAGGAAAATATGACACATAATGAGAAAACCCAATCAGTAGAAACAGACAGAAATGACAGATGACAAAATTAGTAGATAAAGACATTTAAGTAGTTATCATAATTTTAGATATCAAAAAATTAAAAGAAAGATTGAACTTGTTAGAGGCATAGGAGATATGAGGAGACCCTACTAATAGTTCTAAAATGAAAACTACAAAATCAAAGTAAAAAAAAATGTTTTGGAAGGTATTAATAGTATTTTAAACATGTAGATAGGCTTCCCTGGTGACTCAGAGGTTAAAGCGTCTGCCTCCAATGCGGGAGACCCAGGTTCGATCCCTGGGTTGGGAAGATCCTCTGGAGAAGGAAATGGCAATCCACTCCAGTATTCTTGCCTGGAGAATCCCATGGACGGAGAAGCCTAGTAGGTTACAGTCCACGGGGTCGCAAAGAGTCGGACACGACTGAGTGACTTCACCTCACCTCACCTCAAACATGTAGATGAAATCTTAATGAACTTGAAGAGACCATGTAAAATAAAATACATAAATAATTTTTAAAAACTAAAATATTAACTCTTCAGTTAACAAAACATAATACACATTATTTTCAAGAGCACATGGAACATTTACCAAGATAGGCCATATTCAGAATCATAAAATAAGTCTTATTCAATTTAAAATAATTTAAATCATACAAAGCACGCTCAATGATTGGAAAATCAAACAGATGATATATTTAGAAAATGCCCAAACATTTAGAAACTAAATAACACATATCTAAATAACTCATGAGTCATAGAGAAATTAAAGGGAAATTGCAGAGTATGTTAAAATGAATGAAAATGAAAACAACACATCAGATAAAGTAATATCTGCAAAGAATTGTATAACATTAAGGGAATCTACTTTTATTTATTTTTTTAAAGAAGATTTTAAATGACTTGGATTTCACCTAAAGAAGGAGCTTCCCTGTGTGGCACAGATGATAAAGAATCTGCCTTCAGCTCAGGAGACCCAGGTTCGATCCTGGTCAGGAAGATCCCCTAGAGAAGGGCATGGCAACCCACTTCAGTTTTCATGCTTGGAGAATTCCATGTACAGAGAATCCTGGAGGGCTACAGTTCATAGTGTCGCAAAAGACTTGGACATGACAGAACGACTGATACTTTCATCTCAAGAAATCAGAAAATACAGGAAAATCTGAACTCAGAATAAGTAGCAGAAATACATTTGAACAGAAATCAATGCAGGCAAAAATAGAGAAGTATTAAAAAGCAAACAAACAAAAATCAATGAAATTTTAAAAGGATTTAAGAGAGCCGATAAAGTTTATAAATCCTAGTCATACAGGGGAAAAAATTAGAGAAAACATAAGTTACCAAATATTAGGAATGAGAAAGATGCTATCACTGTAGATTCTATAAATATTAAGAGAATTCTAGGGAAATAGTATAGAAAACTTTATATCAATAAATTTGAACATCTTATATGTTAATGGGTAAATTCCTTGAAAGGTGAAAATAACCTGAAGGACTTTATACTGAATGATATAAACTAGATAAAGAGAAATATTGTATGGTACCACTAGCTTTACAAACAGCTGAGGAAAGAAGAGAAGCAAAAAGCAAAGGAGAAAGGGAAAGGTACACCCAACTAAGCACAGAATTTTAGAGAATAGAAAGGAGAGACAACAAGGCTTTCTTCAATGAACAATGCAAAGAAATAGAGGAAAACAACAGAAGAGGAAAGACTAGAGATATCTTCAAGAAAATTGGAAATATTAAAGGGAAATTTCACCCAAAGATGGACACAATAAAGGACAGTAATGGGAAAGACATAATAGAAGAAGAAGAGATGGAAATAGATAAGAAGAGATGGAAAGAATACACAGAGGAGCTGTACAAAAAAAGATGTGAATGACCTGGATAACCATGATAGTGTGGTCACTCACCCAGAGCCTGATATTTTGGAATGTGAAATCAAGTGAGCTTTAGGAAGCACTTCTGTCAAAAAAGCTAGTGGAGGCAATAGAATTCTATTTAGAATTCTAAAAAAATTTATGCTTTCAAAGTGCTGCATTCCATGTGGGGCGGGAGAGGGGAGGTGGGGGTCGGGATTGGGAGTTCATGTATACTCGTGGCTGATTCATGTCAATGTATAGCAAAATGAATACAGTATTGTAAAGCAAAACAAACTAAAAAAATAAAAATTAATTAAAAAAGATAAACAAACAAACAAACAAAAAAAACAAAGTGCTGCATTCCATATGTCAGCAAACTTTGGAAAACTCAACAGTGGCCACAGGACTGGAAAAGATCCATCCTCATTCCAGTTCCCAAGAAGGGAAGGAAGTACAAAAGAATATTCAAACCATTAGGCAATTGCACTCATCTCTCATGCTGCTGCTAAGTCACTTCAGTCGTGTCCGACTCTGTGCGACCCCATAGACGGTAGCCCACCAGGCTCCCCTGTCCCTGGGATTCTCCAGGCAAGAACACTGGAGTGGGTTGCCATTTCCTTCTCCAATGCATGAAAGTAAAAAGTGAAAGGGAAGTCGCTGAGTCGTGTCCGACCCTCAGCGACCCCATGGACTGCAGCCTTCCAGGCTCCTCCGTCCATGGGATTTTCCAGGCAGGAGTACTGGAGTGGGGTGCCATCGCCTTCTCCGCATCTCTCATGCTAGTAAGGTTATTCTCAAAATTCTGCATTCTTGGTTTTAGCATTACATGAACCGAGAACTTCCAGTTTTTCAAGATGAGTTCAGAAAAGGCAGAACCGGAGATCAAATTGCAAACATTTACTGGATCATACAAAAAGCAAGGGGATTCCAGAAAATCACCCACTTTGTTTCATTGATGATGCTAATGCCTTTGACTGTGTGGATCATAACAAACTGGAAAACTCTTAAGGAGATGGGAATATCAGCCTGTCTTACCTATCTCCTGAGAAACCTATATGCAATTCAAGAAACAACAGCTAGAAACTTGTATGAAACAACTGATTGATTGGTTCAGGTTTGGTAAAGGAATATGAAAGGCTGTTTATTGTCACCCTGTTTACTTAACTTATGCACAGAATGCATCATGAGAAATGCCAGACTGGGAGAGTTATAATCTGGAATCAATATTGCTGGGAGAAATATAAACAACCTCAGATATGTGGAAGATACCATTCTAATGACATAAAGGGAAGAGGAACTAAAAAACCTATTGATGAGAGTGAAGGAGGAGAGTGGAAAAACCAGCTTAAAATTCAGTATAAAAGAAACAAACAAAACAAAAAAAAGCAAACTAAAATCATGGCATCTGGCATGATGGTGAATAGAAGGGGAAAACTCTTCTTGGACAATCACTGCAGATGGTGACTGCAGCCAAGAAAATAGAAGATGATTGCTTCATGTAAGGAAAGCTTTGACAAACCTAGACAGTGTGTTAAAAAGCAAAACCATCACTTTACTGACAAAGCTCCATGTAGCCAGGCTATAATCTTTCCAGTAGTCACCTACAGTTGTGAGAGCTGGACCATAAAGAATGCAGAGCACTGAAGAATTGATGATTTTGAACTGTGATGTTGAGAAAACTCTTCAGAGTTCCCAGGACAGCAATGCAATCAAATTAATCAACCTTAAAGGAAATCAACCTTGAATATTCATTGGAAAAACTGATGCTGAAGCTGAAACTCCAATACTTGAGACACCTGATACAAACAACCAACTCATTGGAAAAGACCCTGATGGTGGGAAAGGTTGTCTGCAGAAGGAGAAAAAGGGCAACAGAGGATGAGATGGTTGATGGGTGTCACTGATGCAATGGATATGAACTTGGGTAAATTCCAGGAGGTGGTAAGGGGTAAGGAAGTCTGGTGTGCTTCAGTCCATGGGGTCACAAAGAGACATGACTTGGACACTGATAAACCACTTATATGTGGAAACTTTAAAAAAGCAGGGCAGTGGGGATAAAGAAAAAAAAAAAAAAAAGTGAAGTTGAATTCAGAAACAGTAGAATGATGGCTGCCAGAGGCTGAAGAATGGGGGAAATGAGTAAATGGTCAAAGAGTATAAGATGAATAAATTCTGATGATGTATTGTGCAGCATGGCCATAAAGTTAATCATACTCTTTTTGAAATTTGCTGAGAGTAAATCTTAATCATTCTGACTAAAAAATAATAATAAATAAGTAAAAGTTAACTGTGTATAGCAATGGATGTATTAATAACGTGATTGTAGGAATCATTTCACAGTGTATATGTATATCAAATCATTACATTGTGTGTTTAAAATATCTTACCATTTGTCAATTGCACCTTAAGAAAATCTGGGAGAAAAATAGATTGCTTAAATATACATGTTTGAAGGGGAATTTGTACTTACAAAACTTCATAGCATGAGTATTCCAGATCCAGAGGCATCAGTAGTGAATTCTTGATTGTAATGTTTGTTTCAGGGAGATAGACATATGTCAAAACTTCTCATATTGTATGCATTAAATTTATACATGTTTTATTTGCTAATTGTACTTCAGTAAAGTTGCAAAAAGAATCAACCATTTCTAAAAACAGAAAATTAAAGATTATACTTAGGTTCATGTAATTATTTTTACTTTTGACACTTAAGAGAATAAGTTTTCCTTTTTAGATTTCTCAGTCTGGCTTTTTCCTGAGCTTATCCATTCTCACATTTTACAATGTACTTAAATCTACAATACCACCATATTTTCTGTAGTAGTCACTCAATAAAATATTTGTTGAATGAATAGTTGTTTGAATGAATGCATTGGAAACTGAACTCAAAAAATATTCATTATGTATCTTTATTTCAAATATTTCCTTTTTTTCTTCAGTATTCTCTCACTAGGATTTTAAAATTTTACTCTGTGACACCTTTTCTTATTTGTCAAGTCTGGACATATCTCCAGGGCTTACCCTTAACACAAAATGTCCTATCCCACTGGTTTCAGGTTATGAGACAATCTTGTATAGGGTTGTGTCTCAGCTGCTATAGAGAAGCAAATGCCCACTTGGATTTTTCTTGATAAATAATTTATGTCTCATTCTTGTGTAAACCCTAGAGAACTAAACAAATTTTAAATGCAGTTTCTTCTTGCTTTCTTTTTTTCCTCACGGGTTGGCATAGGGGGCATGACTTTTAGAAGTTTCAGCCTGTCTGAAAATGACATGAGTAGTGTTTGAGAAAAATGTGAAATATATTTAAGTGACAGTGGAATGACAAGAAATAGTTGTTTTTCCATTTTCAGATATAATGTTTTCATAAAAAGATTGTGGCTGTATAGGGAGACCCAAGATGAACAGGTCATGTGGAGAGTTCTGACAAAACGTGGTCCACTGAAGAAGGGAATGGCAAACCACTTTAGTATTCTTGCATTGAGAACCATTAACAGTAAGAAAAGGAAAAAGATGAACTCCACAGGTCAGTAGGTGCTCAATATCCTACAGGAGAAGGGTGGAGAAATAACTCCAGAAAGAATGAAGAGATGGAGCCAAAGCAAAAACAATGCCCAGCTGTGGATGTGACTGGTGATGAAAGTAAAGTTCAAGATTGTAAAGATCAATATTGCATAGGAACTGAAATGTTAGGTGCATGAATCAAGGTAAATAGAAAGTGGTCAAATAGGCGATGGCGAGAGTGAACACTGACATTTTAGGAATCAGTGAATTAAATTGAGAACTTCCCTTGTAGCTCAGATTATAAAGTGTCTGCCTACAATGTGGGAGACTCGGGTTCAATCCGTGGGTGGGGAAGATCGCTTGGAGAACGGAATGGCAACCCACTCCAGTATTCTTACCTGGAAAATACCATAGATGGAGGAGCCTGGTAGGGCACAGTCCATGGGGCTGCAAAGAGTTGGACATGACTAAGTGGAATTAAAATGGACTGGAATGGGCAAATTTAACTCAGATGACCATTATATCTACTACTGTGGGCAAGAATCCCTTAGAAGAAATGGAGAAGCCCTCATAGTAAACAAAATGTAGTCCTTGGGTGCAGTCTCAAAAAAATGACAAAATGACTTCTGTTTGTTTCCAAGGCAAACCATTTAATCTCACAGTAATCCAAGTCTATGTAATCCAAACCAGTAATTTTGAAGAAGCTGAAGTTGAATGGTTCTGTGAAGACCTACAAGATCCTGTAGAATGAACACCAAAAAAAAAAAAAAAAAAGTCCTTTTCATTATAGGTGACTGAATGCAAAAGTAGCAAGTTAAGAAATACATGGAGTAACAGGAAAGTTTGTCCTTGGAGTACAGAATGAAGCAGGGCAAAGGGTAACAGAGTTTTGCCAATGAATGCTCTGGTCATAGCAAACACCCTCTTCCAAAACACAAGAGGTGACTCTACACATGGACATCACCAGATGGTCAATACCGAAAACATATTGACTATATTCTTTGCAGCCAAAGATGGAGAAACTCTATAAAGTCAGCAAATACAAGACCCGGAGCTGACTGTGGCTCAGATCATGAACTCCTTATTGCCAAATTCAGACTTAAATTGAAGAAAGTAGGGAAAACCATGAGACAACTCAGGCAAATCCCTTGCAAATATACAGTGGAAGTGACAAATAGATTCAAGGGATTAAACCTGATAGACAGAATACCTGAAGAAATATGGATGGAGGTTTGGGACATTGTACAAGAAGCAGTCATCAAGACCATACCCAGGATAAAGAAATCAAGAAAGGCAAAATGCTTGTCTGAGAAGGCCTTACAAATAGCTGAAAAAAGAAGAGAAGATAAAGACAAAGGAAAAAAGGAAAGATATATCCTTTTGAACACAGATTTCCAAAGAATTGCAAGGAAAGATAAGAAAGCCTTCCTCAGTGGTCAATGCAAAGAAATAGAGGAAAGCAATAGAATGGGAAAGACTAGATTTCTCTTCAAGAAAATTAGAGACAACAGGGGAACAATTCATGCAAAGATGGGCTCAATAAAGGACAGAAATGGCATGGACCTAACAGAAGCAGAAGATATTAAGAAGAGGTGGCAAGAATACACAGAACAGCTATACAGAAAAAAATCTTCATGACCCAGATAACCACAACGGTGTGATCACTCACCTAGAGCCAGACATCCTGGAGTCCAAAGTCAGGTAGGTGTTAGAAGAATCACTAAGAACAAAGCTAGTGGAGGTGATGAAATTCCAGCTGAACTCTGTCAAGCCCTAAAAGATGATGCTGTGAAAGTACTGCACTCAGCATGTCAGCAAATTTGAAAAATTCAGCAGTGGACATTGGACTGGGAAAGGTCAGTTTTCATTCCTATCCCAAATAAATGCAATGCCAAAGAATGTTCAAACTACCACAAAATTGCACACATCTCACACACTAGCAAAGTAATGCTTCAATTCTCCAAGAGAAGCTTCAACAGTACATGAACTGTGAACTTCCAGATGTTCAAGCTGGATTTAGAAAAGGCACAAGAACCAGAGATCAAATTGCCAACATCTGTTGGATCACTGATAAAGCAAGAGAGTTCCAGAAAAACATCTACTTCTACTTTAGTGACTATGCCAAAGCCTTGCCTGTGTGGATCAAAACAAACTGTGCAAAATTCTTCAAGAGATGGGACTACCATATCACCTTACCTGACTCCTAAGAAATCTCTATGCAAGTCAGGAAGAAACAGTTAGAACTGGACGTGGAACAGACTAGTTTCAAATCAGGAAAGGAGTACTTCAAGGCTTATATTGTCACCCTGCTTATTTAACTTATGTACAGAGTACATCATGCAAAATGCCTGGCTGGATGAAGCACAAGATGGAAGCAAAATTGCCAGGAGAAATATAGATAACCTCAGATGTGCAGATGACAACACCCTTATGGCAGAAAATGAAGAAGAACTAAAGAGCCTCTTAATGAAAGATGAGAGTGAAGAAGTTGGCTTAAAACCCAGCATTTAACAATTTAAGATCATGGCAACCAGTCTCATCACTTCATGGCAAATAGATGGGGAAACAATGAGAGTGAGAGTCTTTATTTGGGTGGAGGCCTCCAAAATCACTGCAGATGGTGACTGAAGACCTGAAATTAAAAGATATTTGCTCCTTGGGAGAAAAGCTATGACCAACCTAGACAGGATATTAAAAAGCAGAGATCTTACTATGCTGACAAAGGTCTTCTAGTCAAAGCTATGGGTTTTTTTTTTCCAGTAGTCAAGTATGGATGTGAGATTGGACCATAAAGGAAGCTGTGTGCAAAAGAACTGATGGTTTTGAACTGTGGTTTTGGAGAAGACTATTGAGAGTTCCTTGGACTGCAGGGAGATCAAACCAGTCAATCTTAAAGGAAATCAGTCCTGAATATTCATTGGAAGGACTGATGTTGAAGCTGAAACTCCAGTATTTTGTCCACCTGATGTGAAGAATGACTCACTGGAAAATACCCTGATGCCGAAAGATTGAAGGCAGGAGGAGAAGGGCATGACAGAGGATGAGATGGTTGGATGAAATCATCAACTCAATGGACATGAGTTTGAGCAAGCTTCAGGAGTTGGTGGTGGACAGAGAAGCCTGGCATGCTTCAGTCCATGGGGTCAGGAAGAGTTGAACATGACTGAGCAAGTGAAGTGAACTGAAGATGACAAATTTGTTTTCTATATCTGTCAAACTGTTTTTCTGTTTTATATATACATTTTATTATTTTTGATTCCAAATATAAGTGATATCATACACTATTTTGATTATTCTTTATATGATGCTAAGTAAGGTAATGTACAATGTAACATTCTAAGTAAAACAAGTGTTGATACTCATGAATTGGCCTCTGTTGTGTGGGTTGCTGATAAGCATCATTTCAGCTTTGATTAACATAGCTAGAAACTTTATAAACAGCTGTGCAACTCTTACAACTGCCAATTAAATTGTAGCTCCAGATGTTCCATACTCAGAAGTACAGCTCTACAAGGTGGTTGGTGCATGAAACTGATTACATCAAAGCTGTCAGTTTTGGCATATCTTATGAGTGTTTATACTAGGCTACCATTAGTTCTCACATACTTACAATGTGAGGTTCAATATAATTGTCATCATAGCTCACATTACCCAGGAAAAAAGCAAAAGAAACATTCTAAAGGGATGGCTCAGAGGTTAAAGCGTCTGCCTGCAATGAGGGAGACCTGGGTTCAATCCCTGGGTCGGAAAATTCCCCTGGAAAGGGAAATTGCAACCCACTCCAGTATTCTTGCCTGGAGAATCCCAAGGATGGAGGAGCCTGGTGGGCCCCAGTTCACGGGGTCACAAAGAGTCGGACACAACTGAGTGACTTCACTTTCACTTTCATCGTACACTGAGGCTCACAGGATTTTCAATAGAATGGGATGCAGTTGGAAGCAGCCTTTCAAGTTACCTGATATGTTTCCTGCACATTGCAACTTCCTTCCTGGCCAGTACTATCATGATTTCAGAAAATTAGCAAACTACTCATCAGAAAAAAGTTTGTCAGCATTCTGTTTTTATCTAAAAGAATATTCACCAGGATTTCCCTAGTGATCCAGGGGCTAAGCCTCCAAGCTCCCAGTGCAAGAGTTCAGTCCCTGCTGGAGGATTGAGATCCCACATATCACAGCTAGAAGATCCTGTGTGCAGAAAGTAAGACCTGGTACAGTCAAATAAATACATAAAAATGAATATCAAAAAAGAACAGTCATTTACAGAATTTGAGAGGATATGTACAACAATCTCACATATACCTTCCTTTAAAGTCAGATGAGTATGGGGTTGTTAAATCACTGCAGATGGTGACTGCAGCCATGAAATTAAAAGACACTTACTCTTTGGAACAAAAGTTATGATCAACCAAGAAAGCATATTCAAAAGCAGAGACATTACTTTGCTGACTAAGGTCCGTCTAGTTAAGGCTATGGTTTTTCCAGTAGTCATGTATGGATGTGAGAGTTGGACTGTGAAGAAGGCTAAGCGCCGAAGAATTGATGCTTTTGAACTGTGGTGTTGGGGAAGATTCTTGAGAGTCCCTTGGACTGCAAGGAGATCCAACCAGTCCATTCTGAAGATCAGCTCTGGGATTTCTTTGGAAGGAATGATGCTAAAGCTGAAACTCCAGTACTTTGGTCACCTCATGCGAAGAGTTGACTCATTGGAAAAGACTCTGATGCTGGGAGGGATTGGGGGCAGGAGGAGAAGGGGACGACAGAGGATGAGATGGCTGAATGGCATCCCTGACTCGATGGACATGAGTCTGAGTGAACTCTGGGAGTTGGTGATGGACAGGGAGGCCTGGCGTGCTGCGATTCATGGGGTCGCAATATGTCGGACACGACTGAGCAACTGAACTGAAGTGAGCTGAACTGAAGCAGAGAACAGCATTAATTGGCAAAGTTTTGACCAATATTTTTGTAATCAGTGGATACACATTCTGACACTAATAGGTCCCAGAATCCAGCCTCAAATTCAAAAAGTACTAAAAAGATCTAGATTAAAAAGTGTGTGCTTGTTGGTGTTAGAAAGGCACAGACGGTTCTATGGCTCATACTGTAAATGACGATTCCTCTTGTAAACAGGAGTCTGAGTATGTATGGCATTTGTAAAGATCATTATTTTCCTGCATTCAGATTGCACAGTCACTAAGAATTAATATTTGCTATATAAGAGCTATTTTTATGTTTCATGTTTTAATATTTATCTATTGGAAAAGCAAGAAGAATCCTCATCACGAATTTCGATGGTGTCAGAGTTTTGTTTGTTAACACTCTGGGCTGTTCTGCTAAAGCCTTGGATCCCCTTCCCTCCCCTATCACATTCTGTGGTGTACCAACTGGCCAGTTATTTAGGCTTCCTTCACTCTGGGCCTCATCTCTACTCTGCGGTAGGGGTGGGTGTTGGAAATATTGAGGCTGAGAAAACACTTGAAGTACAGTAGATATTTATCCTGTGCTTAAAAAGGAGAAATGTGCTGCCCTGCTGGAGATAAACAATATAAGGCTAAGCAAACACTCTATTCCAAAAACACAAGAGAAGACTCTACACATGGACATCACCAGATGGTCAACACCAAAATCAGATTGATTATATTCTTTGCAGCCAAAGATGGAGAAGCTCTATACAGTCAACAAAGACAAGACCAGGAGCTGACTGTGGCTGAGATCATGAACTCCTTATTGCCAAATTCAGACTTAAGTTGAAGAAAGTAGGGAAAACCACTAGACCATTCAGGTATGACCTAAATCAAATCCCTTATGATTACACAGGGGAAGTGAGTAATAGATTTAAGAGACGAGATCTGATAGATAGAATGCCTGATGAACTATGGAATGAGATTCATGATATTGTACAGAAAACAGGGATCAAGACCATCCCATGGAAAAGAAATGCAAAAAAGCAAAATGGCTGTCTGGAGAAGTCTTACAAATAGCTGTGAAAAGAAGAGAAGTGAAAAGCCATGGAGAAAAGGAAAAATATAAGCATCTGAATGCAGATTCCAAAAAATAGCAAGAAGAGATAAGAAAGCCTTCTTCAGTGATCAATGAAAAGAAATAGAGGAAAACAACAGAATGGAAAGACTAGAGATCTCTTCAAGAAAATCAGAGTTACCAAGGGAACATTTCATGGAAAGATGTGCTCGATAAAGACAGAAATGGCATGGACCTAAACAGAAGCAGAAGATATTAAGAAGAGGTGGCAAGAATACACAGAAGAACTATACAAAAAAGATCTTCACGACCCAGACAATCACGATGGTGTGATCACTCATCTAGAGCCAGACATCCTGGAATGTGAAGTCAAGTGGGCCTTAAAAGCACCACTATGAGCAAAGCCAGTGGAGGTGATGGAATTCCAGTTAAGCTATTTCAACTCCTGAAAGATGATGCTGTGAAAGTGCCACCCTCAATATGCCAGCAAATCTGGAAAACTCAGCAGTGGCCACAGGACTGGAAAAGCTGTTTTCATTCCAATCCCAAAGAAAGGCAATGGCAAAGAATGCTCAACCTGCTGCAAAATTGCACTCATCTCACATGCTAGTAAAGTAATGCTCAAAATTCTCCAAGCCAGGCTTCAGCAATACGTGAACCATGAACTTCGAGATGTTCAAGCTGGTTTTAGAAAAGGCAGAGGAATCAGAGATCAAATTGCCAACATCTGCTGGATCATCAAAAAAGCAAGAGAGTTCCAGAAAAGTATCTATTTCTGCTTTATTGACTATGCCAAAGCCTTTGACTGTGTAGATCAAAACAAACTGTGGAAAATTCTGAAAGAGATGGGAATACCAGACCACCTGACCTGCCTCTTGAGAAATCTGTATGCAGGCCAGGAAGCAACAGTTAGAACTAGACATGGAACAACAGACTGGTTCCAAACAGGAAAAGGAGTACGTCAAGGCTGTATATTGTCTCCCTGCTTATTTAACTTCTATGCAGAGTACATCATGAGAAATGCTGGGCTGGAAGAAACACAAGCTGGAATCAAGATTGGTGGGAGAAATATCAATAACCTCAGATATCAGATGACACCACCCTTATGGCAGAAAGTGAAGAGGAACTAAAAAGTCACTTGATGAAAGTGAAAGAGGAGAGTGAAAAAGTTGGCTTAAAGCTCAATATTCAGAAAACAAAAATCATGGCATCTGGTCCCATCACATCATGGGAAATAGATGGGAAAACAGGGGGAACAGTGGAAACAGTGTCAGACTTTATTTTTGGGGGCTCCAAAATCACTGCAGATGGTGACTGCAGGCGTGAAATTAAAAGACGCTTACTCCTTGGAAAAAAAGTTGTGACTAACCTAGATAGTATATTCAAAAGCAAAGACATTACTTTGCTGACTGAGTTCCGTCTAGTCAAGGCTACGGGTTTTCCTGTAGTCGTGTATGGATATGAGAGTTGGACTGTGAAGAAGGCTGAGCACCGAAGAATTGATGTTTTGAACTGTGGTGTTGGAGAAGACTCTTGAGAGTCCCTTGGACTGCAGGGAGATCCAACCAGTCCATTCTGAAGGAGACCAGCCCTGGGATTTCTTTGGAAGGAATGATGCTAAAGCTGAAACTCCAGTACTTTGGCCACCTCATGTGAAGACTTGACTCATTGGAAAAGACTCTGATGCTGGGAGGGATTGGAGGCAGGAGGAGAAGGGGACGACAGAGGATGAGATGGCTGGATGGCATCACAGACTCAATGGACGTGAGTTTGAGTGAACTCCGGGAGTTGGTGATGGACAGGGAGGCCTGGCGTGCTGCGATTCGTGGGGTCACAAAGAGTCGGACACGACTGAGCGACTGAACTGAACTGAATAAAGGGACTTAGAAGAAACAGTTTTCTTGTTTTTAGTTTTTTTTTCTTATAACCCCAAGAACCTATTAAACAGGTTTTAATAAGTCTTTTGTTTCTACTTCACAGAGAAATCTGACATCCTGACATAGCCTCTGTGCTGTGGGAAATAAAATATTTGAGGTATAAAAAAAGAAATAGATGACTTCCCTCATACACCTTTGTCCCTGTCCCAATGATGCCCATCTGGATTAAGCAAAACTATCTAGGGGGCAGATTTATAGCAGTTTGTGGCACTGACCAGAAGTAAATTGAGAAAAGACCCTCAGTGGAGCTGAGTCAATAGGGAGGTAAACTTGCTGTCTTGATTTCTCTGTCCAATGAAACCAGAAATACTTCTGCTTCTCCTCGGCACCCTGGACCAGTGTCATTGCTGCGACACAGACACAGCCCTGGGTGGAGACTGTGAGGTATGAGAAAAGCTGGATGTTTCTAGAAATTAAAGTGTTGTTTCTGGAAAGGAGAAGGTTGAAGTTTTCTGTTATTTTCTATCTCTGATCTTTTAGTAGTGAAAGTGAAAGTGAAGTCATTCAGTCATGTCTCTTTGTGACCCCATGGACACCAGGCTCCTCCATCCATGGGATTTTCTAGGCAAGGGTACTGGAGTGGGTTGCCATCTCCTTCTCCAGGGAATCTTCCTGACCCAGGGATCGAACCCAGGTCTCCCACATCGTAGACAGATGGTTTACTATCTGAGCCACCAGGGAAGTCCTTTTTTTAGTAGTTACTTAACTTAAAATGACTTTCCTGGTGGCTCAGACAGTAAACTGTCTGCAGACAATGTGGTAGACCCAGGTTCGATCCCTGGGTTGGGAAGATCCTCTGGAGAAGGAAATGGCAACCCACTCCAGTACTCTTGCCTGGACAGTCCCATGGACGGAGGAGCCTGGTAGTCTATAATCCATGGGTTTGTAAAGAGTTGGACACGACTGAGCAACTAAACTTTAAACTTAACTTAAAATTATCAATTTCTCCTCCTCCCCACATGGAATTATTTATCTCACAGGTCTGTGCAGATGACTCTGGGGAAGAAAGAGGATCTTGGAATGGATTAATACAATTTTGATGACTCATTTTTTGCTGCAAATGAAGTAAGTTGTGTTCTCCTAACTTTTCAATAACCAGTCATAGAATAAGAAATTTTCAGACTCATGCTAAGGACTTTCCACTTCTCTTGCTTTCCTGACAGGCTGTAACCACATGTGTTTCACAGGTCTCTTTAGGAAGAACTCATACCACTTCTGACCATTTTCTCCATCCTGAGTTTTCCAAAATCACTTTGTATCAGTTCTCTGTTGCCACTGTAAAAGGTACCACAGGCTTAGTGGTTTAGAAAACACATGTTTTTCACCTTACAATTACTGTAGATCTAGGCCTTATTGTTGTTGGAACCCATTTCTTTTCTGAAGGCACTAAAAAATAAGTCCTTTTCGTTGCCCTTTCCAGTGTCTAGAAAGCCCACGTTCCTTGGCTTGAGATCCCATTTCTAGTCTTCAAAGCCTGCAATGGCTAGTTGAGATTTCACATCATGTAACTCCAACAATCTCTTTTGCCTTCTTTTATCATTGTGATTATATGGAACCCACTCAGGTAATCCAGGATAATCTCCCTATTTAAAGTTCAGCTGATTATCAAGCTTGATTACATCTCTTTCCATTTTAATTTCTTTCTGTTGTATATTCTAACATATTCACTGGTTTGGGGTAGGATATGAATATCACTAAGAGTTCAGTATTCTGTCGGCCATATACCCTATTGTCCTTACCTCTTTCCTTGGCCACAAATGTACATATTCAATGCTCGCAGGATAACTTAACCAAGAGTTCTCACCAGTTTCTTGAACTTAACTCATGTTCTTTCTCAAGAAAAACTTTTCTTCATCAAGATTTTCTTTTGTTGATAATTACTCTCTTACTTGGCACTTTCCAGGTGGCTCAGATAGTAGAGAATCTGCCTGCAGTGCAGGAGACCTGAGTTTGATCCCTGGGTCAGGAAGATCCCCTGGAGAAGGGTAATGGCTCAGTTCAGTTCAGTCGCTCAGCTGTGTCCAACTCTTTGGGACCCCATGGACCACAGCACACCAGGACTCCCTGTCCATCATCAACTCCCTGAGTTTACTCAAAATCATGTCCATTGAGTCAGTGATGCCATACAACCATCTCATCCTCTGTTGTCCCCTTCTCCTCCTGCCCTCAATCTTTCCCAGCATCAGGGTCTTTTCCAATGAGTCAGCTCTTTGCATCGGTCACCAAAGTATTGGAGTTTCAGCTTCAACATCAGTCCTTCCAATGAACTCTCAGGACTGATCTCCTTTAGGATGGACTGGTTGGACCTCCATGCAGTCCAAGGGACTCTGAAGAGTCTTCTCCAACACCACCGTTCAAAAGCTTCAATTCTTTGGTGCTCAGCTCTCTTTATGGTCCAACTCTCACATCCATACATGACTACTGGGAAAATCATAGCCTTGACAAGACGGACCTTTGTTGGCAAAGTAATATCTCTGCTGTTTAATATGCTGTCTAGGTTGGTCATAACTTTCCTTCTAAGGAGTATGTTTCTTTTAATTTCATGGCTGCAGTCACCATCTGCAGTGATTTTGGAGCCCCCCAAAATAAAATCAGCCACTGTTTCCACTGTTTCCCCATCTATTTGCCATGAAGTGATTAGACCAGATGTTATGATCTTAGTTTTCTGAATGTTGAGCTTTCATCCCACTTTTTCACACTCCTCTTTCACTTTCATCAAGAGGCTTTTGATGATTTCCAGGAAGATCCCCTGGAGAATGGTGGTGGCTACCCACTCCAATATTCTTGTCTAAAGAATTCCATGGACAGAGGAACCTGATGGCTACAGTCTATAGGGTCTCAAAGATTCAGACATGGCTGAGCAACTAACCCATTCTCTTACTCACTTGGTCTTAAGTTTCAGAATTATGGTAGAGTAATTTTTTGTTCTCCATTTCCATCAAAATCAAGTGTAAAATCAGTTTTTCATAATTCTGTAATGTTTCTGAAGTCTCTGCTTCTTTCAAGCCCAATTGTTAGTACCTAGTTTGGATCTTCATTATATCACAACAAAGTTTAATAAACTATTAACGCATTTCCCAGTCTTTAACACTGCTCTCCATATTCCACTTTAACCTATGCCTGCTTCTGGACTGGGCTCTAGGCAATTCTGATCATACCACTCTCTTATTCTCCTTCTTAGAAGTCTTTAGTGGCATCCCTTCCATGTGATAGTCACATGTTTCCACAATATGGTCACAATCGCAATCAACATTCTGCAACATTTGGATCCTCATTTAATCCTCAAAAGAGCAATGTTAGGTGGGACTTTGCAAAACCACTTGAAGCCAAGAGAGATTACTGATCTTGATCAAGGTTATCCAGTATGTAAGTAGCGTAATTGAGGCTTGACTCTCTTCTCCCAGGTTCATTGCTGTTTGCATAACCATCTTGGTAATTTTATTTCCTGCTACTCCTCTAACATGCAGACCATGACGGGCTTTCAGTCTTCCCCAATCTTTAACAAGTTCTTAGTTTTTTGTTGTTGCTTAAGATATCTATTCTTTGTAAATTCATTTGTCTTCAAACCATCCCTGCTTACAAAATTAAATCTATCCTTAAGGCCTATTTTAAAAGTTGTGATCTTCATAAAGCCTTTGCCATTGTTCATTACTTTGATCTTTCTTGCCATATTGTTTTGTCAAAACTTATTGAGACTTGTGTTAAAGTTATTTGGCCCCTTGACTTAAACCATAATCTGCTTGTTGGCATGTAGTCTGAAGGTTAGTACATGTTTTACTAAGCCCAAGCTTGCACTGCTCACTACATGCAGGCCAATATACAGAGAGATGAAGTGATGAAGCAAAGAATAGAGACTTTATTCAGAAAGCCAGCAGAAATAGATGATGGATTAGTGTCCCAAAGAACCATCTTGCTAGAGTTAGAAATCAAGCTTCTATTGTACCAAAAGGAAAGGGGATGTGGTTGGTTGTTGCAGACCTCCTGGTCCTGACCAGACCCCAGAGGGAATGTGATAATCCTTTGTTCTTGCTGCTGTCCAGTTAGGTCTGGTCAGTGTTCCTGAAAACTCTCACCAAAGCAAGGGTTATTTTCTGTTCTCCAGCTTTTTATCTATATGTGAATGAAAAGTGTTATGGCTTAAAGGTCAAGCCTTGGAGGCAGAGCCTTGAGAAAAGGCTATTATGTATATTTTAAGCTATAGGGAACATTCTTTTACTGTTTGACTAGACAAAGTTGCCGGAGAAGGCAATGGCACCCCACTCAGTACTCTTTTCCTGGAACATCTCATGGATGGAGGAGCCTGGTAGGCTGCAGTCCATGGGACAGCAAAGAGTTAGACACAACTGAGCAACTTCCCTTTCATTTTTCACTTTCATGCATTGGAGAAGGAAATGGCAACCCACTCCAGTGTTCTTGCCTGGAGAATCCCAGGGACATGGGAGCCTGGTGGGCTGCTGTCTATGGGGTCACACAGAGGCGGACACGACAGAAGCGACTTAGCAGACAAAGTTGCAGAGCCAGCATGACTAAGCACAGGCAAAGGAGCACTAAGGTTAGAGCTAGTCAAGTTTGTTCTTCTCCATTAACATGAACTTTGGAGCCAAACTTCCTGGATTTATATTCTGACTTTGCTCTTATTGATTGTGTGGCCTTCAGAAAATTAATCAGTATTTCTGTGCCTATCAGTAAAATGCGGTCAATTATTGGTGCTTATTCGATAGACTTGTATGAGGATCAAGTGAATTGATATTCATAAGGCACTTACAACTATCTGTCTCAAAGTAAGCACTTAATAACTTTAGCTTATGATTGTGGTTATTACCTTCCTAAGTTTTGCTCTATATGCGTCCTCCACACATAGATCCAGATACAACGTAAATAAAAATTGCATAATTAGATCCTTTATCTTGACTTCTCTACAGCAAACTATTTTATTCCAGTATTCTCAACACAATCATTGTCTGCTTTTCAGATCAGCTCCCTTTTTATGTTACACAACTACAACTGAGTTTTATGATGCTGATGGAGCTACAAAAGCACTTGTCATTTTTGCATATTATACCAAGGTGGAAAGAGTTACCAATACAATAGAAAAATCAATCAAGGTTCAAAATTATCATTAAATAAGAATGCTGATCAGAATCCAATAAGATTTTTTATGAAGTAATTAAAATCTTACACTTTTTATTCCATAAAATTTTACTTAACTTCTATCCCAAATTACATATGTATTTCTTTTTTCTTGGGGAATGTTTTGATAACGGCCTTCTGTACCATGTCATGACCTCCACCCATAGCTCTTCAGGCACTCTATCAGATCTAATCCTTTGAATCTATTTGTCAATTTCACTGTATAATTGTAAGAGGTTTGATTTAGGTCATACCTGAAAGGTCCACTGTTTTTTTTTTCTACCTTCTTCGATTCAAGTTTGAATTTTGCAACAAGGAATTCATGATCTGCATCACAGTCAGCTCCCAGTTTTGTCTTTGCTGACTGTATAGAACTTCTCCATCTTCAATTGCAAAGAACATAATCAATCTGATTTCAGTATTGGCCATCTGGTTATGCCCATGTGTAGAGTCGTTTCTTATGTTGTTGGAAGAGGGTGTTTGCTATGACCAGTGCATTCTCTTGGCAAGACTTTGTTAGCCTTTGCGCTGCTTCATTTTGTACTCCCAGGCCAAACTTGCCTGTTACTCCAGGTATCTCTTAACTTCCTACTTCTGCATTCCAGTCCCCTATGAAGAAAAGGACATTTTTGGGGGTGTCAGTTATAGAAGGTCTTGGAGGTCATCATAGAACCGTTCAATTTCAGCTTCTTCAGCATTAGTGGTCAGGGCATAGACTTAGATTACTGTGATATTGAATGGTTTACCTTGGCAATTAACATAGATTATTCTGTCATTTTTGAGACTGCAACAAAGAACTACACTTCAGATTCTTTTGTTGACCATGAGGACTACTCCATTTCCTCTATGGGATTCTTGTCTACAGTAGCAGATACAAGAAAAAGAAAGGCAAAATGATTGTCTGAGGAGAATAGCTGAGAAAAGAAGAGAAGCAGAAGGTAAAGGAGAAAAGGAAAGGTATATACATGTTATTACAGAGTTCCAAAGAAGAGCAAGGAGAGGTAAGAAAGCCTTCCTCAATGGTCAATGCAAAGAAATAGAGGAAAACAGTAGAATGGGAAAGACTAGAGATCTCTTCAATAAAATTAGAGATACCAAGGGAATATTTCATACAAAGATGGGCTCAGTAAAGGACAGAAATGGCATGGACCTAACAGAAGCAGAAGATATTAAGAGAGGTGGCAAGAATACAGAGTAAACTATACATAAAATATCTTCACGACCCAGATAAGTATGGTGATGTGATCACTCACCTAGAGCCAGACATCCTAGAGTCTGAAGTCAGGTGGGCCTTAGGAAGCATCACTACGAACAAAGCTAGTGGAGGTGATGGAATTCCAGCTGAACTCTATTAAGTCCTAAAAGATGATGCTGTGCAAGGGCTGCACTCAATATACCAGCAAATTTGGAAGACTCAGCAGTGGCCACAGGACTGGGAAAGGTCAGTTTTCATGCCAGTCTCAAAGAAAGGCAATGCCAAAGAATGTTCAAACTACTGCACAATTGCGTTTATCTCACACACTAACAAAGTAATGCTTACAATTCTCTAAGAGAGGCTTTAACAGTACATGAAGCGTGAAACTTCAGGTGTTCAAGTTGGATTTAGAAGAGGCACAGGAACCAGAGTTTAAATTGCGAACATCTGTGGATCATCAAAAAAGCAAGAGAATTCCAGAAAAACCTCTATCTCTGACTTATTGACTACACCAAAGGCTTTGCTGGTGTTGATCACCACAAACTGTGAAAAATTCTTCAAGAGATGGGAGTACTAAACCACCTTTCCTGCCTCCTGAAAAATCTGTATGCAGGTCAAGAAGCAACAGTTAAGACTGGATATGGGTTCCAAATTGGGAAGGAGTATATCAAGACTGTATATTGTCACCCTGCTTATTTAACTCCTATGCAGAGTACATCATGAGAAATGCCAGGCAGGATGAAACACAAGCCATAATGAAGATTGCTCAGAGAAATATCAATAACCTCAGATATGCAGATGACACCACTATGATGGTAGAGAGCAAAGAAGAACTAAAGAGCTCCTTGATGAAAGTGAAAGAGGAGACTGAAAACGTTGGCTTAAAACTCAGGATTCAAGGAACGAAGATCATAGCATCCAGTCCCATCACTTCATGGCAAAGAGATGGGGAAACAATGGAAACAGTGAGTCTATTTTGGGGGGCTCCAAAATCACTGCAGTGTGACTGCAGCCTTGAAATGAAAAGATTTCATTTTCATTTGGAAGGAACCCTTTGGAAGGAACATTATAATCAACCCAGACAGCATATTAAAAAACAGAGACATTATTTTGCCAACAAAGTTCCCTCTAGTCAAAGCTACGGTTTTTCCAGTAGTCATGTATGGATGTTAGTTTGACCATAAAGAAAGCCGAGTACTGAAGAACTGATGCTTTTGAACTGTGGTTTTGGAGAAGACTATTGAAATTCCCTTGGACTTCTAGACTTCCCAGTCTATTCTAAAGAAATCAGTACTGAATATTCATGGGAAGGACTGAAGCTGAAGCTCCCATATTTTGGCCACCTGATATGAAGAACTGACTCATTGGAAAAGACCCTGATGCTGGGAAGGATTGAAGGAAGGAGGAGAAGGGGACAACAGAGGATGAGATGGTTGGTTGGCATCACCAACTCAATGGACATGAGTTTGAGCAAGCTTCAGGAGTTTGTGATGGACAGGGAAGCCTGGCATGCTATAGTCCATGGGTTTGTAAGAGTCAAACATGACTGAACAACTGAACTGACCTTAGTTTTCTCATCTGTGAAACAGAGAAATTTCAAGACTGTAGTCAGATGCTCTTTATTAGTATCTGAAGAAATTTTGGCTCTAGAGGAAGGATGGAAAAATCAGCAAGATGTAGAGGATAAGGGTCTTGGCTTTGAATTAGACTTGAATCACATGCTAGTTATATCTTTACTGGTTTCACATAAATTTTTCAATCTAAATCTCTTTCTATATGTATAAGTATCTCATTTTCACTAAGGGCTAAATTAATGTGTAAAATACCAAACCTGGTGATTGTCACATAGAAATAACTAGAACTTCTAAATATAATTTTAATTTTACCATCAAGGTATAAAAATTAGAAACAAACAAATGTTTGTATTAATGGTTTTAGAGTAGAGAAAGTGGACTTGACCCTTTTGGTTACAGGACCCATAATATATTTGGTGCCAAGGAAGGAAGTGATGACTTTTCCTACTAATGGATGAAGAGGGAGGTGGGAGGGGGGGTTCAGGATGGGGAACACATGTACACCCATGGCTGATTCATGTCAATGTATGGAAAAAACCACTATAGTATTGTAAAGTAATTAGCTTCCAATTAAAATAAATAAATAAATTAAAAAAAATGGAACCTGTGAAGAAAAACAAGATACCTTAACTCCATTTGGGCAACATAAATCTGGAAACAGCATATAATGGTTCAGTTTTTCAATGTTTGACACAAAAGCTATTCATTCAGACTGGAAATGTCTGGTTATTTCACCCAGAACTCAGTGCCATTCCAATTAGTTGTCTTTGGAGAGGAAATCTCACCAGATGATACAATTAGACCCAATTTGTACAAGTACCACACACTTGGAACATATTAAAAAATGACATTTCCACTTATTTTATAGCATAAATGTTTGTCTTCTGGCATTTCTCAAATGTGAGCATTTGAAGGAAGTGTTTGAAACAACTTTTCAGGATGGAAGGTTAATGATAAAGAAACGATTCAGGTTACATAGTATAAGAAAACCATGTTTTAGCAATTACTTTTTGATATTTCAACAGTGACTTGCACCTTCCTGTAAGTCAGATATTTTCCAAATACCAGATATTTTCCAAATGATGTTCTACCTGAATGAGGCAGAAAGCAAGAAAGCAAAGTCTACAGTATCTTGATTAATCTTTAAAGGTATGTAGTTACTGCTACCAAACTTAAAATACCCATTCAACAAAAGAGAGTTCAGTCAAAAGGTACAGGAAGTATCTACGCAGGGCCAGGTTTTAGGGAAACCATGTTGAACTAGACACATGGCTATAGTGACTTACTGTTTAATTGTAATTTTTCACACTAAGATGTGCTAGTTAACAAGATAAAGGTAATAAAGAACTTAAAGTTACACAAGAGAGGAATATTAAAGGAGTATCAGTGATTAGACTTGGTTTCCTATATGTGTTCCCAGTGCCTGCTGATGAGCTGCTTTTAACAGCTGCTATGCTCTACTTTAGAGGTTTTCAAGTCTGCCCTGTCTGTCCACAGTCAGGTTGGAGAAATGATCCCTCAGGAAATGTTCTCAGTCAAAGAGGGAGAAAACATGGAAAATGGGTAGCCCGGCTAATTTGCTATGTGAGTGTGTGTGTGTGTGTGTGTGTGAGCGTACACATTTAGTTTTATTGTAACCAATCAACTTGTAAACTGAGCTTCATCTTTCTTTTCCAGTGAAACAAAAAGAAAATTCAAAAATAAGCAGGAACAAAGTTACAGTAGAGAATGTCAATTGCAAATAAGATCCTACAGGCTCTGTTGATTCTCCCACTGAGTAGGCAGGCTCAAGTCATCATTAGGAAAGCATTTTATTTTAAAAGTGTCATCTTAAACTTCAAGGATGTCCATTAAACATCACAATTAAACATACCAAAGGAGAAGCCATGTTGTCAAAATGCCCACTTAACCCACTCAAACATCTTAAACTGACCATTTGCTGACCTTTTATAACCCCAGTTTTTAAAAGTTTTTTTTTTTTTTGTTTCTTTTTTTAAACAAGAGCAAGTAGACAGATATATGTTGGTAAATGCTAACTGTCCATATTCACATAGAGGCACAATGTCATCTCTGAGCCCAATATATGGAGAAAGGAGGAAAAAAGCTAGAATTCCACACAATATTGCACAGGCCCTAGCACCGTCTAGTTTCCAGCAGAGCTAAGGGAGCTGGAGGTTTCTCTTCCTACCCGCCCCCCGCTCCCTTGCCACACACACACACATACACAGAGCACGGTGGTGTTGATCCCTTAAAGTTCTTGTTGAGACAGGAAGGGATAAAAATGAATTTGGAAAAGGAAGGGGTAGAGACTCTTTTCCCACTGAATTCTGCTGAAGATATTTTCCCCCCAAATAAGTTGTGAACTGTGGTATAAGGGAGAAAAGAGACCTCAAAAAGAGGGCAACTGAGCACAAGAGAAGGAAAAAACAACAAAAAGACTGCAACTTGCTCCCAGGGACTGGAGGGAATTTTAAAATGTTGGAATCCATCAGTGTCCATCAGTCATCTTCTTCACCTTTCCTCATCCTCATCCCCTTCATCATCAATATCTTTCCAATCCTTCTTCCTCTTCTTCATCATCCTCATCTTCTCCTTCCCCTTCCTCATTATCCATGTCAGGAACCAAGCAGTACTGTAATGGATTTGGCCAAATATCATCTTTGATGACCTCTCCTGACTCACCTGCACCTGCATCAGAATGATCAGTAAACCAGGTGAAGAAGCTTTCTGGTTCCTCATGCTGTCTCTTCCTTCTGGCTTGATTCTGTGTTTGACTTGATTATTTCATCAAATCCTTTCCAAGTTTCCATTTGATTTCAGTGGACTTTGAAGATGGATCACTACTCTTATTCAGATGAAATTCTTTGGAGAGAAGTTTATTTTTTAAGTAAGGGTTTCCATCAAAGTAAAAATATATTCTGTAACCTGATTTAATATCTTCAAATTCTGTCACTTCAAGTCTTGTCAAATAATGCAGCACCTTTTCATCCTCCTCTCCAAGCAGTGCAGACACTTGTGGATGGTTAACATATGTTGTTACCCCCAAATTTGGGATTTTGACAGTCAATTTCGACCTCTTCTGAAAAACATGGTTGGCAGAGTTTGTTATATTTCTGTTCTACTTTCAAAATCTCGTCACTGGCTTGTTCAGTAAGTCTGTCTATTTCATTTTGTACTTTGTCAATATGTTTGATTGCTTCTTGTTCTTTTTCTTCCTTCAGCAAGTTTGAAGAAGCAGATGCCTCATCTGGCCTGGAGGCAAGAGTCAGCCTCACTGTTTTCAGTTTCTTAGCTTGGAATGGAAGTGAAAACTGGTGTTTGGGGGCCATGCTGGGGAAAAAAACAAAAAACATAAAACCAAGAACCCTCCAAGGGGAAGAGAAAGGTACTGCAAGCTTAGAGAAATCTAATTAGCTGTTTATGTGGAACTGTTCTGAGATGCACTGTATGTTATATTCCAAAAATTCCCAGTGTAATTGAGTTCCCACTGCCTATAGTGGTGACATGTTCACTAAGTACTCTGTTTCACCTTTCTTTCCTTCTGTTTCATCCACTTTTCTGCCATTTATTTTGAGATTATCTCCTACATAAACGTCTTGAAATCATGTTCTTGTCTAGAGTCTACATTATGGAAGATTAAACTAAGCCTTCCTAGGGAAAAGAATAAGTAGATTATTCCAAGGAGAGTGAAAAACATGACTAGAAACCTAGAGGTAAGAATGCATAGCACAGTTGAGAAACTTGCAGTACAACTTGATTGTTGAGTATTAAGAAAGAGTAGCTAGATTTGAAGCCAGAGTGGTAAAGTAGGACAGACAGTACCTGAAAATTCTAAATTGTGTGAAGTTTGGGCTTCCTAGTAAAAGAATCAGGACATGTCTAGGAGGAGAAGTTGCACTGGAAATTGGGAAGAGGATGGGACTATGAGAGAAGTAGAAATTGGAGTTGACAGTGCTTGACAGGGTGTCATGGAGAGCAGAATCCAACATAACATATGGGATTTTAACTCAGATATAGGATCAGTTCAGTTCAGTTCAGTTACTCAGTCATGTCAGACCCTTTGCAACCCCATGAATCGCAGCACGCCAGGCCTCCCTGTCCATCACCGACTCCCGGAGTTCACTCAGACTCACATCCATCAAGTCGGTGATGCCATCCAGCCATCTCATCCTCTGTCATGCCCTTCTCCTCCTGCCCCCAATCCCTCCCAGCATCAGAGTCTTTTCCAATGAGTCAACTCTTCGCATGAGGTGGCCAAAGTACTGGAGCTTCAGCTTTAGCATCATTCCCTCTAAAGCACACCCAGGGCTGATCTCCTTCAGGATGGGCTGGTTGGATCTCCTTGAAGTACAAGGGACTCTCAGGAGTCTTCTCCAACACCACAGTTCAAAAGCATCAATTCTTCAGTGCTCAGCTTTCTTCACAGTCCAACTCTCACATCCATACATGACCACAGGAAAAACCATAACCTTGACTAGACGGACCTTTGTTGGCAAAGTAATGTCTCTGTTTTTGAATATGCTATCTAGGTTGGTCATACTTTTCTTCCAAGGAGTAGGCATCTTTTAATTTCATGGCTGTAGATATAGGATAGATGACCATATTATACAAATCCAGGGGGGCACATCTTTAAGTTGAATTTTATATTAACTGTCCTCCCTTGCTTACTGCAAAATGAATAATGGCCTCTGGAGTTCTTCATTGGCCATGCTATGTAAGGTTGAACTAAAGAATATACAATCAGCTTAGGGAGGCAAAGATGAGTTAATTTTTATATGTGCTGAATGTAAGATTCCTGTGGAGACTTTAGTAGCTGAATTGATCTGTACTCAGGAGACAGGCTTCAGCTGAAGACCAAGATTCATAAATAATCAGCAAATGTATTGAGGGCATATGGATAGTGAGATCAGAGAGACTTAAAGGAGAATCCTGGAGAACCTGACATTTAAGATTTTTTAAAACACTGAAATTTTCAAAAGAAAATGCAAAATATAGTAAGAAGGAATATCCAGAAGAAAACCCAGAGTGTGACTTCACTGAAAGAAAAAGAATGGAATGCTATAGGAGGTACAAATGATCAGCAATGTCAAATACTGCCCAAAGTCAGGAAAGATACAGACAGAAATACCTGTTCAATTGAGTAAGTGGCCCAGCAAGAACATTTCACCAAACATTTGACATGGCTGCCAGATTGCTGAGTCCTGAGTGCTGAGACAGAGATAAGAAAGTAAATGCAACTTGTATTCAGTCTTCTTAGGGAGTTTGGCTTAACTAACACTTCCAATAATACTTAAGATTATTATATCCAAGACTTATTAAGCACTTTATCATCCACGCATTTACAAATGCTATATATATGGCACACACACACACACACACACACACACACACATATATATATTCAGTCTATCTTATAAGGTATTACAGAAGAGGAAATCACAGTCAGATTAAATGAGTTGCTAAAAACATTACATTAATTGTAACTAACTAATAAATGACAGATCCGGGATACACACAGAGATAATCTGTCTCTAGAGTCTCTCTATGAGCAAGAGGAAAGAATAATATAGTATCACTGACTCAATGGACATGAATTGAGCAACCTCTGGGAGATAGCAGAGGACAGAGAAGCTTGGCATGCTACAGTCCATGGGGTCTCAAAGAGTTGGACACAATTTAAGACTGAACAAAAACAGCAAAGAGGGACCTGGGATTAAAAGGGACTTCTGGGAAGAGAGACTTGAATATATTTAGATTCTAACAAAAAGAAGCCACTAGAGGGAGAATCTTTGAAGAGACAGAGACAGTGAGAAAGCATTTCACAAACTTGGGCAGAAGGGACACATTTCATAGTTGCAGGAGAGATGGAAAGGATGAGTGCTATTATTGTTCTGTTTGGTTATCAGCTGATGACTGCCATTCAGAGCAGGACACTGATTAAGAATGAGATAGTGAGTGAAAGAATCAGGTATAAGAAGAAAGTAAATATATTTGACACAGTTTCTGTGGTAAATGGGAAAGGAACAAAACAAGAAACACTGGTGTGTTGTGGCAAATTGAAGTCTCATGGGAAGCTGTGAATCATAAATTTCAGCATCACTAATCTGAGTATGGTGCTATTTTTGTTCAAAGCTTAGCAGCCTACAACAGAGAAGATGAATAGATGGAAGCCAAGTGTCATGTTTTGTTTGTTTTGTTTTGGCACAGTAGGGTGCAGGAGTCAAGTAAATGTGATTGCTGAGGGTTTTGGCAAGAATATTGTTGAAATGGAATCTGATGCACACCAAAAGAAATTAAGTCAGAAGGAAGTGATAGGGAGACAGTTGATATAAATACGTACACATTAGAGGTCCTACGTAAGTCAAATGACTGAAGATCTTGGAGCAACTGAGTAAAAGAATAGAACTCTGTTTTGAAGACATAGTTGTCTGAATTTATCATTGAAGAGGTAAAATATATTTCAAGTGATGACAAAATCCAGCGGGTAACTATAAAAAAGAGTCATAGACCTGAAGAAGAATAAAAAGCCTTTGAAGAGAAAAATAGCAAAGAACTGAGGATATTTTATGTCACTAGAAGGACTTAATATTGTTTAAGATATTGATAACACAGGAGGTAAACCAGAAGTCTATAAACTAGGAGTTAAATCTTTCAATAAGTGAGCATTTAAGACCAGGAAAACATTCATTGACTATTATAAGGAGGTGTTATGTATAACAAAATGGCTGAAACATAAAAGGAACAGGGGATTTTATACTTTACAAAGATCCTGAGATAAATAAGGTGAAAGAGTAGCTTTAGAACTTCTCTAATCCATGATCAAGTTCCTAGTTTCAGATAAGTTCTCCCACTATTAAAAAAAAAAATCTGAGAAAACTGTATGAAGCAACTGGTTTCAGACACTGAGCAATAGACAGTATACATCTGTGATTCCAGACACAAGAAAAACACACGGGATTAGGCCTGCAGCTGCATTGATTTTCTGCTTGGAGTAGCTCCTGAACCTCAGTGCAGAGAAGTGGAGCCTATATTAAGCAGAACATTTTGCTGTGCTAAGAAGACAGAGATGAGAATTTGGAGTTACTGAGAAGATATCTAGCTTTCAGGCAGACCAGAAAGGAGGAAGCTGCACAGAGAAGGGGATCCAGAAATCTTCATAGGAATTGTCTCGATTATACCATGAAATGTTAAGCAACTAATGTTCAGGATGATTCTCTATCTATAGATTTTGCAAATAATAGATAAGGGGGAGCTATGAGATGAACTAAAATTCTAAGTTGAACTGAGAGTCCAACTAGGACATTGGAGTTCTAAGAAACCCGAAAAACAAAACCAAAAAAATGGAGTTGATGTGCTAGTAAGGTAATTCTCTAACAAATCAAAACAAGGTAACAAAATCTATATTACCAACAATATGGTGTATGCAATGTGCATCACATAATAAAGTATTACTAGACAAGTGAAGAAGCAAGGAGATATGATTCAAAACCAGGATAAAAAATTTATGGAAACATACAGCAAGGTGACAGAGATCTTACAATTATGACAAAGACTTTAGATAGATCATAGATATGTTCTTAAATTTTATAGAAATATATGAACATGTACATAGATAGGAGGATATCAGTAAAGAATTGGAAATCCTTGACCTGAAGAACATAACATCTAAAATGAAAAGTTTAGTGGGTGAGTTTAACAACAGGTAGAAAACCCAAGAAGTAAAGAGTATTAAACTTCAAGACCTTGAAGACAGAATAATATTAATAGAAACTATCCAAACTGAAGCATAGAAAGAGAAAAGCTGAAAAATCTTTAGTGAACTATGAGATGATATCAGGTAATATAATAAACATAATATAATATATACCTAATATAATTGGGATTACAGAATAAAAGAGAGAGGTTGGAACAGAAAACTATTTGAGAAAATAATGGCAGAAAATTTTCCAATTATTATGAAAAATGTCAACTCTCAAAACTGTGAAGCACAGCATCAGTCAGAATAAACACGAAGAAAACCAAACTTATGGAAATCATTGTTCTTTTGCTGAAAACTGTACTGCTGATCTTGTTCATGATGCCAGTTGTCTTGCTGTTCACATTGTTCGCTGAACCTGAGGTAGACAAGGTGAAAGCGGGGAAGCTGGAGGAAAACTCAAGGAATTATTGGAACTGAGGCTCGTTCTCTCCCAGCTGGCATAGCAGCCATAGCAGCAGGCAAGCTATGTTCACTCCTCTCACAGCTGACCCAAGGACACAGCCTTGACACAGCAGTAATAACACCACTTTCTAGGTGGAGCTCACATATGCGTGCAGCATAAAGTAGCCCGTGACCTAGCGACTACCTCGTGACATGCAAGTGTGATGCTATAAATGATCTCAGCTGTGACACAGTCATTACCTACAAAACCTGGGGCGAGAGAGTCTGATCATGCCATCTTAGCTAATTTTCTCTCTCCTCACAAGAACCAAAAACAAAGAGAAAAATGTGAAAGTAACAGAGCAAAAAAGATTATTAGGATTCCTGGGGGAGTGGTTTCTCATCAAAATATAAACCAAAAGACAATGGGCCATGGTTTTTTCTTCAATGTTGAAAGAAAGAAAAAGAAACAAAACTCAGACTAGATTTTAAACACAGGATTGTTTTTGTTTAAAAATAGAATTCATAGACTGGCGATTTGTTTCTGGGATGATCCAGAGAGATGATACGGGGTGGGAGGTGGGAGGCGGGTTCAGTATTGGGAACTCATGTACACCTGTGGCTGATTCATGTCAATGTATGGCAAAACCAATACAGTATTGTAAAGCAAAATAAAGTAAAAATAAAAATTTTAAAAAATTAAAAATAAATAAAAATAGAATTCAAATAAAGGCATTTTCAGAGGAAATTTATGAGAAGTCATCACCAGCATACTCGTACTCTGTGTGTGTGTATGTGTGTGTTAGTTGCTCAGTCATGTCCAAATCTTCATAACCCCATGAACTGTAGCCTGCCAGGCTCCTCTGTCCATGGAATTCTCCAGGCAAGACTACTGGAGTGGGTTACAATTCCCTTCTCTGGGGATCTTCCCAACCCAGGGATCAAACCTGGGTCTCTAGAATTGCAGGCAGATCCTTTACCATTTGAGCCACCAGGAAAGCCCACCTGTACCGTAAGAAATGGTAAAGAGGATCCTTGATATTGGTGAAACATGATTTGCACAAAGGAAGGAGGAAAGGCAGAACTGGTAAATATGTAATTGACTATAAAAGACTTTTTTTTGTTTTACTTTTTAAATTACTTAAATAAGGGATATTTATTTAAAGTGAAAATGATAATGTACAGTTAGTTCAGTTCAGTCGCTCAGTAAATGTACAGTTTGATTTAAAACACATGTGTAAGTTGAGTGTATTTCAAAGTAGCACAAAAGATGGTGTGGGAGTATTAAATTTAATAATCAATATATTGCTGCAGAATTCAAAAATTATAAGTGAAATGCCATTAGTTTGTAGTGGACATTAATAATTTTTTTTACAGTAATAATTTAAAGTAATTTATTGTCATCTTCAGAGCAAACAGGAATAAAAACATAAGCCAGGGAGATAAAATGGAACCTGAAATAAAGATATACATTCAAAGAGAAGGCAGGAAAAGAGAAAGCATGGAACAAGAATAGAAATAGCTCAAACATAAAACAGTTGGCAAAACAGTAGTCTTATAGTCAACCACAAAGTATATTCATTGTAATTAGATAAAGCTGCCTAATTAAAACACAGAGATTATCAGATTGTATAACAAAGCAAGATCCAAGTAATTAACATGCTGTTTACAAAAGATGGTCATTACAGACAATATCACAGATAGTTTAAAAAGATCAGAAAATATAAAAATGCTAATCATAAACATAGTGTCTATTGATATTGAGAATATAGACTTCAAACATGAAGTATTGTCAGAAGTAAACATAAGCATTTCATAATGCTGAAACTTTATGCTGTCAATTCACCAGAAAGACAAAATAATTCTAAATGTGTATATATCTAAAAATACACCTTTACTATATATGAAGTAAAAACTAACATGAGTAAAGGAAGAAATGTTAATAAATATATAGTTGGAAATGTTAGCACTCCCAGTAAATGATAAAACAGACGAAAAAAAATCCGATAAGGATATAGACTATTCAAACATTTTCAGCCAACTTAATCTATTTGACATTTATAGAATACAATAATAACCAACAGCTGCAGAATACCAGCACACATGGTACATGAAGCAAAATAAGACCATATGTTGAACTAGAAAAGGCAGCTTTGGCTTGAGAGATTTCAGTCTAAGTGACAAGCTTTATGGAGAGCCAAGTTTCACATACAACAGTGTGAATGTGCTAATATTCTGGGAATACATTGTTTTGTTTTGCCTTTTTGCTGTAATGTGAGGTTTCCAGATACCACTAGATGTATTAATATGAAGCAGAATAGTATGAGATTGGCTCTGGGAAGGAGAAACTCAAAATAATACCATAACAGAGGGTATAAATGATAATAAAATATTAGAGATGCTGTGTTAAGCACTGACCAAGGATATCCGGAATGCAGAGTAGGATACAATATACGCTAGAGCAGGCACTTGAAGCAAGGCTGACTAATTCATGCATTGTGGCCTTAAAACCCAGACTCTAGCACTTTCACTCGCCAGAGGCCTGGAAAAGCGTAGAAAGAGGTCTTTTCTTCTTCTACCTCTCCCTCTGCCTTCAGACGCCTGTGCAAAGTCCAGGCAGTGAATCATGGCGCATGCTGGTGGGCCATCCCTTTTGCGGGAGGGCAGCGTGGTGGGGTGGGGTGCTTACTCCCTGGGCAGTCTACTCTCCAGACCCTGGGGGCAGCACTGCAGGGTCTTCCCTTGCAGTGACAGCTTGAGAGGGGAGTATGAACTGTGACAGCAGTGTCCTGGAGGACAGGCATTTAAAAAGTTTCTTCCCTCTTTGATGTCGTATTAGTTGAAACAAGTGCAGCCAAAACTGTAAACAAACGAGGTGCTATGCTTTCAGAAAAATCAAAAGGGAAAGTATTGCAAGACCTGAGCACTTTATGAATGTAGAACTTCCAAACATGCGAGCTGGGTTTAGAAAAGGCAAGCCAACCAAGACCTCAAATTGGCCGCATATGCGGAGAAGGAAATGGCAACCCACTCCAGTGTTCTTGCCTGGAGAATCCCAGGGGCTAGGGAGCCTGATGGGCTGCCATCTATGGGGTCACACAGAGTCGGACACGACTGAAGTGACTTAGCAGCTTAGCAGTAGCAGCTGGATCATGGAGAAAGCGAGGGAGTTCCAGAAAAACATCTACTTCTGCTTCATTGACTACACTAAAGCTTTGACTGTGTGGATCACAACAAACTGTGGAAAATTCTTAAAGAGACAGAAGTAGCTGCTGCTGCTGCTGCTAAGTCGCTTCAGTTGTGTCCGACTCTGTGCGACCCCACAGACGGCAGCCCACCAGGCTCCCCCCGTCCCTGGGATTCTCCAGGCAAGAACACTGGAGTGGGTTGCCACTGCCTTCTCCAATGCATGAAAATGAAAAGTGAGTGAAATCGCTCAGTAGTGTCCGACTCTGTGCGACTCCACAGACGGCAGCCCACCAGGCTCCTCCGTCCATGGAATTTTCCAGGCAAGAGTACTGGAGTGAGGTGCCACTAGCAGAACACCTTAATTGTCTTCTGAGAAACCTGTATGCAGGTCAAGAATCAACAGTTAGAACCAGACATGGAACAACGGAGTGGTTTAAGATTGAGAGGGGAGTATGACAAAGCTGTATATTGTCATCCTGTTTCTTTAACTTTCATGCAAAGTACATTATGTGAAATGTCAGGTTGGATAAATCAAAAGCTGGAATCAACATTGCCAGGAGAAATATTAAAACCTCAGATACACAGGTGATACCACTCATGGCAGAAAATGAAGAGGAACTAAAGAATCTCTTGATGAGGGTCAAAGAAGAGAGTAAACATCTGGTTTGAAACTCAGCATTCAAAAAACTAAAAATCATGGCACCTGGTCCCATCTCTTCATGGCAAATTGAAGAGGAAAAAGTGGAAAACACTGACAAATTTTCTTTTCTTGGCCTCCAAAATAATTGCCAACGGTGATGGCAGCCATAAAATTAAAAGATGCTTAATTGATGCTTTTGAGCTGTGGTGCTGGAGAAGTCCCTTGGACTGTAAGGAGATCAACTCCAAAGAAAATCAACCCTGAATACTGCTGCTGAAGCTCCAATACTTTGGCCACCTGATGCAGAGGGCTGACTCATTGGAAAAGACTCTGACCCAAAGTGTGAAAGCAAAAAAAGAAGGGTTGAGTCAGTTAGAGAGCATGAACAATTCAGTGGGCATGAATGTGAGCAAAATTTGGGAGATGGTGGAGAATAGAGGAGCTTGGCATGCAGAGTCACACACGACTTAGCTTCTGAACAACAACAACAAATGATATCCAAATTACATTCGGTGTCTCTAAAATTTAGTTTCACTGTACTCATATAAACATTTCAAAGTAAAAATATAAGAATGAAAAAAAAAGTCCAGACTCAGCAGTATCAGGTGACCATTACCCTTCCAGTGCCACTGGCTGACCTCATCTTGGTGCTGGAGCTTTTGTAGCATTCTCTGATTTTCATCAGCCCTATGGCAACCCCTAGGTTTACTCAAAACTCAAACTTTCTTTCTGACACTTGAATCTTGTTCTGATGCCTGCTTGTTTTAAAAATTATTGTACACATCAAGCTTTTGTGAATATATTGCATATAATGTTGCTTGTTTTCAACACTATGTCAATCTTAGCCCAGTCCTGGGAGATTAGCCCACATTTCTCACTAGGGTGAGGATGAATGGTTTAATAAATAAATAAATCTACGTAGTTACTGGGAGTGTTGACTTCTTGGGTCAGAATATTTTTTTTTACTTCCTACACATCAGGGCTGAGGAGTCGTGTATATCATTCAGTAATATGAAAAATATATATATATAAATACCTCCCAATTCAACATGGTATCTTGAGCATACAAGCCTAATCTGTCTTCCTATTATCCTTATGAAGAAAATGCCAAAATTGAAATGTCAGAAAAAAACAGTTGGGAAAGAATAATTTCATAACAGTGCTGAAACATAGCAAAGGGAAGAGAAGACAGGAAATTTTGAAACAAACCTGAAAAACAGAGGGCAGCTTTGATCTGACTAAAGTAATACTACTAATAATGATAATAATATATTTTTAACATTAATAGGTGCTAACACTAATGTAGCAGATACTATATGTCAAGAAACATTCTAAATCCCTGTTATATATTAACATGAAATTATTAACAACTTCATGTTGAGCATCTTTTCATGTGTTTGTTAGCCATTCGTATGTCTTCTTTGGAGAAATGTCTATTTAGTTCTTTGGGCCATTTTTTGATTGGGTCATTTATTTTTCTGGAATTGAGCTGCATAAGCTGCTTGTATATTTTTGAGATTAGGTGTTTGTCAGTTGCTTCATTTGCTATTATTTTCTCCCATTCAGAAGGCTGTCTTTTCACCTTGCTTATAGTTTCCTTTGTTGTGCAGAAGCTTTTAATTTTAATTAGATCCCATTTGTTTATTTTTGCTTTTATTTCCAGTATTCTGGGAGGTGGATCATAGAGGATCCTGCTGTGATTTATGTCGGAGAGTGTTTTGCCTATGTTCTCCTCTAAGAGTTTTATAGTTTCTTGTCTTACATTTAAATCTTTAATCCATTTTGAGTTTATTTTTGTGTATGGTGTTAGAAAGTGATCTAATTTCATTCTTTTACAAGTGGTTGACCAGTTTTCCCAGCACCACTTGTTAAAAAGATTGTCTTTAATCCACTGTATATTCTTGCCTCCTTTGTTATAAACCTGTACGCGAGACAGCAAAAGAGACACAGATGTATAGAACAGCCTTTTGGACTCTGTGGGAGAGGGAGAGGGTGGGATGATTTGGGAGAGTGGCAGTGTCACATGTATGATATCATAAGTGAAATGAATCTCCGGTCTAGGTTCGATGTGGGATGCAGGATGCTTGGGACTGATGCACGGGGATAATCAGAGAGATGGTGTGGGGCGGGAGGGGGGAGGTGGGTGTTGGGATTGGGAGTTCATGTACACTCGTGGCTGATTCATGTCGATGTATAGCAAAACGAATACAGTATTGTAAAGCAAAACAAACTAAAAAATAAAAATTAATTAAAAAAAAAACTTCATGAAGTAAGAAAAATTTCCTCACTTTAAGGTTGAAACAAAGGCATGGAGGGGTTATACTATAATAATAGAGATCAAGGAGCAGGTTATAGTTCAGTGATGCTTGACTTTTTCTTTTCCTTATCACTGACATTTAATCTGTTGGGAAGTCCTGTTTGTTGTATTCAAATAATATATTTAAGTGCTCTCTATTTCTTGCCCTCTGCAATGCCTCTCTTCTTGACTTGCATTGCTTGAATAATCTAATGTAAGGGCACCCTACCTTATCTGCCTGCTTCATTCTTATTCCCCTAAAACTCAACCTCCATAAAGCAACAAAGATATATTTTTAAAAACAGAATTCAGATTATAATGTACTTCCTCTCCCTTTAAAAATTCCTTGATAGCTTCCTCTTGCAGTTACAATAAAATTAGCTCATTATCATAGCTTGATGGATTTGATCTCTGTAGACCTTTGCCATCTTACCTAATGCCATTTTTCCTCTTTTCCTTTGAGCTTTTATTTCATAAGCCTTCTATACTTTCAAGAACATGCCAAGCGTGTGTTATTTTGTAGGGACTTATATCTGCTGTACCCTAGTTATGAAAGGGTCTCTCCTCAACTATTTGCATAGTTGATTCCATCCTATTTTTTGCATCTCAATCCAAAAGTTACCTCCTCTTCTGACAACCCTATCTAGAGTGTGCTCTCCTGATGTCTTTATCACAATCTCTGATTGCTCACATAATTAATAAAAATCTGTTAGTATTTTGTTTACTTGATTCTAATCTGTTTCCTCTACAATAATTTAATCTCTCCAGGGACAAGGACTTGATCTCATTTTCTCTCTCTCCAGCCCTTTGGACAATACTGTGTGTTTAGTGAATTACAATAAATATTTATTAAATGGAAAAATACATTGGGAGAAGGGAGAAACACTCTCCTCAGAAATGTCCTGGAGAAATTAACATATTTTTTCTAGTTGATTTACAATATTTTATTAGTTTCTTGGTTACAATACAGCAAAGTGATATTTATAAATTTTTTTTCCAATTATGGCTATTACAAGATACTGAATATAGTTCCCTGCGCTATACTGTATGACTTATTGTTTATTTTATACATAGTATTTCATATTTGGTTATCCCAAACTGCTAATTTATACCCTCTTTCCCCTTTGGTAACCATAGTTTTATTTTCTATGTCTGTAAGTCTGTTTCTGTTCTGTAAATAAGTTCATTTTTATTGTATTATATTTGAGATTCCACATGCAAGTGATATCACATAGTATTTGTCTTTGACTTAGTTCATTTAGTATGATAATCTCTAGGTCCATCCATGTTGCTGCAAATGGCATTATTTCATTCATTTTTATGGCTGAGTAATATTCCTTTGTGTATATGTACCACATCTGTGCCCATTCACCTGTTGATGAACATTTAGGCTGATTTCATGTCTTGACTATTATAAATAGTGCTGCTATGAACACTGGGGTGCATGTATCTTTTCAAATCAGAGTTTTCTCAGATATACGCCCAGGAGTGCAATTGTTGGATCATATGGTAACTCCATTTATTTGAATTTGGAAAACCTCTTCCATATTGTTTTTATTTTTATTTATTTATTTATTTATTTACATGATAGTATACATGTTTCAATGCCATTCTCCCAAATCATCCCACCCTCTCCCTCTCCCACAGAGTCCAAAAGTCTGTTCTATATATCTATGTCTCTTTTGCTGTCTTGCATACAGGGTTATCATTACCATCTTTCTAAATTTCATATATATATATATATATGTGTGTTAGTATACTGTATTGGTGTTTTTCTTTCTGGCTTACTTCACTCTGTATAATCAGCTCCAATTTCATCCACCTCATTAGGAAATTAACATATTTAAAAGGACCAGTCTCATACTGTGGTGGAGAGCTTTGTAATTAGAAGTAGTTCTGGTAAAGTGACATTCATTAGCAGGTAATAGAAGATGTTTTGCAAAGTAATTTCTTTACTAGGAGGATGGAAAAAAATTCTCTTATAAAAAAAGCCAAGGAAATTATTACATGGGAAAAAGGATCAAAATAACTTTAATTAGAGGGGTAGAAGTTTTTGTTGTAGAGCAGACGTGAATTTTCTGAAGGACATTTGTCTTCCTTTTGGCAAGACACCTGCCTTTAGGAATTCTCAGAGAGACTGGCCACAGAGCTGTGTGAAGCTTTTCCCCCAAGGTCCCTAGTAATGAGCTTCCTCCTTTGCTGCACATTCTAATATGTGTACTTACATGTGTGGGGGGATAGTTGTGTGAGTCACAAACAGGAAGAGCACATTCACTATTTTCCATTACAATGAACAAGCACTCTCCTATATGTAGAACACTTTGTTCTCCAAGTACTAGGTGAGAGAAAGTCATTGGTATTCATGATATTCAGTGGACCCTTTGATCTGTGAAGTCTTCAAGAATCATCAAGAGATTAGATGAGGAGTAAAACACACACACACACACAGAAAGTAAAGAGAAAAGTGTTGAAAAAACTGAGGTAGGAATGAAGAGCAAATAGTATGTCCCACGAGATGCCCTCATGGGTCAGAGGGATTCCGAGAGCTGCTCCACCTGGGGCTTCTACCCTGGTGTTAGGTACTGAGTCTTGGGCTGCCTTGGGCACAGAACAGGCAATCCAGTCACAGGACCTGGTTCCTTCTTGTTCCAGCTCTCGCGCATCCCTTGCACTTTGAAATATGCATCAAGATCTCTGGAGATCTAATTAAACTTTTACAGACATCCAGACGGCATTCAGTCTGGAGAGAGGCAGCCCAGAAAGAGCCAGAATAGTTAAGGATTCGCTCCTGAGCCTTGAAAGAACCTCATCAAAGACAACTGACCTCAGACAATGCTCAGCTTTAAAAGCAAGGGGATCAACCCCTCATGCCCATGTATTTCTTCTTCCTTGAACTGTTAGTGACACACATGAGGCAGTGAGGAGAAACATACTTTCAGAGTTCAAGGACCACCAGTTACATAGCCAGTGAACTGTGCCCCATCCCTTCCTGGGTAGATAGAATTCTACCCAGATACAAATTCTGCCCTGAGACTAAGGCAATGAGAGTTTCCTAAATAAATAAAAAAAACTCTCTGGAACAGTCTGTAGCATTATGCTTAAAGACTAAACAAAAAACAAGCATATACCAAAATACATAGAATTCGACAAAGTTAACTCTGCTGAATAAATACCTTAAAGTATTTTACCCCCGAATTTGTTGTTCAGTTGCTGAGTCATGTCCGACTTGTTTGCAACCCCTTGGACTGTAGCCCACCGTGGGATTTCCCAGGTAAGGGTTTCTATTACCTGGGTTACCTTTCTATCACCTATGTTTCCATTCCAAGGGTTACCTTTCCCAGGTAAGGTAACCATTTCCAGGAATGGGTTGCCATTTCCTTCTCCAGGTGATCTTCCTGACCCAGGAATTGCACATGCATGTCCTGCAGTGGCAGGTGGATTCTTTACCACTGAGCTACCAGGGAAGCCCTAGTTGCCTTTGTGCAAGCATGCTCTGCTGCTTCTGTCACGTCTGACTCTTTGTGACGCTATGGACTTTAGCCTGTCAGGTTCCTCTGTCCATGGGATTCTCCAACAAGAATACTGGAGTGGCTTGACATGACCTCCTCCAGGGGAACTTCCCGACCCAGGGAATCAAATCTGTGTCTCCTGTATCTCCTGCGTTGCAGGCAGATTCTGTACTGCTGAGCCCAAGTCACCTTACGACTGGATAATTTCTGTCCAGTTTTTAAACCTTGTTTCCTTTGACAGCTTGGTATGGCATTTCCTACAATTCTGCCTGAGCCATGGCTCAATCCACAGATCGAAATACAGAAGCTTTTCTAAAGGTGTGACTGACACTTGAGATTACAAATTATTCATTGTGAAACTTCACAGCATCTTATTTGAACCATGATGTAGATTGTTCTGTTCAGGAAAAACAGATCTTTGAACATATACCAAAAAGTAATGCTTGAGAAAAAAAAAAAGCTTTTAAAGTTGTATCCAGAATAGAAATTTCCAAAACTGACAAGGGCTCAGCAGCAAAGCATCTGCCAGCCAATACAGGAGACGTGGGTTCTATCCCTGAGTTGAGATGATCCCCTGGAGAAGAAAACAGCAGTCCACTCCAGTATTCTTGTCTGTGAAATCTCATGGATAGAGGAGCCTGGCGGGCTACAGTTTATGGGGTTGAAAGAGTCAGACCGAAATTGGCACCTAAACAACAACAGCCCAAGAAATTGACAATAAAACTGAACTCTGTGTTGCCTATTTACTCTCCACCAATGCTGCTTAAAAGGAGAACTGCCTGCCTGAATATGTCTAGTCATTTACAGAGAGTTCACAATACTCCAATTTAAGGAGGCCTGCTGTGGAAACCAGAGTTACAACTGTCAAGGCAACACAGACCTTTAATAATGAATCTGACACTTCATTTATAAATACGATCAGAGAAATTCAGGACCATGATACAACTTAGAGAAAACAACTTGAATAAACAAAAGAAAAGAAGTATTAAAGAATATTTCTTAGCATCACCTTTAAAAATGTGTGTGTGTGTTAGTCACTTAGTCATGTCTGACTCTTTGTGACCCCATAAACTATAGCCCTGCCAGCTCCCTCTGTCCATGGGATTTGCCAGGCAAGATTTGCAGTGGGATTTGCAGTGGGTTGCCGTTCCCTTCTCCAGGGGATCTTCCTGACCCAGAGATCAAATCCAGCTCTCCTACATTGATGGCTGATTCTTTACCATCTGAGCCACCAGGGAAGCTCTAAAAGTAGATATCTTAATTACAGATCATCTTTACTATTTTTAGTAGTAACAATGATGATTAACTTGGAAATGAACAACTGATTCAAGCCAGGCCAGGGGAAAAACCCTCTTGACACTTTTCCTGGAACTATTGGGGAAAAAATGTCATTTATGCATTAACAAGTTGTAAGTTATGCCAGAATCTGAAAATAATAAAGATTAAAAAAAACTAGCCTGTGAGTGAGGAAAAAGCAGGAGAAAGTGAAGTCTAACAATGGGGAGAGAGAGCAGGAGCATCTTGATGTCATGGTTTGAACAGATGAGTATAATACTTCTGAGCAACAAGCCCACACTCCTGGGAATTCTCCCACTTTTATTACGGGTGGCAATGGTGCTTGAAAACTAGTTTTAATCAGTTTTCTGCAATCAAAAAAAAAAAATAGACTTTAGTGTCCAAACATCCCTTACTGTAGAGGCTGTTCCCAATCATCCTTGATAATCAAACTTCCTTACTCCCACGTCTCTCCATGCCCCTTAACCTGTGATGTCTCTTGTTAGAAGGAATCTCCACTGGATGTATTCTGATTGTTATTGACTGTGTTCAGTCACTAGAATGTGAGCCCCATATGGGAGGTAATCACATCTGCTCCGTTCCTGCTGTGTCCCTCATGCCTACAGCAGTGCTTTTAGTTCATGCAGGAAGTATGAAGAATGCCTACTGAATGAACTATCTATTTGGTTTACAGAACTGTCTTATTCTGTAAGAATCAGGACAGATTTTACAGGACAAAAAGCAGATTTTAGAAAAGTCTCAATGTTTGCAAGATTACACATCAGCTCATTGTACTTTTAAAATTAGAATCTAGATTTGCAGATGCCAAGTGTAACATATTTCCATTATTCCATACTCATGTAAGATGGACAAAATAGACTTCTGAGTGGAGACAATATTATGAATTAAAGAAATGAGTTTCTTGAGTGAAAAGATTTCTAATGTTCAAGTCTTCATGCAGTGTTGCTTTAGATTCAATTACATTCTAGCTGAAGATAAAAATTATTTCTGAATGAGTGATGACCCAGCTCAGCCCTTTCTATGTTGCTCCACAACCTGCAGTGCTACCCTTACATCTATCGTCCTTACCAAGCCTCTCAAATCAAAAAGAAATAGATTAATTTAAATTGCTTTTATTGGTGATGAATGAGTGCAGAATAGGTTATATGGCTTTTAAATCAGCACTAAAAGTTGAAAATGAAGTGTGAAATGAAAAATAGGAGGAGACAGAAAATAACCTGTATTACAAGGTTAAGCTTGACTGCTTGTGCTATTTTTGAGCCAGTGGCTGCATGCCTCATTGTTAGGCAACCCATAAGCTGGTGCTTTCCCCTCCAAATTGCATTTTTAAATAAACAAAAATAGAATTTATATTTTGAAAATACAGGGTTATTTTCTTACTTTTTCCTAAACTCTGGCAGAATTTTAAATTTTACCTTAACATACTTCCTCCCACCTCAAATATTAATTATCATCACCTTTTAATTGCCAAAAAAGAGTATTCATATTTTAATCTTACCATCTAAATTCTATGTGCTTGTTATTCCCATGAGTAATGATATCTATTAAACATACACTGCAGCATATATAATTTAAAAAAGATTTGAAAACCATTGACCTGGTCATATTTCCTCAACTTAAATGTGATGACAAGTGTGTGTGTTCTCAGTTGCTCAGTCATGTGTGACTATTTTCAACTCCATGGACTGTATAGCCCTCCAGGCTCCTCTGTCCATGGAATTTTGAAGACAAGAATACTGGAGTGGGTTGCCATTTCCTACTCCAGGGCATCTTCCGGAGCCATCTAACCTGTGTCTCTTGCATCCTCTGCATTGGCAGGTGGGTTCTTTACCACTGAGCCACCTGGAAAGCACCAGCTGGGACCAGGACCATGAGCACCGGGAACCGTGGCCTGTCCCCAGTCACACATCTGGTTAGTGCAGGTGGCTCTCCACCTGTGCTCGCCAGCCTCAGGTGCAGTTGCATTCTCAGCCAGTCACACTATATTCCTAGTCTCTCACTTCTGCAGGTTGAAAGAAAATACCACTGGGTAAGGTTCAGAGAAATGAATACCCATTCATGTTCTCAAGAATATCTGTTATTGTTGAGTTGAAAAGTACTCCCTTGAACTGAGAAAGAAAGTAGTAAGCAAGCACAATCTGAGAAACAAAGGCCTTCATAGGTCACCTTGTCTTTTAAAATTAAGTGAAAGTGATTTGAATCTGAATATCCCCTATGGTAGAAAATTGACATTACTCCAAATAACTCCAGGGGCAAGTGGAAGACTTCTTACTTCAAAAACTTAAATTCTGATTATTTCACTTGTGCTTCTGCTACATTTTTGTTCTTTCTCAAGACTCTCCTTTCAATGGATCACTGTTCTCTGGCTCAGCACACACCTCACCTGAACCCACTCTAGCAACAAAGTGCCCTGGGCTCCTGCAGGGTGTGAAGCATCTCTCTCCCTCTGTCCTCCTCCTCCATTTTTCACCAAACACCTGTTCCAAGCCTCCAAATTATTTGCAAAAATTAATCCAACATAAATCATCAATCCATTTCCTTGAACACTGTACTATCAACCTTATATTAATATATTATTTTCCTAGCAGATAGTTTTTCAACAGTCTATTTAACAGTTATTTTATCCCTTCTCCACATTAATATTTTTCAAGGTTCCATTTTTGCTGTCTGATTTTTGCCACCATCTTTCTATTTTGACCATTCTGCACTTGAAAGCGTTCTTCTCCCATGAGATATTTATTTTGCAATTTGGATCAAGGGTTTTACTTTCAAAGGATAAAACTCGATGAGTAGAGTTCCAGAGAATAGCACAGAGAGATAAGAAAGCCTTCCTCAGTGATCAATGCAAAGAAACAGAGGAAAATAATAGAATGGGAAAGACTAGAGATCTCTTCAAGAAAATTAGAGATACCAAGGGAACATTTCATGCATAGATGGGCACAATAAAAGACAGAAATGGTATGGACCCAACAGAAGTAGAAGATATTAAGAAGAGGGGGCAAGTATACACAGAAGAACTATATGAAAAAGATCTTCATGACCCAGATAACCACAATGGTGTGATCATTCACCTAGAGCCAGACATCCTAGAATGTGAAGTCAGGTGGGTCCTAGGAAGCATCACTATAAACAAAGCTAGTGAAGGTGATGGAATTCCAGTTGAGCTATTTCAAATCCTAAAAGTGATGCTGTGAAACTGCTGCACTCAATATGCTAGCAAATTTGAAACACTCAGTAGTGGCCACAGGACTGGAAAAGGTCAGTTTTTATTCAAATCCCAAAGAAAGGCAATGCCAAAGAATGCTCAAATTACTGCACAATTACACTCATCTCACACAGTAGTGAAGTAATGCTCAAAATTCTCCAAGCCAGGCTTCAGTAATATGTGAACTGTGAAATTCCAGATGTTCAAGCTGGTTTTAGCAAAGGCAGAGGAACCAGAGATCAAATTGCCAACATCCCTTGGATCATGGAAAAACAAGAAAGTTCCAGAAAAACATCTATTTCTGCTTTATTGACTATGCCAAAGCCTTTGACTGTGCTCAGTTCAGTTCAGTCGCTCAGTAGTGTTTGACTTTTTGCGACCCCATGAATCACGGAACGCCAGATCTCCTTGTCCATCACGAACTCTGGGAGTTCACTCAGACTCACACCCATGGAGTCAGTGATGCCATCCAGCCATCTCATTCTCGGTCGTCCCCTTCTCCTGCCCCCAATTCCTCCCAGCATCAGAGTCTTTTCCAATGAGTCAACTCTTCACATGAGGTGGCCAAAGTACAGGAGTTTCAGCTTTAGCATCATTCCTTCCAAAGAAATCCCAAGGTTGATCTCCTTCAGAATGGACTGGTTGGATCTCCTTGCAGTCCAAGGGACTCTCAAGAGCCTTCTCCAACACCACAGTTCAAAAGCATCAATTCTTTGGCTCTCAGGCTTCTCCACAGTCCAACTCTCACTTTGACTGGATCACAACAAACTGAGGAAAATTCTGAAGGAGATGGGAATACCAGACCACCTGACCTGCCTCCTGAGAAATCTGTATGCCGGTCAAGAAACAACAGTTAGAACTGGACATGGAACAGGAAAATGAAAGTAGTATGTCAATGTTGTATATTTTTGCACTGTTTATTTAACTTATGTGCAGAGTATATCATGGAAAACGCCAGGCAGGATGAAGCACAAGCTGGAATCAAGATTGCTGGGAGAAAATCAATAACTTCAGATATGCAGATAGCACCACCCTTATGGCAGAAAGTGAAGAAGAAATAAAGAGCCTCTTGATGAAAGTGAAAGAGGAGGGTAAAAAAGTTAGCTTAAAACTCAACATTCAGAAAATGAAGATCACGGCATCGAGTCCCATCACTTCATGGAAAATAGATGGGGAAACAATGGAAATAGTGACAGACTATTTTCTTGGTCTCCAAAATCACAGCAGATGGTGACTGCAGCCATGAAATTAAAAGACACTTGCTCCTTGGAAGGAAAGCTATGACCAACCTAGAAAGCATATGAAAAAGCAGAGATATTATCTTGCCAACAAAGTGTCATCTAGTCAAAGCTATGGTTTTTCCAATAGTCATGTATGGATGTAAGAATTAGACCATAAAGAAAGCTGAGCACCAGAGAATTGATGCTTTTGAACTGTGTTTTAGAGAAGACTCTTGAGAGTCACTTGGACTACAAGGAGAGCCAACCAGTCCATCTTAAAGGAAATCAGTCCTGAATATCCATTGGAAGGACTGATGCTGATGCTGAAACTCCAGTATTTTGGCCACCTGATGAGAAGAACTGACTCATTTGAAAAGACCCTGATGCTGGGAAAGATTGAAGGCAGGAGGAGAAGGGGATGATAGAGGATGCGATGGCTGGATGGCATCATCAACTCGATGGAGATGAGTCTGAGCGAGCTTCAGGTGTTGGTGATGGATAGGGATGCCTGGCAGTGCTGCAGTCCCTGGGGTCTCAAAGAGTCGGGCACAGTTGAGCGACAGCACTGAACTGAGAGGTAGATGGGGTGGTGGTAGGGGCTATTTACTATTTCTTTTAATGATTTGAGCTCTTCTATGATCCAGCGCTCATAATGGATATATAAAGCTTTATATGTATAGCTTCACAATACAGGACTCCTAAATAGCAGCTTCCCTGTCTCAGTGGTCTGTCTGCTTTATGAGGAAAGGCTCCTGTACAAGTTTGATCTTGTACAGAGTCAAACTTTTATTAATGGTCACATAATAAAAACATGAAATAATTTTTTTCTCAGAATTGAATCTTCTCTAAAAAGTAAATCTGCTTTTAAAATTGTAAAGAAACCAGACAATTAAAACACATTTTTTAATCTTGATTTTCAAGATTTATCCCATTTTGCTTAACATAATCTTTTTTAACTGTTTCCTTTGGTTGTGCTAAATTCTGCTTTTAATGAAGCCAACTCCTGTGACATCATGCAGCCCTTTTAAACCAATTATTTCCACAGTTTTCTCATCTGTAAAATTAAATGGTTGAATGAAATTACCTCTATGGGTTTTTCCAGCTTTAGAAAGTTTATAATTATAATTTATCCTTTTCTTCTCTTTTTTTTTGAATGGGATTTACACTATTAATAATAATAATCTTAAGATTTTATACTTGAAAGTCCTTTGGATATATTTCACATGCTTGCCACTTTATAACTTATAAATCTACAGACATTATTAAAACCTGCAGTAACTGTAAAGCATAAAACAATACTGTCAAGTTTCAAATGAAAATTTGTTTCTGAAACTTTGACTAACTCACAAGTGCTTACACAACAAGCTAGTAAGCTATAAAGCTGAAACTCAAAGTCTGATCTGCTGTATCCAGTACCCCTTCTAAAATCTCATGCTTCATTCTCCAACCTAAGTAGACTACCATAAACATGCATTATAAAACACCATGGCCACAATCCAGTGAGGAGAGAGATGAGCAAACAAGTCACACCGCAAAGTATTAGGATAGATATTATTTCAGGTATACCTGGTAGATACTATGGAGTAGAGAAGAGAGAGGTTATTTTTAGAATTGACAAAGACTTCAGGGACACCAAGAGGTTTGAATAAGAAATCAAAATAGAGAAGGGCATGCTTGGCCCAGAAAGCCACAGACACTAGGGGAATAAGGGCTACATCCTGGGAAGTCGTGTGCTTTACTATGGCCACATGTGGCACAGTTGTTTGGTATAAATTAGGAGGCACCTTTTGGAATTTCATGATAAATGTCCACTGATGTCATGCTAGAATTTAAAGTTCACTGAATGCATTCTGAAAACTTTCAGCCTAATGGTGACAGTGACAAGTTTACACTTCAGAAAGATCGTCTTCCATGGTGAAAGTTTACTCCATGGTGAAGTGAATGAAGGCTTGTACTGGGTCAAACACTTTCACACAGGTATACTAGTTAGACAATCATCATAGCAACTTAGAACCATGTAACATGCCACACAAAGATTGGCATGCAAATATCTATAGAAGCTTTATTTATAGTCTCAAAACACTTAGAAACAACCAAAATGTCCCTGAATAGGTGAGTGAATAGACAGACCTTAGTATATTCATGTGGGCTTCCCTGGTGGCTCAGGGAACCTATCTTCAAAGAAGGAGACTGTCTGCAATGCAAGAGATGTGGGTTCGATCCCTGGGTTGGGAAGATCCCCTGGAGAAGGAAATGGCAACCCACCCTGACATCCTTGCCTGGGAAATCCATGAACAGAGGAGTCTGGTGGGCTACAGTCCATAGAGTTGCAAGTTGGATACAATTAGTGACTAAACCATCACCAGTACATCCATGCAATGGAACATTATTCAAAAATGAAATGAGTTATTAAACTAAAAAAAAAAAAGGAAAGAATGTTAAATGTATATTGATAAGTGAAAGAGGCCAGAATGAAAAGGCTACATACTATATAATTACAACTATATGATATTTGGGAAAAGAGAAAGCTATAGTAACAATAGAATCAGTAGTTGCTTGGTTACATGGACTCAATATAGAGGAACAGTAATATAAGGAAGAAGTAGACTTCGGTAGACAGAGGAAGGGATTATTCATACAAAGGGAAGAGTTTCAGTTTATTATTCATATCATCAATTATAACTATACAAAAAAATAAATGAAAGTCATAGACAGATCAGTATGGAAGTGAGGCGAGACACAGTGGAAATCTATTTCTTAGTTATACTTTTCCTATCTAAGGTGATTTATCTTAATGGGATATAAAAGCTGTTGCAATTTCTGTTAAGAATCCATGATATAGTATTTCTAAATTATAATATAATGTCTTATCCTATTATTTTATGAGGAAATGGTCATATGTACAGAGAAAGCATTTCCCTTGAAACAATGTCCATAGTAGAGTTGCTTTGGAATAATTTGAATTTCATGTTAGAAATTCAGAGGTGTGGGTCCTAGTATAGACTTTTGATACTACTTTTTGGTGTTGGGCTTAAGAATATATGTTTAAGACTTTAGGAAAAATGTTTCTTGTGCACATTATATTCACTATTCACTTAAAGTGTCTTAGAAGCTGCACATATACCTGTGAACAAGATGGCAAAAACTTTCTGCTTTCTTGGTGAATATTATAGAAGTAAGATGAACAATAAATGCACAGATAGATATACAAGACAATTTTAGACAATGGAAGCACTAGTGATAGTGTTTAGGGAGGTTGCTTTCTGCAAGGTGATTTGGGGAAAACCTCTCTTAAGAGGAGCCATTTAGTTGGGCCATCAAAGATTCTAAGTATTGATAGACAGCTATGCATAGGTATAGAAAGGGTTTGTATAAGAAAGGGTTCTGAGAAGAGGGCACAGCATGAATAAAGGCCCCCAGATAGGAAAACCCTTTTGTAGTGCAGGTACCAAGGGAAGTCGTGGTACCTGGAGCATGACAGCTGAGAGAAGGTCAAAGAGGTAGACCGATCTGGTTACTTACGGCTGCATAACAAAACAGCCTGAAGCAAGTGGTGTAAAGCCATAAGAATTTTGTTATGCTCACAAGTTGGCAGGTCAAGGTTTTGGCCAAGCGATAGCAGAGATGTCTTATCTCTGGTCCACCACGTCTGGGGCTTCATTTTAGAAACATCTGGATGCTTCTTTACTCTCATGTCTGGAACCTGGACTGAAAAGAATTGATCCCTGGTGGGACTGTTGACTGAAGTATAGGCATATGCCCTCTCCATGTGGCTTGGGCATCCCCTGGTAAGGAGGCTGATTTCTAAGGAGGGTCCCAAAAGGAAACGTCCAGAGAGTAAGCATTTTGAATGATCTGAGCAGAAGTGTATGGACTTTGATGGCCCAGCCTTTGAGGTCAGGTAGCATCATTTCAGTATTCGACTGTTTGAAGAAATCATTCAGGTTCAAGGGAAGAGGATATAGACTCTGGCTCTCAAAGGAAGAAGCATCAAATAATTTGTAGGCATCTTTAAAAACTTACACAATATAACCAAGAGCCAGATATAAATGGCATTTTAGGCCACTATAAGAACTTGGATTATAATATAATCACTAATCTAATTGCCTTATATAGTTAATCAATTGATCAAAGATGAAGTAATTAACCTAATTAATCAAAATTATAAATATGATCAAATCCGTAAATAAAACTTTGCAAACAGGCATCAGTTAAATGAGAGGAAGCTTACATTATTTCTTAATTTTTTCAAACAGCATTCCATAATAGATTTTTTAACTTGTTTTATCAGAGAATTTTAAAAGATAGAAAAGACCTTAATATCACATAGTAAAGCACTCTCATTTACAGGATGAGAAAACTGTGGTGAAGTGACTGACTTGCTAAAGGTTACATAGCCAATCATTGGATTATCTAGAATGACACATTTTAGTAGGGAATGGAGGAACAACATCTTGGTATTAAACTATACTGTAGTACTGTAATAATGCAATTTCCCCCTACCATTTTCCAGTTATAAAGAATTTTCATGTGTCTTGTTTGATTATGTTCTCATTGTTTCATACAAAGGTAGAGACCAGTATTAATGTCTCCATTATATAGATCAGGTCACAGAGCCTATATAAAAAACGTTGGATTGGACATGCAGGCTGCCTGCTCTTCAGTTCAGGATTTTTTACTCAAATGGAGAGAAAGGTGATATTTTTATCCAAATAAAAGAAAGTAGATAAAAAGTTTCTATCTACTCAGTGCCTAACAGGCTGATGTTAAAGCAATTTTCAAGGATTAAAATATTTCAAAGCATTCATATGCTTGGTATTTTATATGCTAAGCATGGAGAAAATTAGCTGCTTTTCCCCTTTCAATCAGATTTTCTGGCATATTATTAACCATTTATGCCAATATGTAACAAAAAGTTAGAAACATTGATATCCACATGGGGGGAAGTTCATACTTCTTTGCAGAGTGTTATTACTTTACCTTTAGACTTGCTTTAAACACTCGGTATGTGCTTTTGTGAATACACAGGAACTGCTGTGCCCTAGATTCTCAACAGATGTCATAAATGAATGAAGCAAAGATTTTTCAAAGAAGAAAATGGTATAATTGTTAAGAATATTTGCTGAAAGTGTCTTAATGGCTATCGATTCCTTATCTGTCACACTTGGCCAACTCCCATGTTTTACCAATTTTTATTCTCTACTCTTTTAAGCCATGTAATTCACTAAACTGATTAACCTGGGCTCCTTAGCTGAAAATCAAAATATTTGGTAAAGTTATTTTGAGGTAAATGAAAATGTAATAGGTATCTCATTTTGCATATTTTTATAATAAATGATGAAAAATCATATCTAGTATTTTACAGAAGCACACTTTAAATTGACCTGCATTTAAAAGATTCAAGAAAAACTACTGATAAAGCATAAAATAAAGAGTTCTAATCTTCAAGAGATTTGCTTCTAATTATGGAGAAAAGATAAACTTTTAAAAAGTGGTTGAATAAGATCCTAATGAGTTTAAGGTTAAGAGCAACAGTGTGTGCTGCAGTGAATAGGTGTTGTCTGAAATGAGGAAATTCAGTAGCAGATAACCCTTTTGAAAACAGTTTGTATACAAGTGATTTGGCCTTGAGCCACACTCATTTTCATTCAGAGTAACCAAGGTCCATATACTCAAAGCTGTGGTGTCTCCAGTAGTCATGTACAAATAGAGAGTTGGGCCATAAAGAAGGCTGAGTGTTAAAGAATTGATGCTTTTGAACTGTGGTGTTGGACAAGACTCTTGAGAGTCTCTTGGACAGTAAGGAGATCAAAGCAGTCAATTCAAAAGGAAATCAACTCAGAATATTCATCGGAAGGTCTGATGCTGAAGCTGAAGCTCCAATACCCTGGCCATCTGATGTGAAGAGCCAATCATTGCAAAAGACCCTAATGCTGGAAAGAGTCACTATCTGGGAGGTGAAAGACAATGAAACCTGGTGTGCTATAGTCCATGGGGTTGCAAAGAGTTGGACATAATTTAGTGACTGAAAAGCAATAGCAATAAGAAAAACCTGAACATAAAGTAGAGCTTAGGCTAAACATTGAAGGATGAGCAAATCTCACTTGCAGAGAGAATTTAAAGGGAATTTTAGGTAAGTCTCTGTCTAAAGTTTTAATACTAGGGAGTAGTGGAAAACAAGGTTGAGTGGCATAGACTGGGGAAAAATATTTTGAGTCAGTTTTAGTCATTTAAACTTCATCCTAAATTAGTGGAGAGTCTAAAAGTTTTATCAAGAAAACTGTCCTGACTGCAAAGTGATTTCCTCTTTTAACAAAGTGCAATTGAGAATACTTTGCAGATCTACCTATCAACTGAAAAAGTCTGATTCTTTAGCCTTTGAATCTGGGTTTGTTCATGGGGCTTGTTTGACAAGGTGGGGTGTCAGTAAATTTCACATAGGTAGAGGCTTAAACAGTTCTTACAAATGTGGCTTCACTCTCTTGATTTTGCTGCCATATGAACAAACCTAAGCTAGCCTATTAGAAGATCAGAGACCAGTCATTCTAGATGCTCCAGCAAGCCTAGCTGAACATGCTGACAGGTGAATATGGCTGCTACAGAGTGTCTAATCCCATACAAGTTGACTGTTGACAGCAGTTGAGACAAGTTGCCCGAGAACAAAAGGGCCACCTGGTTGACCCACAGAATTGTGAGCAAATAAATGGTTGCTCTTTCAAGTCCTTAAATCTTAAGGTGGCATGTTGCATAGCAAAAGCTTACTGACACACAAATAATCATGGAAATGGTAAATAGGTTAAACTTTACCTTGACACTGGTAAAGAACTGTCAGCAGGATTTTTGAGCAGATGCCCTCCATCCCTAAGACTAGGTAAATCATCAATCTTTTGTACCCTTATTGCACTTATTATTCTATGTTGTATTTTTTTTTCTTTGATCTTCCCCAACTATAAACTTACCATATAACTGACATGACCCTTATGGCAGAAAGTTAAGAAGAACTAAACTCAATGAAAGTGAAAGAGGAGAGTGAAAAAGTTGGCTTAAAGCTCAACATTCAGAAAACGAAGATCATGGCATCCAGTCCCGCCACTTCATGGGAACTAGATGGGGAAATAGTGGAAACAGTGGCAGGCTTTATTCTTTTGGGCTCCAAAATCACTGCAGATGGTGATTGCAGCCATGAAATTGAAAGACTCTTACTCCTTGGAAGAAAAGTTATGCCCAACCTAGACAGCATATTAAAAAGCAGAGACATTACTTTGCCGATAATGTCCATCTAGTCAAGGCTATGGTTTTTCCAGTGGTCATGTATCGATGTGAGAGTTGGACTATAAAGAAAGCTGAGAGCCAAAGAATTGATTCTTTTGAACTGTGGTGTTGGAGAAGACTCTTGAGAGTCCCTTGGACTGCAAAGAGATCCAACCAGTCCATCCTAAAGGAGATCACTCCTGGACTGATGTTGAAGCTGAAACTCCAATACTTTGGCCATCTGATGCAAAGAACTGACTCATTTGAAAAGACCATGATGTTGGGAAAGATTGAGGGCAGGAAGAGAAGAGGATGACAGAGGATGAGATGGTTGGATAGCATCACCAACTCAATTGACGTGAGTTTGGGTAAACTCCAGGAGTTAGTGATGGACAGGGAGGCGTGACGTGCTGTGATTCATGGGGTCACAAAGAGTAGGACACGACTGGGTGACTGAACTGAACTGAACTGAACTATAAACTCTGATGGGCCAAGATCATTTTTACCTTGATTCTTGCTATATCACATTATTTTTCACAATACCTGCCAATAGCAAGTATTCAATAAATGTTTACTCGATGAAACAACTTGGCTAACTGCCATAATCTAAGACAGCAAAAGACTTATATGTTTTTTGCAGGTATCTTAACATTAACTCAGAATCCTAACTGTATAGATGATTGTCCTAGGACCATCAAGTAGGACTCCCACTACCATGGACTAATCTGACTCCTGCCATTGTCTTTCCAGTTATAGTCTTGACTTCTTAGCTGAGATGAACCCAGTGCTGTGTTTTGTTTAAACCATCTTTTAGGCTTGATCTGGTTCAGGTTTGACCCACATGGACACTAATAGATGTCAATGACTCATAGACAAAAACTGGATATTAATTTTTGTGCAATGTAAAAATTGCACCAAAATATATATTAGTGTCCTTAACTATTTCCTGAATTTATATCTTTGCTCCATAACCAGTTTTCATTATTTCTAAAATACTGTGTAAATTACATGCTGAACTTAATTTTTTATCAATTATAATTAACATCTTTTCAATGCAAACTAAAAAATGTTTTATTCCATTCAGTAGCAGCATAATACCAAACAGAAGTCGACTCAGTTTAATTTTGCTAAAATCTGATTTCTACCTCTTTGCTTTTTTCAGTGATGGATTCATTTTTGACTTTCATTTATGTAACCTCCTTAAGGAAAAGTCAGTAAATACACTTAACACTGTGTTTCTTCTCAGATAACATGTAGAAAATGCTATGTCAGACCCACATTTTTTTCTTTTAGGTTAAAGAAAAATCTTTAGTCAGTCAATGATAATAAACATGAAATTGGAAAACACATTTTTTCAGTTCTGTAGCCTGCGGTATCATTTGCCTCTGTGATTTTAGTTCTCGTATTATCATACTTTGAATGATTTCATATGTGTTCCAAATGTTATTTCCTTGCTTTGGTTCCTACGAGATGAGGATGAACTTCAGCAGTTTTCCAAAAACAACTCTACATCATCATCTTTTTGCTCAGGGGCAGACCATTCCCTGAAGATAGCATGGATGCTGCCTTCTCATCTGTATGCACAGCTTTTATAGCAATATAGGACCTTATCCAAATGCTGCACTGCTTTATTTTTTTATAGCTATAGTAACATTTGATTTATAGCTACTTCAGCAAACTGTCACACTCATTATCATTGTAAGTTAAGGCACTTATATCCTTTCGATTTTCACATGTCTTGTATTATTGCAACTTTTAAGAGACTCTAGTTATATATCATTGACAAAATCAGGACTGCATTAAATTTTTCAGTCTATAATTACTCCAAACTGGATATAAAAGATGCTATATCTTAGTGCTGCCAATTATATCAGACTATACTGACAAAATTCTAAGAATTAATTTAAACAAGAGTTAGGCAACTGTTATTCTAACAAATATAATGCCAAGTGCACATTGTCTAAATTATTTCATGTAATAAAGCTAGGGATAAAACTTTATCTGGAATGCCTGCCTACAAAAACATTGATCTTAGATTTAGAGAAATATCTATATTCACAAGAGAAATGGCTTCATTAATTAGATGGCATGCTTGTTTGCATTTCATTAGCTGAAAGGGTCAAAGTTAAGCGACTTGAAAACCCAGAGATGAATTAATTCACATACCAAACAATCTATGAGTAAATCTTAGAAAATATTGATTGGCTATTTTAAATGATCTCAGCTTGCCTACTCAATTTATAAGCAAAATCACAAATCCACTGAGTAGACGGATTCACTCAGAGAGCTAAGTCTTTTATCATGTGTTCAGACAAAAGAATATCCATACTTCAATAAGTTCCAGAGATCTGTTGTACAGCATAATGACTCTCCTTAACAGTACTGTACTGTATACTTGAAAGTTGCTATGATAGTAGAAATTATTCTCACGATGACAATAAGAACAACAAATTGGTAATAATATGTAAAGGATATTTCAGCTAACATTATTATGGTAGATATTTCACACCATATACATGAATCAAATTATCATATTGTATACCTTAAATTTCAATAATGTTATATGTCAATTGCATCTCAATAAAGCTGGGAAAAAAGCTCATCTCGTACATCCAGTCTGTGTGCTTCTGAATTTAGAATATATCTAGCAGTTAAATTGATAAATACTCCAATTTAATATTTTAATTTCATTAAATAAAAATTTTATTGATATATAATTGACACACAATGCATTAGTTTCACATAAAATTAATGAGTAAATGTAATATTTACTTATATTAGAAAATAATTAACACAATAAGTCTAGAGTTAACATCTACCACCCCACATAGTTATAATTTTCTTTCCTAGGTGAAAATTCTTAAGATTTACTCTCAATATTAACTTAATTTGACCACATTTTATCACATTCTCACTGTGTTATTACATGTTATTATTAGTGAATATTAGATGGAGAGTTGATGGAAGGTGCTTTTATTTTGGAACTTGACTACAGAATTCTTTTTTGGGGTAGAAATATTCAAGTATATATGTTAGTAGGGTTCTTTCATTACAATAAAGGAGCACTCTATGATATTCACAATGGGTTTGTATTTGAAATACTGATATTATTGGGGTTTAGTCCTTAAGTCCTGTCCAAAACTTTTGTGACCTCATACACTATAGTGCCCAGGCTCTTCTGTCCATGGGACTCCCTAGGCAATAATGCTGATACCGGTTGCCATTTCCTTCTCTGGAGGATCTTTCTGACCCAGGGATCAAACCCACATCTTCTGCATCGGCAGGAGATTCTTTACCACTGAGCCACCAGGGAAGCCCATGCTGGACTGGAGAGCTACATAAAGACATGCACATATTAGGAGGATGTGTGCCAGAGAAAACGGTATTGCAAGGAGAACCTGGTGATTTGGGATCCAGAGGACACTTAGCCAGCTGAATTCAAAAGAAAATTTTGCCAGTAGGAACTGTTTCCAAAGTTACAATGTCCATTTGATCTAAACTTGAGTTAGGTCATATCATGGTTCAGTGAAATCGTGCCTTCTCCAGTCTAGTGCTGTCTACCTCAGATTTTACTTAAAAGTTGTGCACACCTAAATGGCTGTGGAAATGGGGAGGGAAGGTTAAAGGAAGATGGTCTGGGACCACCTGTCAACTCAGGAGAGGCAGGAAAAAGGAGCACCTGGAAATGTTTCTTTTAAAAATTGTTTTTCTTAAGTCTGAAAAAAAAAATCAAACTTTCAGAAATGTTGTATATATAAGGAAGATTTTATTCTGAAACAATTTGTGCATCAGTTGCCTATTACTTAATTGCACTGGAATATTTATTGCATATTTTCTATAAACCGAGGTATTCTCTTACATTACCCAATACAAACATCAAAGGCAGGACATTAACAGTGATGTACTGTCACTAAATACTCCTTAGATTTCATTCAAGTTTTGCTAATTTTCACAGTGTCTTTTTTAACACAAAGATCTAGTTAAGCATCACATTTTGTGTTTTGTTGCTATGTTCCTTTAATCTCCTTCAATGTGGGAAAATTTTCAGTTCTTGATTTTTTTTCTTTTCATCTCTAAAACTTTTGAAGAATAGAAGCTATTATACAATATGCTTCAGTTTGGTTTGTCTGATGTTTCACAATTATATTTAGATTATACACCTCTGGCAGGAGTAGTGCTGTAGTAGTGCTGAGTTTTGTTTTGTTTTGATCCTATTATGTGTCACACAATTTAAGTGTGTTCTCTTATTGGTGACATTGACTTTGATTATTAATCTAAGATAGACTCAACCCATCTTATCTACTATAAAGCTATTCATTTTCCACTTGAAATTATAAGCATTTTTGTGAAATACATTGTAAATATGTAGACATCTTGGTTCTCACCAAAATTTTAATATGTAAGTATGTTTATCTCTGTATGGAGTCATGGATTCCTATTCTATTCAATGGGTTATACTTGTTATTTACTTTGATGCCAAAATGTTTAGATTTGTTAGGAGGTCCTTCATCTTGGTTCCTATGTCTTTAGGCATCTCATGCCCACAACAATATTTGAGAACTTTATTTTCTGGCACAATTGATGTTTTAGGATCATGCCCTGTTGTATATATACTAGACATAGAATCAATAATTTCTACAAAAGCTTTTCTTCCTTTTAGGTAGATCATAAATTAGAAACAAAAAATCTGGTACCAGCTGCGATTATTGAAACTGGGAAACCACCACATGTGGGCTCTGTGTGTTCAGAGTCTGGGTGTCTATGTATATACATATACAGAAACTTAGAGCCAGAATCATGAAATGTGAAGGCAGGTGGGCCTTAGGAAACATTCAGTTCAGTTCAGTTCAATTCAGTCGCTCAGCTGTGTCCGACTCTTTGCGACCCCATGAATCACAGCACGCCAGGCCTCCCTGTCAATCACCAACTCCTGGAGTTCACTCAGACTCATGTCCATTGAGTCCATGATGCCATCCAGCCATCTCATCCTTGGTTGTCCCCTTCTCTCCTGCCCCCAATCCCTCCCAGCATCAGAATCTTTTCCAATGAGTCAACTCTTTGCATAAGGTCGCCAAAGTACTGGAGTTTCAGCTTTAGCATCATTCCTTCCAAAGAAATCCAAGGGTTGATCTCCTTCAGAATGGACTGGTTGGATCTCTTTGCAGTCCAAGGGACTCTCAAGAGTCTTCTCCAACACCACAGTTCAAAAGCATCAATTCTTCGGCGCTCAGCCTTCTTCACAGTCCAACTCTCACATCCATACATGACCAGAGGAAAAACCATAGCCTTGACTAGACGGACCTTAGTTGGCAAAATAATGTCTCTGCTTTTGAACATGCTATCTAGGTTGGTCATAAACTTTTCTTCCAAGGAGTAAGCATCTTTTAATTTCATGGCTGCAGTCACCATCTGCAGTGATTTGGGAGCCCCAAAAAATTAAGTCTGACACTGTTTCTACTGTTTCCCCATCTATTTCCCATGAAGAGATGGGACCAGATGCCATGATCTTCATTTTCTGAATGTTGAGCTTTAAGCCAACTTTTTCACACTCTTCTTTCACTTTCATCAAGAGGCTTTTTAGCTCCTCTTCACTTTCTGCCGTAATGGTGATGTCATCTGCATATCTGAGGTTATTGATATTTCTCCTGGCAATCTTGATTCCAGCTTGTGTTTCTTCCAGTCCAGCGTTTCTCATGATGTACTCTGCATATAAGTTAAATAATCAGGGTGACAATATACAGCCTTGACATACTCCTTTTCCTATTTGGAACCAGTCTGTTGTCCCATGTCCAGTTCTAACTGTTGCTTCCTGACCGCATACAGATTTCTCAGATTAGGAAACATTACCACAAAAAAAAAGATAGTGGAGGTGATGAAATTCCAGCTGAACTATTTAAAATCCTGAAAGATGATGCTGTTAAAGTGCTCTCCTCAATATGTGAGCAAATTTGAAAAATTCACCAGTGGGGCCACAGGATTGGAAAAAGTAAGTTTTTTCATTCAAATCTCCAAGAAGGGGAATGCCAAAAAATACTTAAAGTACTGTACAATTGTGCTCATTTCACATGCTAGCAAAGTAATGCTCAGAATCCTTCAAGTTAGGCTCCTACAGTACATGAACTGAGAATTTCCAGATGTACAAGCTGGATTTAAAAATGGCACAGGAACCAGAGATCAAATTGCCAACATCCATTGGATCATAGAAAAAGCAAGGAGATCACAGAAAAAACATCTGTGTCATTGACTATGCTAAAGCCTTTGACTGTGTGGATCACAACAAACTGTGGAACATTCTTAAAGAGAGGGAATACCATACCACCTTATCTGTCTCCTGAGAAACCTGTATGCAGGTCAAGGAGCAATAGTTAAAACTGGACGTGGAACAACTGACTGGTTCAAAATTTGGCAAGGAGTATGTCAAGGTTGTATATTGTCACCCTGCTTATTTAATTTATATACAGAGTACATTATGCAAATGCCAGGTTGCGTGACTCACAAGCTGGAATCAAGAGTGCTGAAAGAAATATCAACAACCTCAGATATCCAGATGACACCACCCTAATGGCAGAAAGTGAAGAGGAACTAAAGAACCCCTTGATGAAGGTGAAAGAGAAGTGTAAAAAAGCTGGCTTAAAACTCAACATTCAAAAAACTAAGATCATGGCATCCAGTCCCATCATTTCATGGCAAATAGATGGGGAAACAATGGAAACAGTGACAGATTTTATTTTCTTGGGCTCCAAAATCACTGTTAATGGTGACTGCAGCCATGAAATTAAAAGATGCTTGCTCCTTGGGAGAAACACGATAACAAATCTAGATAGTGTATTACTTTTTCTGACAAAGATCCATATAGTCAAAGCTAGGGTTTTTCCAGTAGTCTAGTACAAATGTGAGAGTTGGACCATAAAGAAGCCTGAGTGCCGAAGAATTGATCCTTTTGAACTGTATAGTGCTGGAGAAGACTCTTGAGAATCCCTTGGACAGCAAAAAGATCAAACCAATCAATCCTAAAGGAAATCAACCTGAATTATTCATTGGAAGGACTGATGCTGAGGCTGAAGCTTCAATACTTTGGCCACTTGATGCAAAGAGCCAACTCACTGTAAAAATCCCTGATGCTGGAAGATTGAGGGCATGAGGAGAAGGCAGTGACAGAGGATGAGATGGTTGGATGGCATCTCCAACTCAGCGTACATGCAGTTAAGCAAACTCTGGGAGATGGTGAAGGACAGGGAATCCTGGTGTTCTGTAGTCCATAGGATCACAAAGAATCAGACATGACTTAGTGACTGAACAATGACATACACTTTTGTATCAATTATCTATCTATGTATCTATCTATTTATGTCCTCTTTATCTACCCATACACTGATATTTCCAGTTTAAGTTCAATACCATAGGCCTATGGTACATTCTAGTTTTCCCATTTTCTATATTTGTAACTTCCTTCAACAGTAAGAAAGTTGACTCCTATTGTCTCTAATTTATGTACTAATTTTCACACTCAGTACACAATCAATCTCCTATTGTTAATCTCAAGTCCCTACCCTGATCATTATGTGAACACCCTCTTTCCATCTCAACTTCCCATGTGCTCTTATCTAATGACTTTAAGACAACTATTCAGGTAGGAAAAGGAAAAGGAAGAAGAGAAAACCTAACAGAAAAAAAAAAAAATTGAATAATGAGGTCAAAGTTAACCAAATGGTAAATCATCATGAGAGGGGATCAGGTAAGCAGAAGCTTTTTGCCAATTTTTCACAAGATTTGAAGTAGGAAGAAATCTAGGAATAGTAGTTAAGATGTGAATTAAAATTAGATCCAGAAAACTTTCTATAAGGAAACATTCTCTGATGAATGGAACAATTAGATGTTACCCCTGAGATACCTCTACATTCAAATATGAATGAGACAAGGTTATTTTGAACAAGTTTCATTAGTTTATTCATGTACTCACATGATTCATATATTCATTGAAATATTTGAGTGGTTACAATTTTTCAGACATATAAGACATGATGAATACAAAGATAATGATTGGTTTTCTGGGCTTTATTCCTCTTCTAATTATTTTCCCTTCAGCCTATTCCCATGTCAATAATTGAATGTTGATATATCTCTCTGGTGAAAAAGAATAAGGTCTACTAAACTGCACATATCTTAGTGGGCATTATATTATTTACCTATCCCAGGTGGGTTTGAATTTTATAATGTGACGGTAGGAGGAGGTTGTAGAGAGATTATGAAATATAAGCCATGGTAACATCACTATTACAGTTGAAAATGTTTAACAATTAGTATGGCAGAGGAGAACCAATAAAAGAGGTTGCAGTTATCAACAAGTAGTACATCCATGTGGATATGCTGGCCAAATATGAATTTGCAGTAATTGACAAAGGAAAGCAAAAATTTATAATACAGTCTAGATGAGAGACCAAAGTCTGGATCTGTGAGTGCATGAGTACAGAGCACATGCTTTGATTTGGAAAAAGCCAAAGAGTTTATGACAAGAGTCCTAAGGCACAGCAGGTAGATGGATTAAGGAGGTATAGTGGTAGAAGGGTTTACCTAGTTGAGAAGGTAAGATCTGGGGCCCAGACAATAAAGTTTCCACCTGTGTAATGACAGAGTAAAAAACAGATATTGAAGTTTGGAGTCCAAGAGAAGATTTCTTACCTTTTCAAACTCTGTTGATTTATGCTTTATATACAAAAGTTTCACACATTTAATGTGTACATTTTTTTGAGTTTATATGTGTGCATACACCCTTGATTCCATCACCATAATCAAGATAATAAACCTATCCATATCCATAACCTCCAAAATACTCTTGTGTCCCCTCCTCTTTCAGTTTGTTTGTTTGGTGATTAGTACACTTACATGAGATCTACTGTCTTAACAGTTTTTTCAGGTGCACAAGACTGTTTATTAACTACAGATACCATGTTGTATAGCAGATCTCTAGAGCTTATTTATCTTGTATGGCTGTAACTTTATACTATTAAGCAACATAGATGAACCTGGGTATATTATGCTAAGTGAAATAAGTCAGTCACAGATGGACACATATTATTTTATATACCTCATTTATAAGAATATACAAAATAGTCAAACTCATAGAACTATTTCTATGAGTGATGGTTGTCAAGAGATGAAAAAAGGGAGATTGAGCAATGCATAATTATTGTGGAAAGGGAGAATGTTTTCTATATGTAATTTCCAAATATGTTGTTTAATAAATTGTGTGTGTGTATGTTGGTCACTCAGTCATGTCCAACTCTTTGTGGCCCCATGGACTGTAGCCCATCAGGATCCTCTGTCCCATTAGTTAAATCTCTTCCTAAAGCTCCTATTGAGTTTTTCTATCAGAGAAAATAGTATCCATTGCCCTGAATTCTATGCCTCTCACATGTTTTGTGTGTTTTCAGTGCTGAGATGCAGGGTAACTTTCCAGGGAGTTCCCAGGATCCAGAGGCAGAAGCTTGTCTACCTTATGTTTTTAAAATGTTGAATTCATCTACTCATTCAGCAGAATGTATATTATGTACCAGACTAACGGTATATGCATAGACTTCAGGGACGATAATGAGCAGATCGATTTAAATCTTGGAGTCTCTCTTTCTCCAACTCTAATCAGTCTTCCATATCTGGAAAGAGGCTGCTAAGATCAGCAGGCAGATGACTGACAGAGGAGTGCCTTTGGGAGAGCCCATGTGGGGAGTGGTGCTGGTTTGCCAAAGTGACTCAGATGGTAAACAATCTGCCTGCAACACAGAAGACCTAGGTTCGATCCCTGGGTCAAGAAGAATCCCTGGAAAAGGGAATAGCTACCCACTCCAGTATTCTTGTCTGGAGAATTCCATGGACAGAGGAGCCTGGTGGGCTACAGTCCATGGGGTCCAAAGAGTCAGACATGACTGTGTGACTAACAATCTTCATCTTCATCTTCATCATCCTACATACTTATTTAAGGCTTCCCTGATGGCTCAGGGGTAAAGAATCTGCCTGCCAAAGCAGGAGACACAGGAGTTATGAGTTTGATCCCTGGGTCGGGAAGATCTCCTGGAAAAGCAAATGGCAACTCACTCCAGTATTCTTACCTGGGAAATCCCATGGACAGAGGAGCCTGGAGAACTAGAGTTCACAGAGTCACACTGAGTAGGGCATGATTGAGTGACTGAGCATGCATCTTGATTTTACCACCGAAAGTTCCAAGTCCCAGGAAGTTGCTTAGTAGTCCCAGGCAAACCAGACAGTCGCCCACTGCAGTAGCAGGCACTAGGCAGACTTTCCCCACCATGGGTCCAATTGGAGCCTGGAAGGTGGTGTAAAGAGTCTCCTGGATAATATCCTGCATACATCATAGGAAAGAGCCTAGCCTGCAGAGATGAGTGTACTTCTACAGGCAAGGTTGATGTAGTTCACTTTATAAAGATTAAAAACCTTTACATGGCCAAAATGTTATACACAAAGTTAATAGGCAAATATTAATCTTGAGGAAGCTTTATTTCCAATTAGGTGCCAAACGGTTATATGCTCAGCTGTGGTAATACAATATTTACCATGTAGCTTCCAGACCAGTCAGGGAGAATCAAATAGTGATGTAATATTAATTCTTGATGCCAAGACTCTGAAAAATTGTATGAATGAACTATTTTGGGAGCTATGTGACTAGATAACACACCCTGGTGGCTCAGAGGTTAAAGCGTCTCCCTCCAATGCGGGAGACCCGGGTTCGATCCCTGGGTCGGGAAGATCCCCTGGAGAAGGAAATGGCAACCCACTCCAGTATTCTTGCTTGGAGAATCTCATGGACTGAGGAGCCTGGTGGGCTGCAATCCATGGAGTCACAAAGAGTCGGAAACGACTGAGTGACTTTACTTACTTACTTACTTACTTATGTACTAGATAGCTAAGTCTTGGGTTAGGCAGGGCTTCTCTGAAGAGGTAACATATGAGTTGATTCAAGGATATCTCAGAAGGATTCTGGTGAAAATTTCTGGAATAGGGTGGGGAAAAACAAGAAGAAAAGAAGTCCAATGTGATGCAAAAGCATAATATGAGGTCCACAGAATCCAACTCTTTTCATAATAAAATATATAACAGAATATGGTTTGGTGATTTTATGAATGTATAAATATTTTAATCATCAAAAATGTATTTAAATGCATGCAGTTTATTATAGACCAATTATACCTGAGTGAAGTTGTATAAAACGTCATTCTGACTAGATCATAGGTTACCGGGGAGAATGGCTTACATAAAACTTTGGGTTTAAACCCAAAACACTGAGGAGCCACCGGCACCTTTAGGAGAGGGAAGATCTAAATACATTTGTGAACATACAGGACATATGCTATGCTTCCACCCATGCTGACTATCTGCCAGAAACTATTCCAAACACTCAATTAAGTCCTTTGTCCACACAAGCTTACAAAGTTCTATTCTCCTCATTTTCATTTAGAGAAACTGAGACAAAGCGAGATTATAAAACTTAATAAAGGTCTTCTGAATGCAGAGCCCATATGTCAACCATTATGTCCTTACTTTCTCAATTCTGTATTAGCTGCTGAGGGCAGAACACAATTGCTTTGTGCAAAGCATACAATACTTAACATGGTGCTTTTACAACATGATCTCATTTAATGCTTCTGATGACATATATAAGGCTTGGATTTTTTGTACTCCTTTTATAACTGTACCAATTAAGGAGCAGGAGTTTTTAGCATTTTTCCTGCAGGTCACAAGAATCGAATCTCAATCTTGTGGTTTCATAAGCATGCTGCTGCTGCTGCTGCTAAGTCGCTTCAGTCGTGTCCGACTCTGTGAGACCCCATAGACGGCAGCCCACCAAGCTCCCCCGTCCCTGGGATTCTCCAGGCAAGAACACTGGAGTGGGTTGCCATTTCCTTCTCAAATGCATGAAAGTGAAAAGTGAAAGTCAGTCGCTCAGTCGTATTCGACTCTTAGCGACCCCATGGACTGCAGCCTACCAGGCTCCTCCATCCTTAGGATTTTCCAGGCAAGAGTACTGGAGTGGGGTGCCATTGCCTTCTCCATTCATAAGCATACTGCTCTCTTTCCAACCCATGCTTGCTAATGTCAAAGAAAACTTGCATGGAGTGGAGCAAATAGGCAAGAAAGATTTTATTTAAGACCAGATAGAAATAGGATAGAGACTAAACTCAGCTCCACTGAAACAAAAGGCAGGAGAGGTTTTTAAGCACTGTAATAATGTAGTGGAAGAGGGAATTAGAGGGAAGGTGGTCAATATAATTAGGCCACCTGGGTTTGCTTAATACAAGTTGGGCTCCTTCTCCCCCACAGAGACTAGGAGATAAGAGCACTTTCTTGATGATTCAAAAGGATGACTCTCAGGTCCTTGAAAAAAACATTGTTGGTCTGCAAAACTGGAAAGTGATTGGGAGGAGACCTGTATTTCAAGGAGGGGGGGGTCAGCTGCTGCTGCTGCTGCTGCTGCTAAGTCACTTCAGTCTTGTCTGACTCTGTGCGACTCCATGGACTGCAGCCTACCATGTTCCTCCATCCAGGGATTTTCCAGGCAAGAGTACTGGAGTGGGTTGCCATTGCCTTATCCACCAAGGGGGGGCAGGTGGCAGAAATTCTTTAAGAAGAGGGAGCTCAGAGGCTTGTAGTTAGGAAGAAGCCCATCTGACATTTAGTCAGACTGAAGAGAGCATTACATCCATCTTCTTCACTAGCTCTGTGGCATACACTGTGGTAAGGGATATTCACATTTGATGATGCCAAATAACAGTCACGGGGGGTTAAGAGACACCCCCAACATAAGTACATACTTTGGGAATCTCTTCCTCTTCTTTCTACATCCAACTTAATTACCTTTCTTCAGGAAACCTTCCCAGTCACATAATAAAGTGTCCTTATAGTAGCCTCATTCCTTTCAAAACAGCACATCTACAATTGGTTGTTTTCTGACTGCCATCCGTTAGGCAGTCAGCTCTCACAACTGGCAAGATATCATCCATTGCTTAGAACTGTACCTGGCATTTCATACCTGAGCCATTCAGGCTGCCCTGGTGAACAGATCAGCAAGTGAGTCAAGGAAGGATAAACATGAGAAAAGGCCGAGAAGGAATGAAGGGTATAGTCGACTTTCAGCTCCTCTGTCCATGGGATTCTCCAGGCAAGAATACTGGGCTGGGTTGTCATTTCCTTCTCGAGGGGATCCTCCCGACCTGGGAATCAAACCTGGGTCTCCTGTACTATATACAGATTCTTTACCAAATGCTACAAGCCAACCACCACCACTAGACATTCAGCTAAGCCATTAAAGATTTCTTTAGTCAAATTTTACTTATTTCTATAAATCCATCTTTTTGGTATATGTCTTATCACTAACAGACTGGGGGTTCTAGTAAGGAAGGAACTACCTTTTCCATCAGATTATAGGTTCACAAGAAGAAGGAGCTTTATCCCCTCTTATTAGACTCTGGGTAGCAATCTGTAAAACACACAAAATTTAATAAGTTATATCACTGAATGGATTTTTAATGAAGAATGAATAGATAGAAATGTGAATATAAATGTATCATTTATAGGGTTGCCTTCCCATCTGTTTTGAGAAACTCAGTTCCTCATAAAAATATTTCCTGGTAAGAATACTAGAATCTTGTGTGGGGGTCATTCTATAAAGAATGCTTTTGGAAAGCAAAACTATTACAGGGCTGAAATCAAAAAATCCTGTTGAGTGTTCCATAGGTTAATTCCATGACGTGCTGCAGTCCACGGGGTTGCAAAGAGTCAGACACAACTGAGTGACTGAATTAAACTAGACGTGACATGACAACCAATATCATAAAAACTCAGGCTTCTGATTCACAACAACAAATACTTATTTACTCCACAAGATATTCAAAACAGTATACGATTTATGAAGACCTACAAGATCTTTTAGAACTAACACCCAGAAAAGATGTCCTTTTCATTATAGGGGACTGGAATGCAAAAGTAGGAAGTCAAGAAACACCTGGAGTAACAGGCAAATTTGGCCTTAGAATGCGGAATGAAGCAGGGCAAAGACTAATAGAGTTTTGCCACAAAAATGCACTGGTCATAGCAAACACCCTCTTGCAACAACACAAGAGAAGACTCTACACATGGACATCACCAGATGGTCAACACCAAAATCAGATTGATTATATTCTTTGCAGCCAAAGATGGAGAAGCTCTATACAGTCAACAAAAACAAGACCAGGAGCTGACTGTGGCTGAGATCATGAACTCCTTATTGCCAAATTCAGACTTAAATTGAAGAAAGTGGGCAACACCACTAGACCATTCAGGTATGACCTAAATCAAATCCCTTATGATTATACAGTGGAAGTGAGAAATAGATTTAAGGGTCTAGATCTGATAGATAGAGTGCCTGATGAATTATGGACTGAGGTTCGTGACATTGTACAGGAGANTGGCATCTGGTCCCATCACTTCATGGCAAATAGGTTGGGAAACAGTAGAAACAGTGTCAGACTTTATTTTTTGGGGCTCCAAAATCACTGCAGATGGTGACTGCAGCCATGAAATTAAAAGATGCTTACTCCTTGGAAGAAAAGTTTATGACCAACCTAGATAGTATATTCAAAAGCAGAGACATTACTTTGCCGACTAAGGTCCGTCTAGTCAAGGCTATGGTTTTTCCTGTGGTCATGTATGGATGTGAGAGTTGGACTGTGAAGAAGGCTGAGCACTGAAGAATTGATGCTTCTGAACTGTGGTATTGGAGAAGACTCTTGAGAGTCCCTTGGACTGCAGGGAGATCCAACCAGTCCATTCTGCAGGAGATCAACCCTGGGATTTCTTTGGAAGGAATGATGCTAAAGCTGAAGCTCCAGTACTTTGGCCACCTCATGCAAAGAGTTGACTCACTGGAAAAGATCCTGATGCTGGGAGGGATTGGGGGCAGGAGGAGAAGGGGACGACCGAGGATGAGATGGCTGGATGGCATCATGGACTCAATGGATGTGAGTCTGAGTGAACTCCAGGAGTTGGTGATGGACAGGGAGGCCTGGTGTGCTGTGATTCACGGGGTTGCAAAGAGTTAGTCACGACTGAGTGACTGAACTGAACTGAACTGATTGGTGGAAGGATTCATAGACTCACAAGGCTGGGTCTCATTAAAAAGCCTGACTTTCAAAATATTCCACTGAATCTGGAGGACACTTAAGAATTTCTTCAAATATTTCTACTTTGATTCAGGGAGTGGTATTTCATTTCAAGGAGTTCAGAGCTGTGAGCACTTCACTTTTTCTGTTTTCCTCATGTTCCCCACCAATCACACTCAGCAATTTATAGAATCAGCTGAACAATTTAACACTTACACAGGCAGAGAACTTTTTCAGTATTTGAGCATGATGTGAAGTATAATAAGATAAAAACAGCTAATTAAGTAAAAGTATGACAAAACCACCACACAACAATTGACATCTGGCACTTTAAAGGTTGTCAGGTGTCAGCTAAGGCAAAGTAGTTTATGTTCTGGTTTCAAAAATAGCAGTAGTTGTATGTTCTTATTAGTTCAGAAAAGATAATTTCATAAAAATAACCTCATTTATTCTTCCCATTTATCAAGAATGATCAAGTAACCATGGTTAAGAAACATAAGGGAAGCATCTATGCCCTTTAGTTTGAATCCAAGATATTTAGATCAAGTTGAATAGACACATATTTAAATTGAGATAACTGGAAGCAATGTATTTTAGAGTATTGTATTTTTGTAAGTATCAATGAGAGTGTTTAATAGGAAATTTGAGGTTTCTAGTGATAGAATATCCAATTCCCATTGCCTTTAAAACTCTGAACACACATGTAACAATCATCATTCTGGTAGTAGATAGCGGCAGAGTCCAGTAGATAACTGGAGTGTAATGGTATGGAAGGTACTGGTAAGCTTCTGTTCCACTGTCTTGGTTTTCGCTTCATGATCTCATGATGGCAGTTATAGTACAAACTACTGTTGATCCTATATGACAAAAGCAATAACAGTTGTGTCATTTTTGTTTAGTTGCTAGGAAATGAGACCCCATGGCTTGTAGCCCACCAGACGCCTTTCTCCATGGATTTCTGAGGTAAGAATATTGGAGTGGGTCACCATTTCCTTCTCCAGGGGATCTTCCAGACACAAGGGTTGAACTTATCTCTCTTGCATTGGCAGGTGGGTTTTCTTTCTTTATTTTATTTTATTTTTTTTAACCACTGAGCCATCAAGGGGCCCCCCTGCATCACCTTACCCAATTATATTTACCAGAAAAGAAAAATGCTTATTCTCTGGAAATCTCAAGTTATTTACCCTCATTTCATTCACCAGGTTTCTAATGCACACATATGGATAGCTCATTCCCTAGAGAAGGATGATGCCTGCCTTAGTCACTTATCATCACTTGCAGGGACTGTGGAGAACTACCTTTCTTAGTAAAAAAAAAAAAAAAAGTGGTTGTACAATGAAGAAAGAAATGAGGAAAGATATTAACTATTGGACAGGTAAGAAAAATAGGTACTGCTGGAAGTATCAAATGAGAAGATATGTGAAGACATGTATTAAAATGTAAGTCCACTTACAAATCCACTTACATTATTAATGACCTGAATTAGCTATAAGATAACCAGAATCAGTAGTGTTTTGCTAAGTTTGTGCACACAAATAACTAAATTATATAAAACTATAATGTCCAGGTCCCACAGGATATGAAAATCTTCCTCATGTGATATTTAAAAAGTTATTTCTTTTTTTATTGAAGGATAATTGCTTTACAAAATTTTGCTGTTTTCTGTCAAACCTCAACATGAATCATGTAGGTATACATACATGCCCTTCCTCTTGAACCTCCTCCCCACCTCCTTCCCCATCCCATCCCTCTAGGTTGATACAGAGCCCCTGTTTGAGTTTCCTGAGCCATACAGCAAATTCCTGTTGGCTATCTATTTTACATATGGGAATATGATTTTAATCCTTTCTTAAGAACTATTGCTTTAGATCAGAGAAGGCAATGGCACCCCACTCCAGTACTTTTGCCTGGAAAATCCCATGGACGGAGGAGCCTGGTAGGCTGCAGTCCATGGTGTCACTAAGAGTCAGGCACCACTGAGTGACTTATTCTGTCAAACCTCAACATGAATCATGTAGGTATACATACATGCCCTTCCTCTTGAACCTCCTCCCCACCTCCTTCCCCTCCCATCCCTCTAGGTTGATACAGAGCCCCTGTTTGAGTTTCCTGAGCCATACAGCAAATTCCTGTTGGCTATCTATTTTACATATGGGAATATGATTTTAATCCTTTCTTAAGAACTATTGCTTTAGATCAGAGAAGGCAATGGCACCCCACTCCAGTACTTTTGCCTGGAAAATCCCATGGACGGAGGAGCCTGGTAGGCTGCAGTCCATGGTGTCACTAAGAGTCAGGCACCACTGAGTGACTTCACTTTCATTTTTCACTTTCATGCATTGGAGAAGGAAATGGCAACCCAGTCCAGTGTTCTTGCCTGGAGAATCCCAGGGATGGGGGAGCCTCGTGGGCTTCCGTCTATGGGGTCGCACAGAGTCAGACATGACTGAAGCGACTTAGCAGCAGTAGCAGTAGCATTGCTTTGGATAATAGTGATAGAGAAAGAGATAGAGAAGACAGAGAATTCATGAGTTCTATCTAAATGCAGCAGATTACACAGCAGATAAACATATATTTTTCTCTGTTCCTTTTTGAAACCCCAGGTAAAATGAAGACATGTAAACAGACAAAATAAGAGAAGTATTCAGTCAATGAGAGATATCTACAGCATTTGGTACAATGGAAAGCAGATGGGGGAAAAGAGCAGGAAGGGTTGTAAAACAATTGCCTACAGCTCATCTATGAAATGTCACAAAAATACCAGGAGATTTGCAAAACAGAAGCATGAAAAAGCTGATGAATTAGAAATCTCATGCAGTGTTGAAATCAGGGGCAATGAATATGGGTCCAAAAGAGAAAAATTAGATGTAGGTTTTTATTTGGCCACCTGATGCAAAGAGCTGACTCATTTGAAAAGAACCTGATGCTGGGAAAGATTGAAGGCAGTAGGAGAAGGGGACGACAGAGGATGAGATGGTTGGATGGCATCACTGACTCAATGGACATGGGTTTGGGTGGACTCCAGGAGTTGGTAATGGACAAGAAGGCCTGGCGTGCTGCGGTTCATGGGGTCACAAAGAGTCAGACAGACTGAGTGACTGAACTGAACTGAGGGGCTCAAATCTTGTCCTGATGAAGCTAGGCAACTGTCTCTTTCTCAGTGTGACTGAAGAATGGATGATCATTCTCTGGTTAAGCCTAGAGGCTCTGGGAACACCAGACAAAGATAAATATAAAATAAAGTGATATAGTATTAGAAACAAGCAGATTAATTGAAACTCTAAATAAGGAATAGTGATATGCCATTTCCCTTATCCTGCCAGTCACCAAAATGTTGCTATCCTTGTGAATGCCTTCTACCACTACCCCGTCTCAAACAGGAGACTGGAGGATTGTTCTCTGAGAACAGGCTAGCCTAGGAAAGTGCAAGGAAATAATGATAATATGGGCTCAGCACTCACTCTCTCATTGGTGTAGTCTTCTCATTGACCAAGTTCACTCCAAAACACATAGAGCTCCATAGCAGCTTTTCAGGGTCTCACTCCTAAGTCTCATTCTTAGTTATGAGCAGAAACCAATGATCATTCACAATTTAAATACTTTTTTAATGAGAAAAGGATGCAGGCAAACAAGCATAGAACTAAACAAAAGGTGAAATCAAAGGAAATAGGGTCAATATATGGGACAAAGCTAAATTAGGGGAAAAAAAGGGGCTACGGAGAAATAAGAAACACTGTAGCCATGAAACAAGTATAAAAGATCATATTTAAATTAGCTATGAGGAAACAGAAAAGTTTTTAGAAATTTTGTATTAATATATGTATAAATACAAGTAAAGAAATGCAATAGGAGAAAGGTTAAGAATAAATTTGAGACAGTATCATCAGTTCAGTTCAGTCACTCAATCGTGTCTAACTCTTTGCGACCTCATGAATTGCAGCATTCCAGGCCTCCCTGTCCATCACCAACTCCCAGAGTTCACCCAAACTCATGTGCATCAAGTCATTGATGCCATCCAGCCATCTCATCCTCTGTCGTCTGCTGGAAGCCAGAGTGAGGAATCCCATCCATGACATGGTCATGTGGCAGAGATTTGATGGGCAAGGACGAGCAGATCCAGGTTTTCCCCCTGGCATTTCCTGAGCATGTACCCCCCCCCCCCAAAATAAGAATCCACCTGCTTTTCCACTCTTCTGACATTTTCTGGAAAAAGTCAATCCAGGGCTTTAGTCTTCTGTATTTGAAAGAGTGTTTCAATCCAAAAACCTCTCTGATGGCTTTCTAGCCTGCCTGCAGGATGCATACAGCTGCGCATGTGATTGTTTGAGGCCTCCCAACTGGGAGGCACAGGAAGCTTAAAACATCCTAGGAATGTAGGGGCTTCAGAGGAGTCATAATCATTAGAACAGGACTGATTAAAGGTTTCACTTGTTGAGCCAATAACTTGCTGCCAAATTTTCATATCTTATATATTTGGTATATAGAAAAACAGGTAGTAGACCTGGTATTAGCAACATTAGATCTTTGAGTTAAGTACTTTCTTTGTTATAACTTACTGCACCTTTTTTCTACAGGAACGCAACTTTATTTAGTATTTTGAGGGTAATGCAGACTAAAGAAAAAACACTTCTAGGGAAAAGGATTTTTCTGGTTGATAGACAATTACCCAGGAAGAAGAGCCATAAAAATGTTAACAGGCCTCTTGGCCAGAAGATAATGTAAACCACCTGAGATCTCTTGTAAATGGGAGGGTATGCAAAAAAGAAAGCCTTCTCTCAATGAGGGTCAGGACTGCTGCCCCTGCATAACTCTGCCTATCCCATTACGTACAACTTGGGGTATATAAGCTGATTTTGAAAAATAAAGTTTTGGGAGTCTTGCACCGATACTGGGCTTCCCCCATGTCTCTTATTTTCTCTAATTTCAGGCTGAATTCCCATCTGGGACGTGGAGGCTCGCCATGTCTACTTATTTGTCCCGGCTTCTAAGATCCGTAAGAGAGAGAGTCCAGGGCGGGGCACTCTCTGCCAGTGGCCTAATGTAGATGGTGCAAGTTCCTTGTCTGGAACTTTATTGGCTTTCCACGTAAACCAAGTTATTCAGCCTCCTTTTCTCCATCTTAATTTTCCTACTCACTATTTCTTCATAATCTAATCTTACATTTCTAAATAAATAAGTTTTTCCTCGCCTAAACCGTCCCCGCTTCGAATCACCCTGGATCCACCGGGGCTGGACCCTGGCAGTCGTCCCCTTCTCCTCCTGCCTCCAACCCCTTCCAGCATCAGGGTATTTTCCAATCAGTCAACTCTTTGCATGAGGTGGCCAAAGTATTGGAGTTTCAGCTTCAGCATCAGTTCTCCCAAAGAACACCCAGGGCTGATCTCCTTTAGGATGGACTGGTTGGATCTCCTTGCAGTCCAAGGGACTCTCAAGAGTCTTCTCCAACATCGCAGTTCAAAAGCATCAATTCTTTGGCATCAGCTTTCTTCACAATCCAACTCTCATGTCCATACATGGCCACTGGAAAAATCATAGACTTGATAGACTTTTTCTTGATAGTAAAAGAAATAGCTAGAAAATAGGAAAAAAATAATCAGAGGTTCCTCAAAGAGAGCCCATATTTAACTGGTAGAGATTCTCCTTCCTGGATCACAGACTAGTCATGGCAAAGGAGTGTGTAACTCAGTGAATCTGGTCCTGCCATGCAGGGCCACCCAAGACAAGACAGATGAGTCTTAATGAAGAATTTTGACAAAACGTGATCCTCTGGAAAAGGGAATTGCTAAGTCACTTCAGTCGTGTCCGACTCTGTGCGACCCCATAGACAGCAGCCCACCAGGCTCCCCCGTCCCTGGGATTCTTCAGGCAAGAACACTGGAGTGGGTTGCCATTTCCTTCTCCAATGCATGAAAGCGAAAGGTGAAAGTGAAGTCGCTCAGTCAGGTCTGACCCAGCGACCCCATGGACTGAAGCCTACGAGGCTCCTCCATCCATGGGATTTTCCAGGCAAGAGTACTGGAGTGGGGTGCCATTGCCTTCTCCGGGAAAAGGGAATAGTCTCCAATATTCTTGCTGTGAGAAACCTGTGGACCATATGAAAAGGCAAAAAGTCGTGACACTGAAAAATGAGCCTGCCAGGTTGGATGGAAGGTGTCAATATATTATTGGGGAAGAGTGGAGGGAAATTACTAATAGCTCCAGAAAGAACGAAGCACCTGGGCAAAAGTGGAAACCATGCTCAGTTGGCAATATGTCTGGGCTTCCCTCGTGGTTTGGTGGTGAAACCACCTGCAGTACCTGAGACTACCTGCAATACCGGAGACCCAGGTTTGATTCCTCGGTCAAGAAGATCCCCTGGAGAAGGAAATGGCAACCCACTCTAGTATTCATTTCTGGAAAATCTCTTAGGCAGAGGAGCCTGGTCCTCCTACAGTCCATGGAATCACAAAAGAGTTGGACATAACTTAACGACTAAAACAAAACAGAAATAAACTGTTGGTGATAGAAAATCCCTATGTTGTAAAGCACAATATTGCATGGAACTTGGAATGTTAGGGCCATGAATCAAGGTAAACTGGACCTGGTCAAACCATACAATTGTGCTCATTTCACAAAGAGGAGAAAGCAGGAATTAACATCAACATCTAAGGAATCAGTGAACTAAAATGGACAATAATGGGCAAATTTAATTCAGATGACAGTTATACCTACCGCTGTGGGCAAGAATCCCTTAGAAATTTTGGAGTTACCCTCATAGTCAGCAAAAGAGTCTGAAATGAATTTCTTGGGTGCAATCTCAAAAATGATGGAATGATCTTGGTTCATTTCCAAGGCAAACTATTCAGCATCACAGTAATCCAAGTCTATGCCCCAACCACTAATGTTGAAGAAGCTGAAGTTAATCAATTCTATGAAGACCTACAAGATCTTGCAGAACTAACACCACCACCACCACCAACAAAAAATGTCCTTTTCATCCTTGGGGGTTAGAATAAAAAAGTAGGAAGTCAAGAGATACCTGGAGTAACAGTCAAGTTTGGCTGTGTAGTACAAAATGAAGCAAAGCACAAGCTAACAGACCTTTATCAAGAAAACACGCTGATCACAACAACCACCCTCTTCCAACAACACAAGAGATGATTCTACACATGAACATCACCAGATGGTAAATACCTAATCAGATCGATTATATTCTTTGCAGCCAAAGATGGAGAAGCTCTAGAGTCAGTAAAAACAAGATCTGGAGCTGACTGTGGCTCAGATCATGAGCTCTATACTGTAAAATTCAGGCTAAAGTTGAAAAAATTAGGGAAAACCAATAGATCATTCAAGTATGACCTAAAGCAAATCCCTTATGATTATACAGTGGAGGTGACAAACAGACTCAAGAGATTAATCTGGTAGACAGAGTGCCTGGAAACATGAACAGAGGTTCATAACATTGTATGGGGGCAGTAATCAAAACAATGCCCAAGAAAACAAAATGGTTGCCTGAGGAGGCTTTACAAATAGCTAAAAAAGAAGAGATGAGAAAGCCATGGGAAAAAGGGAAAGATACACCTGAATGAATGCAGCGTTCCAGAAAACAGCAAGGAGAGATAAGAGGGCTTTCTTAAATGAATAGTGCAAAGAAATAGAGGGAAACAAGAGAATGGGAAAAAAGAGAGATTGCTCCAAGAATTGGAGAAATCAAGAAAACATTTCATGGGAGAATGGGCATAATAAAAGGCAGAAAGTGTAAGGACCTAAGAAAAGCAGAAGAGATTAAGAAGATATGTCAAGAATACATAGAAGAACTCTACAAAAAAAGATGATAATGACCTGGATAACCTCTATGTGTGGTCCTTCACCGAGAGCCAGACATCCTGGAAGGTGAAGTCAAGAGGGCCTTAGGAAACATTACTATGAACAAAGATAATGAAGGTGATAGAATTCCAGTTGAGCCATTTAAAATCCCAAAAGATAATGCTATTAAAGTGCTGTCCTTAATATGTAAGCAAACTTTGAAAACTCAGCAGGACCACAGGACTAGAAAAAGTCAGATTTCATTCCAATCCCAAAGAAGGGCAATGCCAAAGAATGTGCAAACTACAATGTATTCATTTCACTTGCTAGCAAGGTTATGCTCAAAATCTTTCAAGCTAGCCTTTAGCACTATATGAACTGAGAAATCCAGCTACACAAGCTGGGTTTAGAAAAGCAGAGAAACCAGAGATCAAATTGCCAACATCTGTTCTATCATAGAGAAAGCAAGGAAATTCCAGAAAAACATTTACTTCTTTTTCATTGATGATGCCTTTGACTGTGTGGATCACAGGAAACTGTGGAAAATTCTTAAAGAGATGGGAATACCACACCATCTTCCCTGTCTTCTGAGAAACCTGTATGCAGGTCAAGGAGCAACAATTAGAAATGAACATGGAACAACAGACTGGTTCTAAATTGGGAAAGAGTATAACAAGGCTGTATATTGTCACCCTGCTTATGTAACTTATAGGCAGAGTACATCATGTGACTGCCAGGCTGGATGAATCATAAGCTGGAATCAAGAATGCTGGAAGAAATATCAACAACCTCAGATATCCAGATGACACCACCCTAATGGCTGAAAGTGAAGAGAAACTAAAGAGCCTCTTAATGAAGGTGAAAGAGTATCATGAAAAAGCTGGCTTAAAACTCAACATTCAGACAATGAAGATCATGGCATTCAGTCCTATTACTTCATGACAAATGGGAAAATTTGGAAGCAGTAACAGATTGTATTACCTTGGTCTCCAATATCACTTGCAGATGGATGAAATTAAAAGACTTTTGTGTCCTTGGAAGGAAAGCTGTGACAACTCTAGACAATATATTATAAAGTAAAGACATCACTTTGCTGATATATAGTCAAAGTTATGATTTTTCTAGTAATCATGTATGGATGTGAGATTTGGATCATAAAGAAAGCTGAGCACTGAAGAATTGATGCTTTTGAATTGTGGTGCTAGAGAAGACTCTCAAGAGTCCCTTGGACAGCAAGGAGATCAAACTTGTCAATTCTAAAGGAAATTAAGCCTGAATATTCATTGGAAGGACTGATGCTGAAACTGAAGCTCCAATATTTTGGCCACTGATGCAAAGAGCTGACTCACTAAAAACAAAACAAACAAAAAAAGCTAATGTTGGGAAAGACTGAAGTCAAAAGGAGAAGGGGGTGGCAAGATGGTTAGATTGCATCATAGCCTTTACACACTGGCTCAATGGACATGAATCTGAGCAAACTCTGGGAGATAGGGAAGGATGGGGAACCTGGCATGCTCCAATCCATTCAGTCGCCAAGGGTCGGATTCGAATTAGAGACTGAACTATAACAAAGAAATTCCAAAAAGAAAGGAATTTAGTGAGAAGAATGTCCAAAATATAAGAAAATTTCACTTTCCTGAAAGCCAGTCATTCCTAGAATGAAACTTTTCACAAAATAATTAGCACATGGAATGAAGAATAATCTACATAAATTTACATGATGTGTTGGTTGGCTTTTTCACTAAATCATGTCTGACTCTTGCAATCCTATGGACTGTAACCCCCCAGGCTTCTCTGTCCCTGGGAGTTTCCAGGCAGGAATACTGTAAAGAGTTGCCATTTTCCTTTCCAGTGGATCTTTCTAAGCCATGGATTGAACCTGAGTCTCTTTGTCTCCTGCATTGGCAGGTAGGTTCTTTACCACTGAGCCACCTGGGAAGCCCAATTTGCCTGATAGTAAATGCAAAACAGGGGCTTCCTTGGTGGCTCAGATGGTAAAGCATCTGCCTGCAATGCAGGAGACCTGAGTTTGATCCCTGGGTCAGGAAGATCCCCTGGGGAAGGAAATGGCAACCCACTCCAGTACTCTTGCCTGGAGAATCCCGTGGATGGAGGAGCCTGGTAGGCTACAGTCCGTGGGGCCACAAAGAATCGGACATGACTGACACCAGAAATATTGAGAATAAAATGAAATGAAAGCTTGTTGAAAAGACATAATTACCACCACCACACTAAAAAGAAGGACAACAAAAAAGAAAACATGTAAAAGATCTCAAAACAGATTGTGTCAGGTTTCTCCATTACCCATTGAAAACTAGAATGGAAAATTAACTTTGGAAACTGATCAAAGATAATATCCAACCTATACTTTTATAAATAAATCATTAGCCACGTGTGATGAAAAATGAAGATGTAGACAGCTTAATCTCAAAAGTACCTCTGATGTGCCCTTTATCTGAAGCTTTCAGAAGATTTCCTCTATAAAAAGGAGGGAATGGATTAACAGAGAAACATAGGTGTCAAAAAGCAGAGAAACCAAATATGTAGAATGATTCCACAATAATTGTGAAAATTATATCCAGAATTACAAGCTGAAACTCCAACACTTTGGCCACCTGATGCAAAGAGCTGACTCATTTGAAAAGACCCTGATGTTGAGAAAGACTGAGGGCAGGAGAAGGGGATGACAGAGGATGAGATTGTTGGATGGCATCACCGACTCAGTGGACACGGATTTGGGTAGACTCCAGGAGTTGGTGATGGACAGAGAGGCCTGGCGTGCTGCAGTTCATGGGATCACAAAGAGTCAGACACGACTGAGTGAGTGAACTGAACTGAACTTAACTGAACTAAACTGAGTAAGCCTAGACAGAAACTGCATCAGATTGGAACAGAGTAACAGACGGGGGAGCCTGGTAGGCTGCCGTCTATGGGGTCGCACAGAGTCGGACATGACTGAAGCAACTTTGCAGCAACAGAGAGTACTCTCAAGGAAAAATAATATTTTGTAAATTATCTAATGTATTTGATTTTGTTAGACTTAATATTTTACAATTCTCTTGGAGAAGCTGAGTAAAGAATTAGTGATAGGTACAAGTAAAGTTAATGAAATGGGGGGAAAATGATAAAAAATTAAAAAATCAATACTGATATTCTTGTAGGGAATATGGAAGAAATAATTTAATATTGAAGGCAGCTCTTTTGCTTCTTTTCTGTTTGCCTATTTCTGTCCCCATCTAGGTAAAGAATCAACTTGTCAATGCAGGAAACATAGAAGACTCAGGTTTGATCCCTGGGGTTGGGAATATCCCCTGGAGTAAGAAATGGCAACCCACTCCAGTATTCTTACCTGGAAAATCCCATGAAAAAAGGAGCTGGGTGGGCTACAGTTCATGGTGTCACAAAGAGCTGGACACAACTGAACGACTAGGCATGCACGCACTAACCTTAAACACCTAATTATAAGAATGAAATCCCTAACAATGGAAACAAACTACTGATTTATGCTTTACTGAATACACACCATGTCTTGCTTGTTGATTCTTCTCCTAGCTAAAAAGAAGTAAGAAAGAATGATTAGCTCTCCACCCCTAACAACCCCCTAAGGAATCCTGAAGGCAGATCACACAGAAAAGATAGAATGTGAAGGGAGTCAGCCATTTGGCACACAATGAAGAATAATACAGAATCCAAACTCCTGCTGAATGGCTCACTGAAATGCTTCCTCCACATTTTCCCCTCTAAAAATTGTCATGACTGAGCAGAATCTTCCGAGTTGGACTCTGGACAGGAGTCCACCTTCTCCCCAGATTGCAGGCTCTTCTGAATAAAGCACCTTTCCTTTATAATGGCACCTGCCTCTCGAATTATTGGCTTTTGAATGGCCAGCAGCCAAATCTGAGTTTGATAACAATGTGAAGTGAAAGTCTCAGTCGTGTCCGACTCTTTGTGACCACATGGACTATACAATCCATGGAATTCTCCAAGCCAACCCAGGGATCAAACCCAGGTCTCCCAAATTGCAGGTGGATTCTTTACCAGCTGAGCCATAATGGAAGCCCCAGAATACAAGAGTGGGTAGCCTATCCTTCTCCAGTGGGTCTTCCCTACCCAGGAATCAAACTGGAGTCTCCTGCATTGCAGACAGATTCTTTACCAACTGAGCTCTCAGGGAAGCCCTGGCTAACAATATGGGAAGTAAACATAAAAGCAGTGATTTCAGCACTAAAACTGGTTTGTTTCTTAAACAGAGAATCATATTTCTGATTTTGTACTTTTCTTTCTGAAAGGACATATATTGTTTCCATGTACAGCATTAACTCCATAAGTATTAAAATTAAAGACAATGAATTAGTAGTATTAGGCAAAAAAAAAAAAAAAAATACACAGGCAAATATGCACATAGAATAATTACAGTGGTTAGCTCTAAACTGTTATTTTTTCTTCATAAGATTTGTGGATGCTGTTTTTTTTTAAGTGCTATATACATAAAGTTACAAAAAAAAATTGAAAATAGAAAAAATATATAGTCAATTTCAAGGCAAAAAAACCCAGAAAATTATAATACTGTGATACAGAGACAACATCTTGAAATGCTTTATCATTTTATGCATGTATATATATATTTTTACAAAACTAAGATCATACTACATATTTGAATCTGCTGTTTCAGTTCTTACATTGAACATATACTGAATGTTTTCCGTGGCATTATTTATAAAATAGTAATACATGGATATTAGCTCCTTGCTGCCTTACATAAAAGAGTTAATTTCTTCTGTGTATTCATGCAACAAATTGTTTGATTTCTTACATAATTCAAAGCACTGTGCTTGGCTCTGGGGATACAGCCATAAGCAAGAAAGCTGTGGTCTGAGCTCTCAGAAGGCTTACAGTCTATTGAAGAAAACAAATCATACAAACCATTATCCAAGTACTATTGGTATTTGTATTTCCTTGAAGCAAGTTTATAATAATAACAGATTAATTGTTAATAAATAAATAAATTAAAAATCAAGCCTGATTTGGGAGATCAGAGATCTCCTACTAAAGAAATTCATTTTACCTGAGACTTGATAAAGGATTCTGGAAACAGGAAATAGCATGATTCTTTGTTTTTGATCCAAATATTTAAAGCAAAATAATTAAGTTAGGGATTCTAAAAAAGGGGCAATTTATGTGTAGTTGATCTGAATTATACTTGAGAAGTGCACTTGTACCATATCTTCTCCTATAGCCTAGTCTCAAGATGTTGGCTGACTAATAAATAATCTGGATTAGTAGAGAACTAAGTAAAATTTTAAATAATTATAGTTTCATATGAACATAAATACTTACATTTTAATTTACATTGCAAGGCATAGGTTAGGTAATGCGAGGGATTCCCTGGTAGCTCAGTGGTAAAGAATCCCCTACAATGAAGGAGATGTAGGTTCAATACCTGGGTCAGGAAGGTCCCCTGGAGAAGGAAATGGCAACCTACTCCAATATTCTTGCCTGGTAAATCCCACGTACTGAGGCGCCTGCAGGCTACAGTCCATGGAGTTTCAAAAGAGCTGGACCCAATGTGACAGCTAAATGAAAACAATGAAGGACTTACGTATTGTATGTTTCCTAACTTAAAGGAGCTTGAAATCATGTTTTCTAACCAAAAGAGCTGTAATCTAAGAGAATCATCCCAGAATTTAAATGAGATATAACAATTTGTGAATTTTTATTTTACCCTTGTTATTCTATTGATGATCATAAAAGAGGCAGCATATATTCCCATAATGAGAGCATTTTGTCACAATCATATTTCTCTCACTATATTTCTTACAGATTCAAATAAATTTATACTCATGTTTAAAGAATAAGTAATAACTGAGATCTACAAATAATATGCAGATACTTACTTATCATAGCCAAGAAAATTAGTTCACTTCAGTAGAAGACAAAATAATGAAACTAATTTTGCTTATTGCAGTTTCAGTGCTAAATATTAAAAAGGAAATATTAACTATTAATTCAATTGACTTGTCATTTGTATCTTTAAAAACGTTTTCTCATAAATAAGCAACTTTAATTAGCATTCTACTTTTACCAGTAAACTTGAATTTTAAAAATGTGCAGTTTCACCTAGTTCAGGCTGATAGATGGCCCAATTACTTTACAAAGACTTGCTGTACAAGCTTTAAAGAGCAAATCATTATTTGCCATCTTGAAGAGGAATGCTTGCAAGCTTCTTGAACATAAGGACAAGACTTCTGCCTCTTTTTTATTCCACTAAGTTGGATAGTGAAATAATTAAATGTAAAACACTGGACAATAAAGTCCTAGTGGAATATTTACAGTGGGCCCATAATATAAATGTATTTCCTGCTTTATTCTCTTCTTCTTTCTCATCTTTTTTTCCCCCTCTTCTTTACTCTACTTATTCTAGTTTTTCTTCTTCTAATACTTAATGTAGTTTCAGTAATTTTGGAAGATAAACTGATGTAGTTTTTAGCCTGAAAATATGTCCCTTTCCTCCTAAAAGACATGCTAGCCTCAGTCATCATGGGAACTGAGGCAGAGGTAAAAGGAGAAGAGAGAGAAATCCATCCTTGAGCATTAAGAGGTATTTGTAGCAGGCAATTTTGTATTCTACACTTAAAAGAAAATGAGCCAAAATAGCTTCTAGCAATATAGTTCAGTTCAGTTCAGTCGCTCAGTCCTGTCCGACTCTTTGCGACCCCATGGATCGCAGCACGCCAGGTCTCCTTGTCTATCACCATCTCCCGGAGTTCACTCAGACTCATGTTCATCGAGTCCGTGATGCCATCCAGCCATCTCATCCTCTGTCGTCCCCTTCTCCTCCTGCCCCCAATCCTTCCCAGCATCAGAGTCTTTTCCATTGAGTCAGCTCTTCGCATGAGGTGGCCAAAGTACTGGAGTTTCAGTTTTAGCATCATGCTATGTGTACATAAAAATATAGAACAAGGCAGATGTGGCAGATGTAGATAAAGATGTAGCCAAAGAACTGATGCTTTTGAAATGTGGTGCTGGAGAAGATTCTTGAGAGTCCCTTGGACTGCAAGGAGATCCAACCAGCCAATCCGAAAGGAAATCAATCCTGAATATTCATTGGAAGTCCTAAATATTCATTCACCAGCTGAAGCTGAAACTCCAATACTTTAGCCACCTGATGTGAAGAGCTGACTCATTTGAAAAGACTCTGATGCTGGGAAGGATTGAAGACTGAAGGAGAAGGGGATGACAGAGGATGAGATGGTTGGATGGCATCACTGACTTGATGAACATGACTTTGAGCAAGCTCCGGCAGTTGGTGACGGACAGGGAAGCCTGGCGTGCTGCAGTCCATGGGGTTGCAAAGAGTCAGACACAACGGAGGGACTGAACTGAACTGAGCAGATATAGATCTCAAGATTACACAAATCAGTTTTTCAATAAAATAATTTTAATTATTTTTTCTAAGATATACTTTGTACACGGTGATTCTTTTTACTGCCAGTTCAAAAAAAGCTGACTAAAAGATCATTTAAATGATGAAGAATTTACTGTTTCGCACACCAAGGCACCCAGAGCCAGTGGCCCCAGAGTTGTTGAATTAGAAACTGAATGATGCTCTCATGCTGTTTCCTTCTTGTTTCATCGTGTTTGGAGTTGACTTTTGTAGTCAGGCTTTTAAGTGATCAGAGTTCTAAAAAGAAAACCCTCTAACATCAGAAGCAGAGAAAAAGTAGTTTCTTTTTACATGCTTTTTTCAAAGCAGGGAAGTGAACTCTTTCCAGACTTTACAGACAGCTGTGTACATTGTTTAAAATTTACATATAAGAATAATCTTCTTGAAGAAGGAAGCTCAAATGGTGCTTACTTTGTGCCCTTATACTCCCCTTGCCTCTTGTTTAATTTATGATCCTTTTGATAAAGAACATCATACCCACTATACATGGGAGGATCAGAGTACTGGTGTCTTGCCTCAACCAATTAAATTCTGCACGGTTAAATACTGACTCATCACATTCTCGATAGTAAATCAGAGTAACGTTCATATATACTGCATTTATGTTAATTACAATAATTACAATGCGTCAAATGACCAGAATTTGACCAGAGTACAAATATAATGATTATTACAGAAATAAGTTAGGTCCTTCTTATATATTATCTTGCTATGATATATGACATCAAGCTAGGAATAAAGAAAACATGAGTTAATCAATTAAGGGTACATTATGATTTGTTTGATATTTGGAAAGATAAGCTCAATAACTTTTTCTAACAAATTTATGTTGAAAACAAACAAACAAACAAAAAATGATAGAACCAATACCTGAAAGATTTTAAAGTGACTTCATGTACTCTTTTTCATCATTACCAGTTTTGTTTTCCAACCAACAACATATCAAAATTTATCTCTAGTTTTGATGACTTTGTAAAATACTATAGAAATGTTATTATTACTCCCCTTGTTTTAGCATAAAATGATATTTTACTTCTCTTCATCTCAATGAGATTTAAATATTTTAATATATATTTTCATTGTTCAGTCCCTCAATTGTATGAGTGCATCACACCAGGCTTCCCTGTCCTTCACTACGTTCCAGAGTTGCTCAAATCTGTGTCCATTGAATTACTGATGCCATCCAACCCTCTCATCCTCTGTTAACCTCTTATCCTCCTGCCATCAATATTTCCCAGTACTGGGGTCTTTCCAAATAGTTGGCTCTTTGCATCAGGTGGCCAAAGGATTGGAGCTTTGGCTTCAGCATCAGTCCTTCCAAAGAATATTCAGGGTTGATTTCCTTTAGGATTGACTGGTTTAATCTCTTCTCTGTTGAAGAAACTCTCAAGAGTCTTCCCCAGCACAATTCAAAAGCATCAGTTCTTACAAATTCAACCTTCTTTATGGTCCAGTTCTCACATCCACACATGATTCCTGGAAAAACCTAGCTTTGACTATACAGACCTTTGTCAGCAAAGAGATATCTCTACTTTTTAAAACACTGTCTAGGTTGTTGGTAGTTTCTCTTTCAAGGAGCAAGTGTCTTTTAATTTCATGGCTGCAGCTACCATCTGCAGTGATTTTGGAGCCCGAGAAAATAAAGTCTGTCACTGTTTCCATTTTTTCCTCATTTCTTTGCCATGAACTGATGGGATGAAATGCCATGATCTTAGTTTTCTGAATGTTGAATTTTAAGCCAGCTTTTTCACTCTGCTCTTTCACCTTGACCAGGAAGCTCTTTAGTTCCTTTTCACTTTCTGCCATAAGGATGGTGTCATCTGCGTATCTGAGGTTATTGATATTTCTCCCGGCAATCTTAATTCTAGCTTGAGCTTCATCCAGCCTGGTATTTCACATGATGTACTCTGCATATAAGTTAAATAAGCAGGGTGATGTATAAATTAATTAATCAATATACGTTAACACTGCTCCTCTCTTATTTTTAGAATCCTAATGACTGAGTTTTTGTCTGCTCTATAATCGGAGAACAATTGAGGCGAAAGGAAGGTTACCTGACAGTGTTCCATTTCCTGGATGCGTGCTTAGCCATGCAGTCATGTCCGATTCTTTGCGACCCCATGGACTATAGCTCACCAGACTCCTCTGTCCATGGGTTTCTCCAGGCAGAATGCTGGAGCGGGTTGTGGTGCCTCCTCCAGGAAATCTGTCAACCCAAGGCTGGAAGCTGCATCTCTAATGTTTCCTGGATTGGCAGGAAGGCTCTTTACCACTAGTGCCACCTGGGACCTTTTTTCTAATAATGTTCTCAGAGAAGAATTTTTTTAGAACTGTCCAGCCATTTACCATTTCAAAAAATTTTCCCACATTTAAAAATACCAAGTATGTAATTGTGATAGATTTACCTGTGTAAAAGCTAAATCTGAGTAATTTCTGGTGTGAATGAGATTGTGAAATTGTCCACTCACCTGAATTTATGTAATACTAGTAGAAGAGCACACACATGCCTATTTTCTTCATGGGAAATAGATGGGGAAACAGTGGAAACAGTGTCAGACTTTATTTTTTTGGGCTACAAAATCACTGCAGATGGTGACTGCAGCCATGAAATTAAAAGACGCTTACTCCTTGGAAGGAAAGTTATGACCAACCTAGATGGCATATGGAAAAGCAGAGACATTACTTTGCCAACAAAGGTCCATCCAGTCCAGGCTATGGTTTTTCCAGTGGTCATGTATGGATGTGAGAGTTGGACTGTGAAGAAAGCTGAGCGCCAAAGAATTGACAGTTTTGAACTATGGTGTTGAAGAAGACTCTTGAGAGTCTCTTGGACTGCAAGGAGATCCAACCAGTCCATTCTGAAGGAGATCAGCCCTGGGATTTCTTTGGAAGGAATGATGCTAAAGCTGAAACTCCAGTACTTTGGCCACCTGATGAGAAGAGTTGACTCATTGGAAAAGACCCTGATGCTGGGAGGGATTGGGGGCAGGAGGAGAAGGGGACGACCGAGAATGAGATGGCTGGATGGCATCACTGACTCGATGGACGTGAGCCTGGATGAACTCTGGGAGTTGATGATGGACAGGGAGGCCTGACGTGCTGTGATTCATGGGGTCGCAAAGAGTCAGACACAACTGAGCAACTGAACTGAACTGAACTCAACTGAGGAGAAGAGCACACACATGCCAATTTCTTTGTGTTTCTGTACATATTTTTGCTGGCTTAAAGTTTATCTTTCTAATCCAAACAAACAGAAATTCTGTTTTTTATTTGGTCTTAATACTTTCATCTAACTAGTGTTTGTAAAATGCCATTCTGCCATGTCATCTGTACTGTGTATGTTTTTTTGTGTGTGTGTTTTTAAAAACTGATTTTTAGAGAAGTTTTAGGTTTACGCTGAAAGTGAGGTGAAGGTATAGATATTTCTCATATGCTCTCTGCCCTACACGTGCACAGCCTTCCCTTCATCAATGTCACTCACCATAGTGGTGCATTTGCTACAATTGATGGGCCTACATTGTCACAACAAATCAGTCTAAGTCCATAATTTACCTTAGGGTTCATTCCTGGTGTTGCACATTCTATGTATTTGGACAAAGGTGTAATGACAGGCATTCATCATTTGTGATGCCATGCAGAGTATTTTCAGAGATACTAAAAACTCTGTGTGCTCTACCTAATCACTCCCTTCCTCCCTTAGCTTCTATTTTTAACAAAATCTATAAATGTAATTATAGAATTGCTTTACAGAGTTGCCCATAAAGAGTAACCATAAAGTCGTTAGGCACACTCTGGGCATTTAACAATGAAGTTGTTGTTATTGTTGTTGTTGTCATTATTATTATTGTATTCAATAAGCAAAATTGATCAGTTTTCTACTATTCCAGCTTACAGCATTTAATGTCCCTCAGCAGATGGGAATCAGAGAAAGAGGGAGTTGGGGATAGAATTGAAGATTGGTAATACTGGAAAGGATCTGAGAGATCACCCAATCTGTCTAATCTGAGCTCCTTAATCAGATAAAGAAACTAAAACACAAACTTGCTAAGTGTCTTGTTCTAAATATCATATAGAAAAATATTACTTAAAATTCCTTTCATATATGAACACATTATAATAAAATAACACTATAATATTAGTATTTCAAATTATTAAAATACTTTGTCTATCATCACAGAGATGATCAGTGAGAAACAGGACCAAAATTTAGTCTTGAATCTTTCACTTCAGATTTTTTTCCACATGAATAAAACTTCTTAAATAGGCATAATAACTTAACATTCCCAAACTATGAACACCTATCCTCTCATACAGAGCTTTGTGAATTTAAATGCATGAATAAATTTTGTTCAAAGAGTTTAAAATTCATACCTACTCAAAGAATGTATTGTATATTTTCCTAGGGATGTGTTCTAGAGAAAGGGAAACTAGTGTCAACCAATATTTTAGCAAATTTAGGAAGAAAATATTTGCTCCAATTTTTTCATGACATACACTTGTATCATAAATGCATCTGGTAGATTTGAAATGACAAACTCATATTTTCAGTTCCCTAAAATAAAACTCTGCTAGAGTAAAGTAGAAATCATTAGACCATGCAACTTGTTTCCATGATCTTTCATTCAAACTTAGTGTTCCTGTAAATCTGCATTCCATTTTAAGATTCATTGTGTGGGGCTTAGAATAAGCTATATAGAATAAGAATAAGAATAAGAATAAGCTATATAAGAATAAGCTAATAGGCACTCAGTGTATAACTGAGGAGCAGAGTTTTTCACAAGCATTTCCTCAGGTAACTGATAGACTTATTGCCATCCTAGATGTATCTTGGGTGCAATCAACAGTCTTAAGACTGAAGGGGGGGATTTATACCTTTCATTATTGTTAAATGATAGAACATTTTCTGTATAAAGTCATCTGCTAATGTGTGTGTGTGTGTGTGTGTGTGTGTGTGTTAAGTTCCTTCAGTTGTGTCTGCCTCTTTGAGACCCTATGGGTGTGTAGCCCACAAGGCTCCTCTGTCCATGATTCTCCAGACAAGAATACTGGAGTGGGTTGCCATGCCCGTCTCTAAGGGATCTTCCCAACCCAGGGATCTAGCTCTAAATCCTGCATTGGCAGGTGAGTTCTTTACCACTAATGCCACCTGTGAAGTTAATATGCTTAGCACTAAGTATCCAGGTTTCCAATGTGGCCCTAGCAGTAAAGAAAAGTGAAAGTGAAGGTCACTCAGTGTATCCAACTGTTTGCCCCCATGGACTATAGTTCATATAATTCTCTAGGCCAGAATACTGGAGTGGGTAGTCCTTCCCTTCTCCAGGGGATCTTCTCAAAGGGATTGAATCCAGGTCTCTCGCATGGCAGGAAGATTCTTTACTCACTGAGCAATCAGGGAAGCCCCAGTGGTAAAGAAACCACCTGCAATGCAGGAGATGCAAGAGACGCAGGTTTGATCTCTGGGTCAGGAAGATTCCCTGAAGGAGGGTACAGCAACCCACTCCAGTTTTCTTGCCTGGAGAATCCCATGGACAGAGGAGCCTGGTGGGTTGCAGCACACAAGGTCACACAGAGCAGGACATGTCTGAAGTGACTTAACATGCTTGCATCTAAGTATCCAGAAAAGCAGAAAAGACTCCTGATAAATGTAGCATTCTTTGGGATTGGAATGAAAACTTATCTTTTCCAGTTCTGCGGCCAATGCTGAGTTTTCCAAATTTGCTGGCATATTGAGTGCAGCACTTTCACAGCATCATTTTTCAAGATTCGAAATACTTCAACTGGAATTCCATCACCTCCACTAGCTTTGTTCGTAGTGATGCTTCCTGAGGCCCACTTGACTTCACATTCCAGGATGTCTGGCTCTAAGTGAGTGTGAGTGATCACACCATTGTGATTACCTGGGTCATGACAATCATTCTTGTACAGTTCTTCTGTGTATTCTTGCCACCTCTTCTTAATATATTCTGTTTCTGTTAGGTCCATAACATTTCTGTCCTTTACTGTGGCTATGTTTGCATTAAATGTTTGTTTGATATCTCTAATTTTCTTGAAGAGATCTGTAGTCTTTCCCATTCTATTGTTTTCCTCTATTTCTTTGCATTGATCACTGAGGAAGGCTTTCTTATCTCTCCTTGCTATTCTGTGGAGCTCTTCATTTAAATGGGTATATCTTTCCTTTTCTTCTTTGCTTTTGGCTTCTCTTCTTTTCACAGCTATTTGTAAGGCCTCCTCAGACAGCCATTTTGCTTTTTTGCATTCTTTTACTTGGGGAAAAACCTTATGGCAGAAAGTGAAGAAGAACTAAAGAGCCTCTTGATGAAAGTGAAAGAGGAGAGTGAAAAAGTTGGCTTAAAGCTCAACATTCAGAAAACAAAGATCATGGCATCTGGCCCCATCACTTCATGGCAAATAGATGGGGAAACAGTGGAGACGGTGGCAGACTTTATTTTCCTGGGCTCCAAAATCACTGTAGATGGTGATTGCAGCCATGAAATTAAAAGACACTTATTCCTTGGAAGGAAAGTTATGACCAATCTAGATAGTATATCAAAAAGCAGAGACATTACTTTGTCAACAAAGATCTGTCTAGTCAAGGCTTTGGTTTTTCATGTATGGATGTGAGAGTTGGACTATAAAGAAAGCTGAGTGCCAAATAATTGATGGTTTTGAACTGTGGTGTTGAAGAAGACTCTTGAGAGGCCCTTGGACTGCAAGGAGATCCAACCAGTCCATCCTGGAGTCCATCTCCATAAAGGAGATCAGTCCTGGGTGTTCACTGGAAGGACTGATATTGAAGCTGAAACTCCAATACTTTGGCCACCTCATGCAAAGAGCTGACTCATTTGAAAAGACCCTGATGCTGGGAAAGATTGAAGGCAGGAGGAGAAGGGGACGACAGAGGATGAGATGGTTGGATGGCATCAGCGACTGAATGGACATGGGTTTGGGTGGACTCTGGGAGTTGGTGATGGACAGGGAGGCCTGGTGTGCTGCGGTTCATGGGGTGGCATATAGTCGGACAAGACTGAGCGACTGAACTGATGTGTAGCTTGCTTGCTTTTGATGTGTCCCAGCTTTTTTCTTCAAATAAACCTGCTAATAGAAAAGTAGAATAAATAAAATTGAGGACTCTGGATGTTATGCCAACTACAAATTGACACTTGCCATTTACCTCTACAATGAATAAACTGTGAGCTGATGCTGCTGCTGACCTTCAACACTCCCTGAAAGGAGTTCATGTGGAGATCAGGAATGAGGCAGTCTGTGCTCTGAGAAAATTGGCAAATCTTCAAACAGATAATTTCAGAAGAAGATTTTCTGAGCCCAATTCTTGCATCTCTTCATATCTAGAAAAGCATTAAAATCCTTTATGGTGATATCTGGTCCTCATGACTAGCAGTAATTTTCATGAGACTAGCAGTAATTTTCATGAGACTAGCAGCAAAATTCAGCAAAAAAAAAAAAAAAAAAAAGGCTAGATTACATGCCCTTCATCAAAACCGCATATATGCAGTGCTTTCCCCCTACCTCTTTGGGAAAGTTTTTCAGAGCTATCTGAAATGCTGTCTATAGGCATTAGTCTTTGGATTATAGTCCTCATTTTGCCCAGAATAAGCAACAACTCTCATATTGTCCTTTTTTTTTTCCAGTCAGTAGTTAACTTGCACATAAATTCTCATAATCTATGAAAATTGGAGTTTCACAAAGGTGAATCAATCTACCATACAAATGCATATGTGAGAATGACTCTAATTAGAAAATAACCAAAAAAGGAATTCAAGAAATATGTATTTTATTTTATATGGAATATGTGTGTGTGTGTGTGTGTGTGTGTGTGTGTGTGTTTGTGGGAGAGATCAATATGGAAAAATATATGAAGAATAATCTTTTAAAAATATATGTAGCATTATAAAACAATATATTTTCCAATAGATGCATGCAAATGCAATAAATAGGATATATTATAAATTAATGACAATGATTTTCTCAAGAGGAGAAAAAATAAGGCCTGAAAAAGTGAGAAAAGGGAATTTCTACTTAATCATATTTTATACTTTGTGTAAAAATATATGAAGCAAATGCCTTTCTTAGCCAGATTCTAGAAAAATTGATAAAGATGATCTGTTTTTGAGGTCCTTCCTTTTCATTTTGAGTGAAGATATAAAGCTCCATGTCTTTTTTTTTTTCATTAGCAAGAAATTTTCCTATGGTTTTCTTTTTGAATTTTAATGCTTGAAAGTAATCAATCATCTAGAGAAATCTCTTCATTGTTTGTCTGTTTGTCTATCATCTCTGTCATCTTTACTTTTATCTGTCTATTCACTTATTTAATGCATTTTTACATGTAAGCTTTTATTCTTTTAAATCTTATCTGTCTTTCTTCTCTTGGGGCATAGAGTAGTTCTTCATTTACTTAAAAAGCAGAACCAATTCAGCTTTCTTGAGGGAGAAAAAAGCCCAAAGGTATGTTGGAATGGGTGTCACTTTCACTTCACCCACATCTCAGTGGATGAGCTGAAGGCATAAGACTTAATTTAATAGTTCTTATTGTCACTAGAGGCATTGCTGAAAATTATTTCTTATTGAGTTATTTATATCAAGAATAAGTAAATGGGAAGTCTACACACACACACACACACACACACACCACACAATTGTTTATCTAGACAAAATTAAGTTAAAGATTAAAGACATCAGTTGATCCCAAGATGGTTTTTTACTTTTAATAATCTATGTGGCTGAAATACTTATAACTGAAGGATCCAATCATTTAATCTAACAAACTTCTTTTAACAAATGAATATGATTAAATGACTTAATACAACTGAAGTAAGCTATTTACATGATAGAATGAATGGTATAATTTAGATCAAGGGTCCCCAGTGTACAGGATCTGAAGCCTGATGATCTGAGGTGGAGCTGATGTAATAATAGGATAAAGTGTGCAATAAATGTAAGGCACTTGAATCATCCTCAAATCACCCTCCTCCCCATCTGTGGAAAAATTGTCTTCCACTAAACTTGTCCCTGGTTCCAAAAATGTTGGGGACCACTGATTGAGATCATATTTTCTGAATGAAATAGATGAGATTAGCCATCCTGTGGGGGTGGGATATATGGGAGGGAAGACAAAGACAATGAGAAGGAAAGTGACTTTGTTAAAGTGTTTAATCTTGTTCTCATTTTATAAATACCCCACCTCATCTCAGCACTTTAAAATCTGATAAGAAATAAAAACCTTGAAGGATAATTTGAGGAGAGTATTTGAAATCAGGTCTGCCTTCCCAAGCCCAGGATAATCAATGAAACTATAGGACAATAGTCTCAGCGTGTGGTCTCTGGAACAGCAATATTGGCATAACTGAAAACCTGTTGTTGTTATTGTTTAGTCACTAAGTCGTGTCCAACTCTTTGTGTCGCCATGGACTTCAGTATGCCTGGCTCTCCTGTCCTTCACTATCTCCTAGAGTTTGCTCAGATTCATGTCCATTAAATTGGTGATGCTATCTAACCATCTCATCCTCTGCCACCCTCTTCCCTTTTGCCCTCAATCTTTCTCAACATCAGGTCTGAGAGTCATCAGGGAGCTGACTGTTTGCATCATCAGGCCAAATTATTGGAGCTTCAGCATTGGTCCTTCTAGTGAATATTCATCAGCACCACCTTTCTAGATTCCATATATATGTCCTAATATACAATATTTGTATTTCTCTTTCTGACTTACTTCACTTTGTATAAAATTTCTAGGTTCATCCATTTCATTGAAACTAACTCAAATTTCCTTTAGGATTGACTGGTTTGATCCCCTTGCAGTCCAAGGGACTCTCAGGAGTCTTCTCCAGCCCTGTAATTTGAAAGCATTAATTTTTTGGTACACAGTCTTTTTTTATTGTCCAACTCTCACATCTGGAAAAAGCTTAATGTTGACTATATGGACCTTAGTTAGCAAAATAGTGTCTGACATCAATTTTCTCTTCAAGAAAGGAAACCTATTAGAAATGCAAATTCTTGATCTAGAGTCTCTGGGAAAGACCTAGCAATTTGTGTTTTACCCAGGTGATGCAGATATTAAGCTCAAATTTGAAAACCACTTGTATGGTGTGGTCTGCTGTTGGTGGGAAGATTTGAGTGCACGCGTGCTAAGTCGTTTCAGTCATGTCTGACTCTTTGCAACTCTATCAGCTGTAGCCCACCAGGTTCCTTTCTCCATGGAATTCTCCAGGCAAGAACACTGCAGTGGGTTGTCATTCCTTTCTCCAAGGTGTCTTCCCAACCCAGGGGATCTAACTGGGGTCTCCTGCATTGCAGGCAGATTCTTTACTGTCTGAACCACCAGGAAGCCCCTGAGTGCATGCTAAGTTGCTTCAGTCGTGTCCAACTTTGTGCGACCCCATAGACAGCAGCCGACCTGGCTCTCCTGTCCCTGGGATTCTCCAGGCAAGAGCACTGGAGTGGGTTACCATTTCCTTCTCCAATGCATTAAAGTGAAAGTGAAGTCGTGTCCGACTCCTAGCGATCCCGTGGACTGCAGCCTACCAGGCTCCTCCATCCATGGGACCTTCCCCGCAAGAGTACTGGAGTGGGTTGTCATTGCCTTCTCCGCCTTGAGTGCATAGTAGACTATAAATAATAAAAAGGAATTTTGTATTGAGATCAAAGACAGAGGACATACTGAAACATAAGAAGCAAGGTGTAAGGGAGGTGGGTGTGCATGTATTTTGTTTTGGACTGTAGGGCCTAGTAATAGGAAAAAAATAACCAATCCTTGTGTATATCCTAGACCTGCCTGCTTTTGTTGCATTATCAGATTGTTTATCCCATTTTTATGTTCATTTTTGTGATATGATAATTACATATGTTGTTTAGGAAATAAAAATTAAATCATAATTTTAAGTTGAATTATTTTAAAGATTTATAATTTGAGGTGAATGTGAAATGCAATTGCTGCCTTTTAGGGAATTTTTTTTCTTCCCTTGTTCTAGCCCCAGACATGCATATCAATGAATTTTTACTGATGTAGCCAAAATTTTGAGAGTGATTCTGGATATGTATCTGTGAATACTGAGTGAGAAGTGCAGCATCTTAAAAAGCAAAGATATTTCTTTGCCAGAAAAGGTCCACATAGTCAAAGCTATGGTTTTTCTAGTAGTCATATATGGATACGAGACTTGGACCCTAAAGAAAGCTGAGCACCGAAGAATTAATGCTTTTGAACCATGGTGTTGGAGAAGACTCTTGAGAGTCCCTTGGACTGCAAGGAGATCAAACAGTCAATAGAAAGGAAATCAGTCCTGAATATTCACTGGAAGGACTGATGCTGAAGCTGAAACTCAAATACTTGGCCACCTGATGTGAAGGACTGACTCCTGGAAAACACCCTGATGCTGGGAAAGATTAAGGGCAGGAGGAGAAGGGGACGACAGAGATTGAAATTGTCGGATGGCATCGCTCAATGGACTGGACGTGAGTTTGAGCAAGCTCGGGGAATTGATGATGGACGGGGAAGCCTAGCATGCTGCAGCCCGTGATGTTGCAAAGAGTTGGACATAACTGAGTAACTAAATTGAACTGAACAGATTTTATTTTCATTTACTTTTAACTATGAATGAAACTTAAAAGATAAACCATTAAAATGTCTGCTATAAGACTGTTTAAATGTTCTTTCCAATTAAAAGGAGTCATCCCATTACACTAAGAAATGTAATAAGAAATGTGTTATGACCAAAATGAGCAGCATATGGCAATACTATCCATTAGCTAAACAAAATGCATAAGGCTAATAGGTCTATTTGATGTGGTGGAATACAACTGCTGCAGTAGTTTATATTATATTAAATTGTGATTTTGTCATTTAAGAATATTACTGTTCTTGCAAAAATCTGTACCTCTATTTTTATTCCCCAAATGTAAATGTAACTAAGAACAAGGATGAGCCTAGTGAATCATTAGAATGGTTGATGAAAAATATCAAGAAGTATTCATGTATTTGATGAGTGACAGATAAAGAAAAGGCTAAATTCAAGCTTCTGTAATGACTTTCAATATTTTTTGGTTACTAATATTCCCTGTAACACCTTTAATGTGGTTTTGAAGATGATAATCTTATGGAAGTATATTTGTTCACTGATAGATATTTTTTAATCTACTCATAAGTTCAATCCAGCTATTTCACAGGTCTCCAGGAGTTTTTAGAATCATTGGTCCAGGTACAATATGAAAAAAAAAAAAGTGCATTTCTTCTTAAAATTCATCTTCCAATTCTCATCAAAATCAGATGGCAAGAAAAAAAAAAGTTATAGGAGAGGAAACTTGAACATTTAAAGTTTCTGTAAAACTGGCTCAAAAACTCAGTTGAACTTAAAACTAATTTCAATTTCTTTTTATGTATGTTAATCTACCCTCAGGGCAATTTACTTGAGACAAAAGTATTCTTTTCCTTGACTTGGCTCTTAGAGCTTATTTTTGCCAAGTACATTTCTTGTTACCAACATCCAACTATTAATTGGCAGACGAAGTGTCAAATACATGATGAAAATGTGTTAGAATTTGCTCAGTTGATCATATACAAATTTCACTCTGGTATCATTGAAAACACTTTATGTATCTGCTGGAATCCTGTTTTTAAATAAAAAGAAACTGAGTTCTTTGTGGAATTTGAATGTATTTTTAATCTTCTTCCTTGGATCTTTCACTTTTGAGATAGAGATATTTGAAACAGCCTTAGGCCTCCAAAAACAGCAGCTTTCCAAAAGAAATATTGTATTCTAGACTTTCCACTATTAAACTATTTAGCTAAATTGTTGGAAATTCTTAAACAAAAGTCAGCATAAGCATAATAGAAATACAATTTGAAAATCACCCTAAATGAGAAGTGAAAGGGTACCCTTAATAAACTACAGTAACATTTCTTGTCAATTATGTTCTGGGTGATTTACAAAGCCAAAAAGTTTTTTGTTGGCTATAGACAGCACAAGGTCAGACTCGGAGAAGAAATGGTTAAATTTGAAAATCTTCCTTGAAAGAGCAATTTATATTTCTCTGGAAACAATGGATTTGCAATGGTGAAGTGTCTGGCCTCAGGATGGAAGAGGAGAATGAAACAGAAGTTTTTTTTTTTTTTTTTAATTTAATTTAATTTTTAAATGGAGGATAATTGCTTTACAATATTGTGATGGTTTCCTGCCTTTCATCAACATGAATCAGCCATAGGGATATATATATATATATAAGAGGAGAGTGAAAAAGTTGGCTTAAAGCTCAACATTCAGAAAATGAAGATCATGGCATCTGGCCCCATCACTTCATGGGAAATAGATGGGGAAACAGTAAAAACGGTGTCAGACCTTATTTTTTGGGGCTCCAAAATCACTGCAGATGGTGACTGCAGCCATGAAATTAAAAGATGCTTACCCTTGGAAGAAAAGTTATGACCAACCTAGATAGTATATTCAAAAGCAGAGACATTACTTTGCCGACTAAGGTCCATCTAGTCAAGGCTATGGTTTTTCCTGTGGTCATGTATGGATGTGAGAGTTGGACTGTGAAGAAGGCTGAGCGCAGAAGAATTGATGCTTTTGAACTGTGGCATTGGAGAAGACTCTTGAGAGTCCCTAGGACTGCAAGGAGATCCAACCAGTCCATTCTGAAGGAGATCAACCCTGGGATTTCTTTGGAAGGAATGATGCTAAAACTGAAGCTCCAGTACTTTGGCAACCTGATGCGAAGAGTTGACTCATTGGAAAAAACTCTGATGCTGGGAGGGATTGTGGGCAGGAAGAGAAGGGGACGACGGAGGATGAGATGGCTGGATGGCATCATGGATTCAATGGACGTGAGTCTGAGTGAACTCCGGGAGTTGGTGATGGACAGGGAGGCCTGACGTGCTGCGATTCACGGGGTCGCAAAGAGTCGGACACGACTGAGCAACTGAACTGAACTGAACTGATGTCCCTTCCCTCTTAATTTTCCCTCCCACCTCCTTCTCCATCCCACCGCTCTAGGTTGTCACAGAACCTGGTTTGAATTCCTTATATCAAAGGGCAAATCTCCACTGGCTATCTACTTTTCTTATGGTAATGTACATGTTTCAGTGCTACTCTCTCACACTACTGTCTCAAATCACCCGACCTTCTCTCTCCCACTGTATCCAAAAGTCTGTTCTCTATGCCTGCATCTCTGTTGCTGTTGTGTAGGTAGGTTCATCAGTACCATCTTTCTAGATGCCATACATATGTGTTAATATATTAAATTTGCCTTTCTCTTTCCGACTTACTTCACTTGATACAGTAGGCTCTAGGTTCATCCACCTCATTAGAACCAATTCAAATGGATTCCTTTTTATAGCTGAGTAAAGAAATAGAGGAAAACAACAGAATGGGAAAGACTAGAGATCTCTTCAAGAAAATTAGAGGTACCAAGGGAAAGTTTCATACAAGATGGGCTCAATAAAGGACAGAAATGGTATGGACCTAACAGAAGCAGAAGATATTAAGAAGAGGTGGCAAGAATACACAGAAGAACTGTACAAAAAAGATCTTCACAACCCAGGTAATCAGGATGGTGTGATCAATCACCTAGAGCCAGAAATCCTGGAATGTGAAATCAAGTGGGCCTTAGAAAGCATCACTACGAACAAAGCTAGTGGAGGTGATGGAATTCCAGTTGAGCTGTTTCAAATCCTGAAAGATGATGCTGTGAAAGTGCTGCACTCAATATGCCAGCAAATTTGGAAAACTCAGCAGTGGCCACAGGACTGGAAAAGGTCAGTATTCGTTCCAATCCCAAAGAATGCTCAAACTACTGCACAATCACACTCATCTCACATGCTAGTAAAGTAATGCTCAAAATTCTCTAAGCCAGGCCTCAGCAATACGTGAACCATGAACTTCCAGATGTTCAAGCTGGATTTAGAAAAGGCAGAGGAACCAGAGATCAACTTGTCAACATCTGCTGGATCATGGAAAAAGCAAGAGAGTTCCAGAAAAACATCTGTTTCTTCTTTATTGACTATGCCAAAGCCTTTGACTGTGTGAATCACAATAAACTGTGGAAAATTCTGAAAGATGGGAATACAAGACCACCTGACCTGCCTCTTGAAAAACCTATATGCAGGTCAGGAAGTAACGATTAGAACGGACATGGAACAGACTGATTCCAAATAGGAAAAGGAGTACATCAAGGCTGTATAATGTCACTCTGCTTGTTTAACTTAATATACAGAGTACATCATGAGAAACGCTGGACTGGAGAAGCACAAACTAGAATGAAGATTGCCAGGAGAAATATCAATAATCTCAGATATGCAGGTGATACCACCTTTATGGCAGAAAGTGAAGAGGAACTAAAAAGCCTCTTGATGAAAGTGAAAGAGGAGAGTGAAAAAGTTGACTTAAAGCTCAACATTCAGAAAATGAAGATCATGGCATCTGGTCCCATCACTTCATGGGAAATAGATGGGAAACAGTGGAAACAGTGTCAGACTTTATTTTTTTGGCTCCCAAATCACTGCAGATGGTGACTGCAGCCATGGAATTAAAAGATGCTTACTCCTTGGAAGGAAAGTTATGACCAACCTAGATAGCATATTAAAAAGCAGAGACATTACTTTGCCAACAAAGGTCCATCTAGTCAAGGCTATGGTTTTTCCTGTGGTCATGTTTGTATGTGAAAGTTGCACTGTGAAGAAAGCTGAGCGCCGAAGACTTGATGCTTTTGAACTGCATTATTGGAGAAGACTCTTGAGAGTCCCTTGGACTGCAAGGAGATCCACTCAGTCCATTCTAAAGGAGATCAGTCCTGGGTGTTCATTGGAAGGACTGATGCTGAGGATGAAACTCCAATACTCTGGCCACCTCAGGCGAATAGTTGACTCATTGGAAAAGACCTTGATGCTGAGAGAGATTGGGAGCAGGAGGAGGGGACAACACAGCATGAGATGGCTGAATGGCATCACCCACTTGATGCACATGAGTTTGGGTGAACTCCGGGAGTTGGTGATGGACAGGGAGGCCTGATGTGCTGCGATTCATGGGGTCACAAAGAGTCGGACACAACTGAGCGACTGAACTGAATACTCCAGTGATTATATGTACCTTTATCCATTCCATATATATATACATGTATACATTCCATGTGTGTACTCATATGTATTCATGTGCATACATCCATAGGTACCCACTTCTTTATCTCTTCTTCTTTCCATGGACATCTAGGTTGAATCCATGTCCTAGCTATTGTAAACAGTGCAGCCATGAACGATGGAGTATATATGTCTCTTTCAGTTACGGTTTCCTCAGGGAATATACCCAGTAGTGGTATTTACTGGTCATATGGTAGTTTTATTTCTAGCTTTTTAAAGATTCTCCATACCGTTTTCCTTAGTGGCTGTATGAATTTGCATTCCCACAAACAGTGCAAAAGGATTCCCTTTTCTCCACACCCTCTCCATCATTTATTGTCTGTACTTTTGAGTATGGCATATCAATAACCTCAGATATGCAGATGGCACCACTCTTATGGCAGAAAGTGAATAAGAACTAAAAAGCTTCTTGATGAAAATGAAAAAGCAGAGTGAAAAAGTTGGCTTAAAGCTCAAAATTCAGAAAACGAAGATCATGGCATCTGGTCCCATCATTTCATGGCAAATAGATGAGGAAACAGTGGAAACAGTGTTAGACTTTATTTTTGGGGGGCTCCAAAATCACTGCAGATGGTGACTGCAGCCATGAAATTAAAAGACGCTTACTCCTTGGAAGAAAAGTTATGACCAACCTAGATAGCATATTCAAAAGCAGATATATTACTTTGCCAACTAAGATCTGTCTAGTCAAGACTATGGTTTTCCTGTGGTCATTTATGGATGAGAGAGTTGGACTGTGAAGAAGGCTGAGTACCGAAGAATTGATGCTTTTGAACTGTGATGTTGGAGAAGACTCTTGAGAGTGCCTTGGACTGCAAGGAGATTCAACCAGTCCATTTTGAAGGAGATCAGCCCTGGGTTTTCGTTCGAAGGAATGATGCTAAAGTGAAACTCCAGTATTTTGGCCACCTGATGAGAAGAGTTGACTCATTGGAAAAAACTCTGATGCTGGGAGGGACTGGGGGCAGGAGGAGAAGGGGATGACAGAGGATGAGATGACTGGATGGCTTCACTGACTTGATGGACATGAGTCTGAGTGAACTCTGGGAGTTGGTGATGGACAGGGAGGCCTGGCGTGCTGCGATTCATGGGGTCACAAAGAGTTGGACACAACTGAGGGACTGAACTGAACTGAATTCTGATTAGTGTGAGATGGTATGTTACTGTCCATTTCTCTAATAATGAGTGATGTTGAGCATCTCTTCATGTTTATTAGTCATCTGTATGTCTTCTTTGGATAAATATCTGTTTAGGTCTTTTGTCCACTTTTTGATCGGTTTGTTTCTTTGATTCTTGAGCTGCTTGTATATTTTGGAAATTAGTTTATTATCAATTGTTTCATTTGCTATTGTTTTCTCCCACCTGAGGACTACCTTTTCACCTTGCTTATAATTTCCTTTGTTGTGCAAAAGTTTTAAGTTTAGTCAGGTCCTATTTGTTTATTTTTGTTTTTATATGCATTACTTATGAAGTGGATCATAGAGGCTCTTGCTGCGGTTTATGTTGAAGAGTGTTCTACCTATGTTTTCCTCCAAGAGTTTTATAGATTCTGGTCTTAAATTTAGGTCTTTAATCCACTTTGAGTTTATTTTTGTGTATGGTGTTAGGAAGTATTTTAATTTCATTCTTTTACCTCTAGCTGCCAGTTTTCCCAGTACCACTTATTGAAAAGACTGTCTTTTCTCCATTGTACATTTTGCTTCCTTTGTCAAAGATAAGGTGCTCATAGAGGTGTGGATTGATCTCCAATCTTTCTACTTGTTCCATTGGTCTATACTTCTATTTTTGTTCAATACTATACTGCCTTGATGACTGTAGCTTTGCAGTAAAGTCTGAAATCAGGCAGGTTGATTCCTCCAGCTCCATCTTCTTTGTCAAGATTTCATTGGCTATTTGGGGTCTTTTGTGTTTCCACATAAACTGTGAAATTATTTGTTCTAGTTCTATGAAAAATACTATTGTTAGTTTGGTAGGGATCAAACTGAATCTATAGATTGCTTTCAGTAATATAGTTATTTTCACAACATTGACTCTTCCAACCCAAGATCATGGAATATCTTTCCATCTGCTTATATCATCTTTAATTTCTTTCATCAGCATCTTATAGTTTTCTATATGTAGGTCTTTTGTTTCTTTAGATAATTTTATTCCTAAATATTTTATTGTTTTATTGTTGAAATGGTGAATGAGATTGTTTCCTTAATTTCTCTTTCTGGTCTTTCATTGTTAGTGTATAGGGGTGCAAAGGATTTCTGTGTATTAATTTTATATCCTGCAACTTACTATATTCAATGATTAGTTCTAGAAATTTTCTGGTGGCATCTTTAGGGTTTCTTATGTAACGAATCATATCATTTGCAAACAGTGAGAGTTTTAGTTCTTTTTTTCAGTCTGGATTCTTTTTATTCATTTTCGTTTTGATTGCTGTGGCTAGGATTTCCAAAATTATGTTGAATAATACTGATGAGAATTTTCACCCTTGTCTTATTCCTGGTTTTAGAATAAATGCTTTCAATTTTTAGCCATTGAGAACAATGTTTTTGTGGGTTTGTCATATATGTGCTTTGTTATGCTGAGGTATATTCCTTCTATGCTTATTTCTTGGAGAGCTTTTATTATAAATGGTTGTTGAATTTTGTCAAAAGCTTTCTCTGTGTCTATTGAGATAATCATACCTTTTAAATCTTTCAATTAGTTAATGTGGTATATCAATTGATTGATTTGCATATATTGAAGAATCATTGCATCCCTGAAATGAAGCCTACTTGATCATTATATAGGATCTTTTTAACTGACCCCATTTTTGGATCCTGTTGTTGGATCCTGTTTCCTACATTCTCAAGCATCTTCTCCAGCCCCACAGTTTGAAAGTGAAAGCCGCTCATTCATGTCCAACTCTTTGAGGCCCCATGGACTATACAGTCCATGGAATCCTCCAGGTAAGGATACTGGAGTGGATAGCTGTTCCCTTCTCCATGGAGTTTTCCCGACCCAGGGACAGAACCAAATTTTCCCACATTGCGGGTGAATTCTTTACTGTTTGAACCACCAGGGAAGCCCACAGTTTGAAAACATCCTTTAAAGCCTGTATTTCATTATTAATTTTCTATCTGTATGCTCTGTCCATTGATGTGAATGGGATATTAAATCCCCTATTATTATTTTGTTATCATCAATTTCCCCTTTAATAGGTGTTAGCATTTGCTGTATATATTGAGGATCTCCTATGTTGGGTGCATATATATTTATAATTGTAATGTCTTCTTCTTAGATTGATCCTTTGATCTTAAGTAGTGTCCTTCTTTGTCTCTTGTAATAGTCTTTATTATAAAGTTTATTTTATCTGACTCTTAAAAGTCCCTTGGACATCAAGGAGATTAAACCAGTCAATACTAAAGAAAATCACTGAGAATGTCCATTGGAAAGACTGAAGCTCTAATACTTTGGACACTTGAACCAAAGAGTCAGCTCACTGGAAAAGAATGGGACGCTGGGAGAGATTGAGGCAGGAGGAGAAAGGAGTGACAGAGAATGAAATGGTTGGATGATATCACTGACTCAATGCACATGAGACTGAACAAACTCCAGAAGATAGTGAAGAATAGGGAAGCCTGGAGTGCTGCAGCCTATGGAGTTCCAAAGAGTCAGACATGACTGAGTGACTGAACAAAAACAATTTTATTTGATATGAGTATTGCTATTTCTGCTTTCTTTTGACTTCCATTTGCATGGAATATCTCTTTGCAGCTCCTCACTTCCAGTCTGTATGCGTCCCTAGGTCTGGGGTGAGTTTCTTTAGACAGTATATATAGGAGTCTTATTTTCGTACCCATTCAGCCAATCTGTGTCTTTTGGTTGGAGGATTTAGCCCATTTACGTTTATGGTAGTTGTTGGTATGTATGATCCTGTTGTGCTTCCCTGGTGGCTCAGATGGTAAAGCGTCTGCCTGCAATGCAGGAGACCTAGGTTCAAGCCCTGAGTCAGGAAGATCCCCTGGAGAAGGAAATGGCAACCCACTCCAGTACTGTTGCCTGAAAAATTCCGTGGACTGAGGAGCCCAGTAGGCTACAGTCCACAGGGTCACAAAGAGTTGGACATGATTTGCTGTATTATTTTGGGTTTATTTTTGTGTGTGCTCAGTTGCTCAGTCATATTCAACTCTTTGTGACCCCATGGAATTTTCAAAGCAAGAATATTGGAGCAGGTTACCATTTCCTCCTTCTGAGGATCTTCCTAACCCAAGGATCAAACCCATGTCTCTTGCATCTCCTGCGTTGGCGGGAAGATTCTTTACCTCTAGTCACACCTAGGCCTCTTCTTTTTGTGTTTCCTGTCTAGAGAAGTTCCTTTAGCATTTATTGTCGAGGTGGTTTAGTGGTGCTAAATTATCTTAACTTTTGCTTGTCAATAAAGCTTTTGATTTCTCTTTGAATCTGAATGAGATTCTTGCTGTATAGAGTTGTAGGTTTTTTCTCTTTCATCACTTTAAGTATGTCCTGTCATTCCCTTCTGGCCTGAAGAGTTTCTATTGAGAGATCAACTGTTTGCCTTATAGGGATCCCCTTTTATGTTATTTATTGCTTTTCCCTGGCTGCTTTTAATATTTGTTCTTTGTATTTAATTTGTGTTAGTTTGATTCATAAGTGTCTGGCATGTTTGTCCTTGGGTTTATCCTGTATGCGACTCTTTGGATTTACTGGACTTGGGTGGCTATTTCATTTCCCATTTTAGGGAAATTTTCAATTTTGAACCCCAATGATTCAAATGTTGTTACTTTTAATGTTGTCCCATAGGTTTCTAAGGCTGTTCTCATTATTTTTTATTCTTTTTTCTTTACTGTGTTGTTTCAGAACACATTATTTCCACCATTCTATCTTCCAGTTCACTTATATATTCTTCTGCCTCAGTTACTCTACTGTGATTTCCATCTATTGTATTTTTAATCTCAGTTATTGTGTTCTTCTTTGTTGATTGTTTATTCTTTAATTCAATGTCCTTGTTAAACATTTCTTGCCTTTTCTCAGCATGTATTTCTAGTTTATCAATGCCTCCATTTTATTATCATTACTCTGAATACTTTTTCATGTAGATTGCCTATTTCTTCTGCATTTGTTTGGTTTTTTGGTTTTTTTTACCATGTTCCTTTATTTACTGGATGTTTCTCTGTCTCCTCATTTTGCTTAATTTAATGCATTTGGGGTCTTCTTTCTGGAGGTTAGAAGGTTGTTTTTCCCCTCCATTGTGGAGTCTGCTTCCCTTGGGTGGTATTGGACTCATAATGTGTGAAGATTTCCTGGTTGGGGGGATTTGTGCTTGTTTTCTGATTGGATAGAGCTAATTCTTGTCTCTCTGAAGGGTGGTAACAAGTCCAGTAGTATGTTTTGAAGTGTTCATGGGTTCAGTATGGCTTAGGGCAGCCTGTCTGGTAATTCACAGTGTGTGCTCCTTTTTGCTGGAGGATTTATGTAGGGTCTCCACCACTGGGGCTTGCTGGCTTTTGGCTGTGGCTTTATATAAATGTTGAGATGGAGGCCTTTGGGAGGGCTCTCACCTATTAATATTCTGTGTGGTTTTATTATTCTATGGAGTTGGGATTTCTCTAGTTGTCCAAATTCCTGGGGTCCAGTTTGCTACCTCTGGAGTTCAAGCCTGACCACTTACTGTAGCACCTATACCATCGAAATTTCACTGGCCACACAGCACAGAAGACAAAACCCTTGACTATTGGTGAAATAACCCTCAACAGCCAAGATCACCCAGAGACTGACACACATAGAGAAGAAATGAGGGGGAAAAGGAGAAAGAATAAAAAAGATAAAAAGAAGAGTCAAAAGAGAAGAGAGCAATCAAGCCAATAATCAAACTCTTAAATGAAAACAGACACTAAAAATTATTAATAGACTTTCAGATATACAGTCAAAAACAAAAGATAAAAAAGCAAAAACAAGGAAAAAATTGGATTCACAAAATAAGAAACATCTAAAATAAAAATCAAGAACATGAAATTTATTTATAAAATCTTGTATTTTTAAGAGAAAAAGGTAGGTTCTAAAATATAAAAATTAAAGGAGTAATAAAGAACCAGATTAGGACAATATGAGAAAAGAAATAAAAAGGTGGAGAAAAGAGGGAGGGAATATATAGCGTGGTAGTGAGAGGAATGTCCCAGTAATTTCTTCACTTTGTTTCTCCATTTGTTTGCCTACTCAGAAAGTCCTCCAATATACCTAGGAAGGTCTCTGACTCTGTTGTGGGCAGTGTGGGGTCTACTCAGACTGAGGTCTTGCCTTGTTCCATATTGTAGTTTCTCTCAAAGTCTACAGTTGCCTCTAAAGTGCAGCCTCAGGCTAAATGCCAGAATTTAAACCACTGCAGCTGTAATTTCTCGGGGGGTTTCCCCTTCCTTGCTTTGCTCATGCAGCCCCTGTGTTCCACATTGGTTTCAGGCCACCTTTGCTTTTTTGTCTCTTCCCATGTCTGTTGACCACCAGACCGAAGGAGATGAAAGTAGCTGCTTATTTGGGCATACTTGGTCAGTTGCACCAGGGAGAGAGAGGAGTTTAGGAGATGCTGCTGGGGTGTATGGGGAGAGCTTAGGGAGACTGGGCCAAGGTTGCCACAATCTAAAGAGAGCCATGCCTCCCCAGGGGAGCTGGCCCTGGGTTGTGGGGCCTTTGGCAGACCCAAGTCACTCAGGTTCCCAAGAAGACAGTGGCAACAGTAGCTGGGAGGGAGTTGCAGTCTCTGGAGCCAAGATCGTAGCAGTCTCCTGTCTTCTACCTCTGGCACCATGCTGCCTCACTGCCTCTGGCCCTGCAGCCCACAGCTGGCTAGCTCCCTTTCAGCATTCACTTGTGTGCATTCCCTTTTTCTGTGAGCTCCTGCACTCTAAGTGCAGAGTTAGAGTCTTCCTGCAGGAATGATCCTTTGCTTTTCTGGCTGACCTACAGTTTTCCTGGTCTGCTTCTGCTGTGCTGGGCCAGCCCCCTCAGGGTATCTGAAAGGCAGTCAGCCCCAGTCCTCTCCCTGAGGCCCCATTCCTGAAGCCCGCACCTCCGCACCCAGCACCCCGCTGGCTGCAGGCAGATGCGAACACATGAGCTGCTTCTCGGTTGCAAAGTACCATTCAACACAATCTCTGTGGTGAGTTTTCTTCATTTTGCCTTCAGAGCACATGTCTCACTGTTCTCCCCTTTGAGGTTTCAAAGCTTCTCTGACCTGTCTGTGAGGGGGTTTCCTATGTGTGGAAACCTCCTCTCCTCATGTCTCCCTTCTCCAGGGTTTAGTTACCCATCCCAAAATCATTTATCTCTTTTTCCCTACATAACTCCAATGAAATTGACTTGCCTTTCTGGAAGTCTGAGGCCCTAGCATTCAAAAGATGTTCTGTGGGAGTTGTTCTACATGTAGGTGATTTTTTTATATAATTGTGAGGGAGAAGGTGTTCTCCCATCCTATTCCTCTGCCATTTTGAAGGTCTTCTGAAATAGAGTTTTAGAGACACTCGTGGGGCCCTTAAATCTGACCACTCTGTTAATGGTGTAGTTATGACATTCTGCGAACTGGTGATGGCTAACTTGTGTTTTAGGGATCATGGGCAGCAGTATACACACTTATACACTGTGGTCCTCTTTAAAACATGCTTTTCTTGTTTTTATTGTCCTGTGCATATAGTTCTCCTCTTGACATACGAATATTTGGGATTCCTGTCTGCAATCTCTTAGCATCCAAACCCTTTATTGTATATTTTTCATCTTTGTCTTTCTTCTCTTGCCTCCATCCTGACTGTTCCTCTTAAGCCTGGTCTCCCAGATAGATGAAATAAAGCATGAAGGAAGTGCCTTTAATACCAATGATACAAACTTAAATTGAGGAGACTGATTGATGACAAAAGCTTCATGGAAGTGGATATCATCACCTAATAGAATTGCTTCAGACCCCCAGGTTATTAACATGACTGTAGCTTTGTGTGGAGATAAAAACAAGATGCTCTTGAGGCAAGGGCTGCAGGCTTTCTATTAGTTTTCTCTGATGACAGCATTTCTATGGGGGCAGGGTCATTCTAAGGCAGCACTTCGAATAACAAGGTAGTTTGCATAATGCTGGACTGAATAGAAAATAAATATGTCTGTGTACCTTTTTTTGAAGCTCAAATCTAACTACAATGCTTCCTTTCTTTCAAAACACAAATTAAGTATATTGTATAATTATTGTGAATGTTAATTATATGTTTCAAGGTATTCAGGGGCTCTAAATACTGATTTTTTAGTAAGGATAACTTCAAATTCCTGCTATTCTGTTTGTTTATTTCCCTTTGAATTAAATCCATCTAATTACATGACTGTGTCTAATAGCACACTGAAATAATGAGCAGGGGGAAAATAAAGGGATAGATCATTTCAACAAAGGTATGTCATCCTTTATATATAAAAATGGTCAAACCAAACCAAAGAAAAACAAACGTAAATACAGAGAACAGAGTAGATATTACCACAGGGGCAGAGGCAGGGGAGGTGAAATGGGTAAAAGGGATCACTCAATGGTGACAAAGAGAAACTCAGCTTTTGACGGTGAGCATGCTGTAGGGTATACAGAAGTAAAAATATAATGTTGCACACATGAAATTTCTATAATGTTGCAAACCAATGTTATCTCAATCCAAACCAAATCTAAAATAAAAAAGGAAAAAATGGCCTTGAGATTTCCTTCCTCTTTGTGGAAGTTGATGTCCTTTGCTTTCGTCTGCCCAAACTTTTCTACCTTTTAAAGAGACTGTAGGCATCTGTAACGTGGCTGATGGCATGGGTGGGAGGGCTGTCTATAGTTTTCACTTCCACTTTACATCAATTTACAATTAACCTTTCAAGAAGGAACCTCTTTCAAGTGACTTTAGAGAAATTGCCCAAGATATTTAAAAACACAAAATCAATAAATTCCTTGGTAATTTTCATGAGTGTGTAATGAGTGTTTGATAAGAAAGAGAAATACAACATTACATGTAATTTAAGGATGACTGCCAATCAATAAGTCTCAACAAACAGAACAACACAAAAAGCCAAAGACATCTCTAATACAATGCATATCCTAGGAAGAAAACAAAGCTACTTTTACATCATGGAGTGAAAGAACGAGAGATTTTCTAATGTCATCTTCACAAAGGCCACAACTTTTTTCAAAATCTGGATATCTTACTACCCTTGATATAGTTTGCTGCTGCTGCTAAGTTGCTTCAGTTGTGTCTGACTCTGGGTGACCCCATAGACAGCAGCCCACCAGGCTCCCCTGTCCCTGGGATTCTCCAGGCAAGAACAGTGGAATGGGTTGCCATTTCTATCTCCAATGCATGAAAGTGAAAAGTGAAGGTGAAGTCACTCAGTCGTGTCTGACTCTTAGCGACCTCATGGACTGCAGCCTACTAGGCTCCTCCATCCATGGGATTTTCTAGGCAAGAATACAAACTAAAAATCAACTAATGGATTAGGTGCTTGGAGAGTTACTAGCTATACAAACATGAAAAAGGTATGATTCCTGCCGTAAAAATTTAAAAGTGGAAATATGATATATAACACCTTGACACATAAATTAATTAGTACTAGGTTTCAGGGAGATATAGAAGGAAGAGGCACTTAATATGAATAGTTATTCTAGGTAGTTTTAACTGCTTCATCTTCCCATAAAGTGTTCAGTGTCCATTAAGGCTTCCAAGAGGCCAGTGGTCAAAGAAAGCTGTTACAACTGGTGTGCAGCTCAGCAGCACAGAAACCTCTTCACTGTGCAGGGTGTGAGATTACTGCCCCAAGATGAACATGCAATCTGATCAAATGGAAGTGGCATCACTGACACAGTTTCTTTCTCTAGTAAACTATCCAAGAGTAGTTAGTGGGTTGAATGGTGGCCTCTAAAAAAAGAGACATTCATGTCCTAATCCCCAGAACCTATGTACTTTATATAACAAAATAATAAATGTTGCTTTTAAATGGCACAAGATGTCATTGAGATAGGGATTTTTGGGAGAAGCAGCTGTGATTATCTAAATGGATTACCACATATCTAAGAGATGGTCAAAAGTCATATTGAGAGAGAAGAAGAGAAGGCAAGATGCATGTTGAGGCAGAAGCTGAAGTGGTGCAATCGTAAGCTTGGAGACACCTGAACTTCTAGGGCCTGGGAAGAGCAAGGGACAGATTTTCTCTAGGAGGAAATGATTTTCTTGTAGGAGGGAGTATGGCCCTGCTGATACTGTGATTTTGGGATTTGATGTCCAGAACTGTGGGAGAATAAATTTCTGTCATTTAGCCCACACAGTTTGTGATTTGTTGCAGCAACCATAGGAAACCAATATACCAAGCAAGGGCAGATCAAACTTTAACAGGAGGGAAAGTTATCAAAGAGAAAGGAAGGGTGAGCTCCTTCTCTTGGTCGAGTCAGATGTCACTACTGAATTGTGGGGGAAATGTGGAAAATACTTCTATTCAGTGTACCTCAGGTTTTGCCACAGGAGAAGAGTGGAGGGCTTTTAGACTTTGGGGTCAGATTTCATTAGTGATTCCATAATGGGGCTAAATGTGTTTTGAGTCCTATTTTTTATTTTATTTTAAATTGGAGTATATTGCTTTACAATATTATCTTGGTTTCTTTTGTAAATCAGCATGGATCAACCATAAATGCACACACATCCCTTCCCTCTTGAGCCACTCTTTCCAAGTCCTATCTTTAAAGTCTGCTGGTTTTACACATTGAACTTGTGCCCTAACTCACATTTTCTGCTTATTATATCCACATTTTCTAGTCCAGTCACCATCTCTCACAGTCTGAACTGGAAGAGACTGATGCAATTCATGATGATATTTTTCTACCTCTTTTACCAGAATCCTTATAAATCACATATTTCTTTTCCAAACAAGTCTTAGACTGCAATGTAGCAAAACCTTATAATTTCTATTAAAACTATATTAAAGTGAATATATTAACTATGCTATATGAATATCAAACTTCAGTAAATTTATTTTACATATGAATTAATTCATGCTAGCAAATAATCCCAAAACAAATTTTTCATTTGAAGAAAAAGATTTCTTGATTTCCTTGCAAGAGGACAGAATTCCTTCTTTCCCTGACCTTTAGGCTAGGCTTAATCTCTGTCAGTGGGATCTCAAGTTGGAAGGGAGCAGGCATGGGAATGGGTTTTTATTTACATTCATTTAAGTATTTTTTGCTAAGACCCTCAAAAGAATGTTGTGATATAGCCACTACTGTGCATTAACAACTTTGTGACAGAAAAGAGCCTTCTTGTCTAGAGATCAAGTTCCCATTCTCATATATTTAATTCTAATCACACTTTCCCTTTACCCTTTCATTCAGTCATCAATATTTATCAATCTCCTATTTAAAATGAAAATTATATTAATTGGGTTTACAGGGCTCACAGTTTCAGAGTGGGCAAAAGTTATAAACAATTTTATTACTTGGTGAAAAAAAGCTACTATGTAGGAACATGCTCAGTAAACATTAATATATAGGAAAAAAAGGAATTCCTATGTTTGGCTAGGAAATTAACGAGATGTTTTATGGACTGTGGGGCCAGTTGCAGTTTGTTTTGAATATAAAGGAAGGATAAAAGACTCCCGTTTAGATGAGTGGGATAGATCATTCTAGATGGAGGGATGAGGTTTGCAAAGCACAGGCATAGAAGAAAGAATATCTCATTTTGTAAATGCTGGTAATATGATATGACTGGAACTAGGTGTATATAGGAGATGGTGATGGGAAGTGAGCTATCCTTATTGCTAGGGGTGAAACCACAGGAAGCATTACAAGGAGTGGTCATGAGCACATTTGATTTTTGAAAATTTACTATTTTGCAGTGTTGGGTAATCCTATAATTATATGTGATGATTAATACTTCAATATCTGCTTTGCTTAGTGGATTATAAATCCTTTTTCATTTTTCCCCGCTTTTATCTCTACAACTTAACATGGTGTCTGGTGTGTAGCAGGAATACAAGCATTTGCTGACTTAATAAAAATGAGAGGAAGAGTCTGGAAGAGGAGAGGAAAAGAAGCTGAGAGAAGGACTTCATTAGAATGCTTTTTATAAAAATGATATCAAAGGATGACATTGATGTGTTAAGGCTAAAGAGAGGGTGAGTTTCCAGATTTCTGGCATGTGAAACTTTACTCATAAAAGACTACCTGTAAGGGTCATTTTCTCTTAAATTCTAATGTTCTTCATTTTCATGATGTACTTCATCTCCTACCCAGACTGCAAACTCCTCAAGGAGCTTATTATTATGGTGAATTTCTAACACAGCAACATAACAGGCACGCCCACTTCATTTTATGATCATAAATGAATGAATAAAGGAATAAATCAACTATAACTACTGGTGTGTAATTGAGAGTGGAAAGAGGGAAAACTTACAACATGGCTGAATTTCAACATTTCAACTTCAAATTTAAGTGGTCATGCACAATACTGAAAAATAAAAGGAATGGGAATTGGACAAAGTTTTATTTTCCTTCTACTAAAGAGGATATATATATATATATAAAATCATGTGCCTTCAGTGAAATAGTTTGAGAACTAAAGTTAAAAAGGGATCCTAGGAGTGGCAGACATATGGTGAATTTTCCAGTAACACAGATTTTATTTTTCGCAGCCTAAAGTGTGAGGCTCCCCAAACTCAGTTTCCATTAAAAAAACAGAAGGAGCAGATGTTTACCTAGAGCTAGTCATATGACCACGTATGATTCACTTACACAAATTTACATTTGTCACATTCACAAAAGACATCTGAAATCTGCCGCTATGTTCCCACATGAAACAGCCTAATTCTGAGGAGAATTTCAATGAATTCCCTTACTGAAAGAACGCAGGGTCAGAACTCCATTCTCTATGCTATCTAGGTTCAAACCTTACAGAATTAGTAGGGAATTGTTAGACATGGAAGTGCTGTGTAGGGACTTTATGTGGTTCCTGTTGCCAGGGCAACAACTCTCTTTGTTTTCTTTCAAAGCTGCAGCTTTATCTGAAGCCTGGGTCTCAGGTATACTGGGGAAACAGTTATAAAATCAAAAAGAAAAGAAAGCAACTGTATTTTGAGGAAACAATTTTCAACTAAATCATTACTTCATTGACCCTTATTTTCCTAATTTATTTAAAGTGGAAACTTAAATTTCTTTTTCCTCCAAATATATTTATAATATAAAAACTAGAAAATTTTGCAAAGTTTATGTACAATTATTTTTTTCTCTATTACCAAACAATATTATCAATTTATGACAATAATTTCAGGGAAGATTTTTGAACTCTTTCTGAAACTTCAAGATATTGCCTATAAATCTAAAAAATATTGAGGTTTTAAAATTTAAAGGAAGAAGAAGTATATATAGATCAATTGGCTGCCTACGGATGATGGGGAAATAGACACAGAAAGGTGCTTTAGTCTAGAAGACAGCTAGCTGAAAATTAGAGTGTCACAGTACACCGAAACTGCATAGGGATGAAGAAAAATCTTAGCTAAAGCCCCAGCTGTTAGTAGCAGCCCACTACTTCTTGTGAACCCTGTAAATGAGATTAGGCTTCTGTGGGTGTGATTTTCTCTTTACAAGACCATGTTCTACGGCCATTAACAGGTAAACACACACATGTATACACACAAGGTTAGTTAAATCTGAGAAATGATAATTGAAGTGTTCTGTAATGTTTCTCATATGTTATATATAAATTATGTTTCCACATATATCAAGTCACTTAAATTCTCACAAGAATAGTATTATAAGTAGGTATTATTACAAAATTTAAGGAAACGGATGTTAAGAGGTTAAGAAACCATCTGAAGGTCACAAACCCATTCCCCTGTGAAGTTTAGTTCTAGGGTCCATGGTCTGTTAAACTATCATGTGTACTTCTTTATAAAGTTATATTTCCTCATTTCAAGATTTCCCATTCCTTTGATATGTCTAATATTGTATAAACCTTTAATATGGAGGTGAGTATTATGCAAAGTTTCTTAAATGTATTAACCACTGAATATTTTTTTCCACAGATTATTATAAGGGATTGTGGGAGGTATGCTATGAAATTCTGGTCTGGGCAATCTGTGTTGATTGCATTTCTGTAATAAGATGATTCTGAGAATAAGCAGAGAATTTCACATTTTACAGTGCTCTATAAATTGTTTGCTTCTAATATTAGCATTAGGTAGAGCAATTTAAAGAATTTAAATTAAGAATTTGCAGTTTTATGAATGATAAAGTGAAATGGAAACATGGAAGTCATTTTACTTCCATATTTATTGAATTTTAAATTTTTCTATAATTATTTTCAGGACATATTATTTAAAACTGTTTTATTCATCCAAAACTTCCAAGTGAATTCAACTATGAATCAATAAAAACAAGAAAGATCAATGCATTGTTTCTATAAAAACATATTCTATAGACAAATATAAATATATTTATCTCATTCATTCTCTCCTATGTACTGTAGAACTTTTGTACCAGGTAACTAAGAATGATGAGCATAGGTAATGTAGATTGAATGAATCTGGGGAGAAAGTATAAGATATATTAATAAGATTATTTAAAAAATCCTTTACGAGAAAATGTGCCTAGTCCGAGATCCTGATTTTGATCACTAAGACGCTGCTGACCATAAATGCCTTGCTGTGTATATGAGTGAACTGCATATGTATACTCAAGCTATTGCCTCTGTTAAGTTTTTGTTATTCCTTTCAGGCTATAAGAGGTTCTGTTCAGTTCAGTTCAGTCACTCAGTCGTGTCTGACTCATTGTGACCCCATGGACTGTAGCACACTAGGCCTCCCTGTCCATCACCAACTCCTGGAGCTCACTCAAACTCATGTCCATCGAGTCAGTAATACCATCCAACCATCTCATCCTTGGTCATCCCCTTCTCCTGCCTTCAATCTTTCCCAGCATCAGGGTCTTTTCCAATGACCAGTTTTTTGCATCAGGTGGCCGAAGTATTGGAGCTTCAGCTTCAGTATCAGTCCTTCCAACAAATATTCAGGACTGATTTCCTGTAGGGTGGACTGGTGAGATCTTGCAGTCCAAGGGACTCTCAAGAGTCTTCTCAAACACCACAGTTCAAAAGCATCAATTCTTCGGCATTCAGCGTTGTTTACAGTCCAACTCGCACATCCGTACATGACTACTGGAAAAAAAATTTTTTTTTGACTTGATTGATCTTTGTTGGCAAAGTAATGTCTCTGCTTATTAATGTGCTGTCTAGATTGGTCATAACTTTTCTTCCAAGGAGGAAACATCTTTTAATTTCGTGGCTGCAGTCACCATCTGCAGTGATTTTAGAGCTCCCCAAAATAAAGTCTGGCATTGTTTCCCCATCTCTTTGCCATCAAGTGATGGGACCAGATGTCATGATCTTAGCTTTCTGAATGCTGAGTTTTAAGCCAACTTTTTCACTCTCCTCTTTCAGTTTGATTAAGAGGCTCTTTAGTCCGTCTTCACATTCTGCCATAAGGGTGTTGTCATCTGCATATCTGAGGTTATTGATATTTCTCCTGGCAATCTTGATTCCAGCTTGTGCTTCATATAGTCCAGAATTTCTCATGATGTACTCTGTATACAAGTTAAAAATACAGTATAAAAATATACAGCCTTGATGTTCTTCTTTCCTCATTTGAACCAGTTTGTTGTTCGATGTCCAGTTTTAACTGTTGCTTCTTGACCTGCATACAGATTTCTCAGGGGGCAAGTAATGTGGTCTGGGTATCCCCATTCCTTTCAGAATTTTCCACAGTTTGTTGTGATCCACACAGTCAAAGGCTTTGTCATAATCAATAAAGCAGAAGTAGACATGTTTCTGGAACTCTTTTGCTTTTTTCATGATCAGTGGATGTTGGCAATTTGATCTCTGATTCCTCTGCCTTTTCTAAATCCAGCCTGAACATCTGGAAGCTCACGGTTCACATACTGTTGAATCCTTGCTTGGAGAATTTTGAGCACTACTTTGCTAGCATGTGAGATGAGTACAACTGTGCGGCAGTTTGAGCATTCTTTAACATTTCCTTTCTTTGGGATTGGAGTGAAAATTGACCTTTTCCCATCCTGTGGCCACTGTTGAGTTTTCCAGATTTGCTGGTGTTTGAGTGTAGCACTTTCACAGCACCATCTTTTAAGATTTAAAGTAGCTCAGCTGTAATTCCATCACCTCCACTAGCTTTGTTCTTAGTGATGCTTCCTAAGGCCCACTTGACTTTGCAGGATATCTGGCTCTAGGTGAGTGATCATACATTGTGATTATCTGGTTCATGAAGATCTTTTTTTTTGTATATTTCTTCTGTGCATTCTTGCTGCCTCTTCTTAATATCTTCTGCTTCTGTTAAGTCCATGCCATTTCTCTCCTTTATTGTGCTCATCTTTGCATGAAATGTTCCATTGGTGTCTCTAATTTTCTTGAAGAGATCTCTAGTCTTTCCCATTCTATTGTTTTCCTCTATTTCTTTGCACTGATCACTGATCATTAAGAGGATATAGTATACTATAGTATAGTTATACGAGGTTAAAGTATGCTATACGCTGGCATACTTTACATATCTGAGGTATTATAATAAACATTTTTATACACTTACATTGGAGGCATGGGTGTATGTGTCTCCAGACTAGTAATCCAAAACACTATTGATCTTAACTTTAAGTCAAATAAATACTGTTGTGTCTCTTTTATCATCAAGTCTCTCTATTATTGAAAGTGTCTTTCTGTCTTTCTGAGCCTTATTGAAACTGTAGGCATCTCTATTTCTCCATTGCCACTACCATATGAAACTCATAGTTCAAGATAACTTCAATGAAATGACATGCAGCTACAAGCTTTTTTTTACTTTATTTAGTACTTTCCAGAGTAATTTTCTTTCTCTTCTCAAAATATAAACTTAGAAAGCATGGTAGTATAAACTCCAAATAGGTTTTGAGTTAGAAAATTTTCATTTTCTCTTTTTTTTAAACTAATTTTTAAAGGGTGTTCAGATCTTATGTTTTATTAACTCTTTAACTCTTGAGAAGAAAATATAGTTCCATTATGTTGTGATAGAGTCTCATAACACTGGTTAGTTTGAATATTAAAATTTTGGACTTGTCAGATCAGTGCTACAAACTGAGAGATACCTGACCTAATCAAAATATAATACCTATATTTGAAATTCTTAATTATTTATCTGGATAATAAAGTGATCCATCTGAAGTTTAATTTCTGGTTTATATAAGAAAAGAGAAGATTAAACTTTAAAGCATTTGATCTTTCATTTATGAAAAAATCTCTCTGCTATATGATATCATCAATATTTGTCAAATATTTCTTAAAAATCCAACAACAGGAAGCACTGGCACACCAAAATTTCCTGTTTGTTCACTACTAATCTCAGAATGTGGATGATAAGGGGAAGGAGACTTGATTTAGAGCAGCTGAAGAGCAATTGCTATAAATACACATGGCAAAGGCACAAAATATGATTGTCATTGTGAAATGCTTTAGAGGTGATATTTCTTGGTATGAAATTATTTTTGTCCCATAATATGGCTTTACAAACATTAAATTTTTTCGTACTGATGTTGACATTTTTATTTAGTAACTCATTAAGCTTGTCCTCACTTTAATGTAGTCAAGTTTTAAATGAAACATAGTATCGATTTCTGGTTCAGTTTCAAATAATTTTATAGCAAAGATACCTGACCTTGATGTGACCAGTTAAGATCGTTCAGTTTTCTTTCCTTGCTTCACATTAAGATCATATCCAAAGCATGATTATCTGATAGGACTACAAACTGAATCTAAATTTTGTGCTTTTCTAAATTAAAATAATAATAATAATAATTTAAAATTACATAAAATAAAACCTTCCTGGGAACTGGCTTAAATAATAAATAACCATGACCCCAGGTCAGTTGCTGATTATACAGTTGTCAAAACCTAACAGCCTTGGCATAAGTGGATTTTTGTTTAATAAATCTTGAATATATTACCATGTGTATGCAATGTAATATCTCATTGAATTTTTTAAAACATCCATAATTCTGCTCAAAAATTCAAAAGCAATAGTGTGAAGTAAAGAATGCACTCTTGTGAAATGTAAAATTCAGAATATTTTTCTCTTTCAGTTCAGTTCAGTTCAGTTCAGTCGCTCAGTCGTGTCTGACTCTTTGTGTCCCCATGAATCGCAGCACGCCAGGCCTCCCTGTCCATCACCAACTCCCGGACTTCACTCAGACTCAAGTCCATCGAGTCAGTGATGACATCCAGCCATCTCATCCTCAGTCGTCTCCTTCTCCTCCTGCCCCCAATCCCTCTTAGCATCAGAGTCTTTTCCAATGAGTCAACTCTTCACATCAGGTGGCCAAAGTACTGGAGCTTCAGTTTTAGCATCATTCCTTCCAAAGAAATCCCAGGTTGATCTCCTTCAGAATGGACTGGTTAGATCTCCTTGCAGTCCAAGGGACTCTCAAGAGTCTTCTCCAACACCACAGTTCAAAAGCATCAATTCTTCGGTGCTCAGCTTTCTTCACAGTCCAACTCTCACATCCATACATGACCACAGGAAAAACCATAGCCTTGACTAGATGGACCTTAATCGGCAAAGTAATGTCTCTGCTTTTGAATATACTATCTAGGTTGGTCATAACTTTTCTTCCAAGGAGTAAGAATCTTTTAATTTCATGGCTGCAATCACCATCTGCAGTGATTTTGGAGCCCCCCCCCCAAAAAAAAAGTCTGACACTGTTTCTACTGTTTCCCCATCTATTTCCCATGAAGTGATGGGACCAGATGCCATGATCTTCGTTTTCTGAACATTGAGCTTTAGGACAACTTTTTCAGTCTCCTCTTTCACTTTCAAAAAGAGGCTTTTTAGCTCCTCTCCACTTTCTGCCATAAGGGTGGTGTCATCTTCAGAGTACATCATGCCAAATGCTGGGCAGGATGAACCATAAGCCAGAATCAAGATTGCCAAGAGAAATATCAACAACCTTGGATATGCAGGTGGTACCACACTAATGCCAGAAACTGAAGAGGAACTAAAGAGCCTCTTGACGAGGGTGAAAAGGGAGAGTGAAAAAGTTGGCTTAAAACTCAACATTCAAAAAACTAAGATCATGGCATCTGTTCTTATTATGTCATGGCAAATAGATAGGAGGGGGAAAGTGGAAGAACTAGCAGATTTTCCTTTCTTGGGCTTCCAAATCACTGCAGATAGTGACTGCTGCTGCTAAGTCACTTCAGTCGTGTCCAACTCTGTGAGACCCCATAGACGGGAGCCTACCAGACTCCTCTGTCCATGGGATTTTCCAGGCAAGAATACTAGAGTGGGTTGCCAGTGACTGCAGCCATGAAATTAAAAGACACTTACTCCTTGGAAGAAAAGCTATGAAAAACCTAGACAGTATTTTTTAAAAGCAGGGACTTCACTTTGGCAACAAAGGTCCATCTAGTTAAAGCTATGTTTTTTTTCCAGTAGTCATGTATGGATTTGAGAGTTGCACCACAAAGAAGGATGAGCACCAAAGAACTGATGCTTTCAAATTTCAGTGCTGGAGAACACTCTTGAGAGTCCCTTGGACTGCAAGGAGATCAAACCAGTCAATCCTAAAGGAAATCAGTCCCAAATATTCATTGGAAGGACTGATGCTGAAGCTGAAACTCCAATACTTTGGCCACCTTATATGAAGAGCTGACTCATTGAAAAAGACCCTGATCCTGGGAAAGATTGAAGGCAAAAGGAGAGAGGGCAGCAGAGGATAAGATGGTTAGATAGCATCACCAACTCAATAGTGGAATCTGAGCAAACTCCAGGAGACAGTGAAGGACATTACCTTGGACTGCAAGGAGATCAAACCAGTCAATCCTAAAGGAAATCAGTCCAAATATTCATTGGAAGGACTGATGCTGAAGCTGAAACTCCAATACTTTGGCCACCTTATATGAAGAGCTGACTCATTGAAAAAGACCCTGATCCTGGGAAAGATTGAAGGCAAAAGGAGAGAGGGCAGCAGAGGATAAGATGGTTAGATAGCATCACCAACTCAATAGTGGAATCTGAGCAAACTCCAGGAGACAGTGAAGGACATTGCAGCCTGCTGTGCTGTAGTCCATGGGGTTGCAAAGATTCAGACGTGACAGCGACCAATTACAACATCGCATACACACCTCAAAAGGGAGAGGCTAAAGCAATGCTCTGAGGTTTAGCAAACAGAACTTTTCCCCTGCTTCCAGTCCCCAGGTATTTCCATCTTCTTTAGGTCACCAAGATTTGCCAGAGAAGAATGACTCCAATCCACATGTCACCACTCTAGATATTTTTAAGGCATACATACCTCATATGTATTCTTTTGAGGCATGCATCATACATACTTCCCAATAGCAATCAGGTCAGGATAACATGAAAAACAACCAGAAAAAAAGAGAACCATAGGATACTTTAAACTGTGTGGACATCTTGTCAAGAAATTTCACAAAAATGTAGGACAAGAACGAGTAATAGCTGATAAAGAAACAAGGAGAAAGAAACAAGGATATTATCTCTGCCTTTGGCCCTTGATTATGCCATATATCTCATCACAACACCTCATGTCATTTCTCCCCCAGGAAATAATTTGACCAACAGAGTACATAGAAACATCGATGTATGTCATTTCTCTGGTTCTTCCCACATTGCAAGAATATGATTCTTTGAGTTCAACAGTAGATGCAAAATAGCAATTTAAACTAAGGCAATGAGACTCAAGTGAGCAGAGAATGGGTTTTATTTTTACCTGTCTTTACATGGCCTAATCAGAAGTTGTACATCTTTTTAAATTTTTGTGATGATGATGATGATGCTAAAAGACGAGAAAAATTAGTGTTTTCTAGGTTCCTGAATAATTCATAGTGCAGACTGTTCCATGAAAAAAGGAACTGAGAGAAGAGTTAATCCTTGAGGTGTTGACAGCCGCGTTTCACTCCATCTCGAAGGGCCTCTTTGACGTTGTCATTCCGGAGAGTGAAGATGAAAGGGTTCAGCAAAGGGGTTAACACGGAAATCAGCAGGGAGACTATCTTATTGTACTCGGCTGCCTGAGTTTGCTTGGGTTTCACATAGAGGAACAAGCAGCTGCCATAGCCGATGACAAGAAAGGTGAAGTGGGAGGCACAGGTAGAGAAGGCTTTCCTGCGGCCAGAGGCAGTGGGGATCTTGAGGATGGTGGAGACGATGTAGGTGTAGGAGACAATTGTTGGGGCCAGAGAACCAATGATAATGAAAACAGCCATTAAAAACAGAACAAACTCTGTGAAAACAGTGTCATCACAGGACAGCTTGAGCAACTGGCCTCGGTCACAGAAAAAATGGTCTAAGACGTTTGATTTGCAGAAGGTAAACTGAAATGTGGCATAGACTGGCCAGATTTCAGAAAGGAACCCAAACACCCATGACACAATCACCACCGAGATGCAAGTTTGGCTGTTCATAATGGTATTGTACCTCAAGGGGTTGCAGACAGCCACGTAACGGTCCACAGCCATTGCTCCCACCAATGCAAACTCTGTGGTCCCCAGAGCAAGATACAGGAAGAGCTGGGCAACACATGCAGCCAGAGATACTGTCTGCATCCCAGGGAGCAGCAACCCCCAGAGCATCGCAGGGACGATAAGAGATGTGATCATGATCTCCAAGGCAGAGAGATGACCAAGGAAGAAATACATGGGGGACTGCAGACGTTTATCGACACAGACAATCACAATGATGACCATGTTGCCGATTATTGTCACTGAGTAGAAGAGAAAGAATACAGCAAAAAGAACGTGGTGTAGTTCTTGAGACCCTGAGAACCCTAAAAGGCAGAATTCAGTGGCACTTGAGTGATTACTCATCATTCAGTCCTTGTTTATGCTCCTTGGGAAACCTAGAGATCAAAAGAAAAACGCTGTCCACAAGGTCCTTCTTTTAAGAGAGGAAGAGCACAGATTAGGATGAGGAACTATTTCCAGTCTGGTGACCAGATGAGGGGCCCCTACTAGGATGCTCTGTACCAAGTCAAACCTTAATGTTGTCCCCTCACATCCAACTAAAAGCTCACTGCCTGGAATGGATGAAGATACCATCATCTCTATGCTGTGAACAAAACCTCCCTTGGCTTTTTTACCCCAACTAGATGTGCTTTCTCATAGGAAACAAAGGTTAAGGCTTAAAAGAAGCCAGTTTTGATGCTGTGTCAGCCCCTTGGATCTGGGGGTTGCTCTTTTCTCTTTGGCTCATTGCAAAGGACTGAAATTTACCCTATGCTTCATCCTGATTGGTAGTACAGAGACCCACCTTGGGGTCAGCAGAAGAAAGGCAAGGGGGTCTAAGAGCATTGTCTGGTTTCTCCAGATTTAAAATTTTTCCCTATTCCCATTAGTGCTCCAAATGGAAACTCTTTGAGCCTGGGATAAATTTCTAGGTAGATTCATTCCTATTTAACTCTATTTTTCACAAAGTCTGGGAAGGAAAGAAAGATGGTGCCCAGCATTGACAAGTTTAGATCCAAGGCTCTCAGACACTCCACATGCCTGAATCTCTACCACTTCACCCACCCCACCACACTAACGTCATCTCATCAGGGGACTCTTTCCAATTACCCTCCCTCACATTGGAAAGACATGGTATTCTTAGACTTCAGTTTCCTTCCTAGCGCTTATTATTACCTGATATTATTTTTGTGTTTAATTGTGTATCCCAACCTTACTTGAATGTGAAATAAATAAAGCAGTATACAAAATAAGCATCCCTGCACTGTGGAGCTTATATCCAAGGGGGCAATGGAGATTATTCCAGACACAAAACAAAGAAGGGAAATATTTAAGACGTTAGTTTACTAACCAGGCCATAGAAAAATAAAGCAAGAAACAGGGACAGGAAATTTAATTTTATTTATTCATGGTCCATGTATGATGTTAGATATAAACCCATAAAGCAAAGATGCATCTTCTATGTATTATACACAATTATACCCAGAAAAATGCATTATATGCAAGCTATTCTTGAGACAAGTAGTAGTGAAAACATGACAATTTCTGGTAGAGGATGGATGTATAAATGTTCAATACATGGTTTAAAAGAACAAGGTCCTGGCCAAGGCCCATAAGTCATGTCCCCTCTATCCTATTATTCTTGGTCTGCTTTCCTTCTTGTTACCATTTTCCCTTCCTCTCTCCCCTTCCTGAGACCTCCCCAATACCTCTGCAAATCTTTCACTGCTGGGAATCCCGGCTTCAGGGGCAGAACTACCGGGAGATCTCTGTGGTCTGCTTCTCTCCCCTTTTGGGTAACCATCACTAGATAAACGTGAGAGAGGAGCCTGCTGAGCAACATCAGGAGCTGAGCCTGCATGAGCACCGGGTCAGGGAAGAGCTGAGTCTGCTCTCCGCTCTGCTGGGGGTATTAGGAGAGGAGCCATTTCCCAGCTGCTCCCTGGCCCAGCCTTCAGATTCTTGGCGTCCTCTAGAAGGCAGCCAAGCCAGAACGCCCCATCCTCATCCTCTCCCACACTTTCCTTTGTACAGGGGAACCCTGAGAAGACACTCACCTGGATGCATGGGCTCCTCTGCCACTTCTGATGCTCCCTGGGGCTTGGGCAGGGCTACTCCTGTCTGACTACTGCTGAGCTGAACACAGGGATTGGAGCTACTTGGTACTGCCTCCATGCATGGTGAAGAAGGAAACTGTCCTTGGGGAGGAATTAGGAAAAATGCCTAGAAAAAACAGTGTTGTGGGAAGCAGAGGGTCTATCTCTCTCTTTCATTTTGCTCTCCCACTTCCCTCCTTCCCAAGGGGACTTGGTCATTGAGGACCCTGTTCTTAATTAGCCCAGGCTCAGGGCATCCCTCAGCAAGCAGTCTTGGGAGAGCTGAACAAACTTTTATTCATTCTCATCCTTGAGCAATTAAGTTTCAGAACTTTTTCAACTTTTTTGTTTAATTGGAAACCCAAGACTCACCAGAGACTTCTCAATTCAAGGCTGCCTTCTCAAAGACCCCAAGTCTAGGCTTCCAGAAGATGTCTTAAACTGAGCAGATCACCCCTTCTGTTCTTTATCCTATGCTCTCCCCAGGATTCACTTGATAATTGGAGCCAAATTCAGCTCCATGACCCTCCAATAGGAAAATCCATAATTGACCTCTAAAATATGCCCCAATAACTAAAAAAAGGGCTGCATTTTGGTCTCAGTCAAAATTTAACCTCAAGAAAAATCCCCTGAGGATCCCCAAACCCCCATGGAAAGTTTCTACCCCTAAGTCTAACTGCTCTAGGCTACTGTCTCAGGTTTCCACTCTTCTCATACATGTGTCTTTGTATGATTCCAAGCAAGGCTCTTACAGACATTGATCTCCCATAGAATGTCCCTAATCACCAGCTGGGCAATTCCATGTAGGAAGAGTATAAAAGTAGCCTAATGCAAGTAGTTATATTTACAACCTGGTACAACTGGAAAATATAAATTGGTGCTGGAATGAGGCAGACATGGGAAAGTTACAAAGAATTTATTGAAATTTGTATTTCATTTTATATATACCTGTTAAATCTGAGAATGTCACTGTTACAGAAGGCTATAAATTGAGAATAATATTTCTTCCATCTTTCAAACTGCCCATGCCCAACCAGATTGCAATATAATCTTAGACAATCTTAAAAAAAATCTTGTAAGCAGATATCTACATATTCCTTTGAAGAAAATGCTGCAAAAATCTGTTATACACCATTTTCCCTTTCATTTAACAATATATAAAAGATACTCTCCCATATCGACACATGCTGCTCCACTTCTCTTTTTTGCATAGTGTTCCTTCATATGGCTGTCCTGCTTTTTATTAGGCAGCCCTCTGTTGATCAACTTCATTGTTTTCATTATAAAAATTAAGCTACACTGTTTTCAAAATTTATAAGTCCACAAAAATTTTTTTATATGGAAAAATCCTTAGAGTTAAAATTTCTAGGTGAAGGAATTCCACACTTCTGTACCCACAGCATTTTATTGGCACTGGATTATTATACTCTACAGATTTTGGATTGATTTGAACAACCATGAGCACTGTATGGTAGGAGAGCTCTTTGATCTTCTGATGTAATTCTCACCTAAAATATAATCAAAATTTTATGTTAATTTTAAACTGAAAGATCAAAAACAAGGCATATTTTAAAAGAAAAACAAATTAAAACCCAGTAATATGGTAAACGTTCTGTAAGATAAACATTACCAACAGTGACTCAAAAAGAAACTGAACAACCAGAAATTTCTAAATATGTTCAGTGAACTGAATTCATTCGAATTGATCTGAATTAGAAACATTCTCAGGGCTTCCCAGGAGGCTCAGTGGGTAAAGAATTCTCTTGCATTGTAGGAGACGTGGGTTGATCTCTGGATTGGGAACATAACCTGGAGGAGAGCATAGCAACCCACGCTCAATATTCTTGTCTGAGAATCTCGTGGACAAGGGAGCCTGGTTGGCTTCAGTCCATAGGGTTGCAAAAACTCAAATATGATCCAAGCATCTGAGCACAAGCAAGAGAAACATTCTCAGAAAGGAAACTACAATTTCAGATGGACTTACTGGTGGATTCAATCAAATGTTTAAGGAAGAAATAGTATCACTCTTATACAAAATCTTCCAAAAATTAAGTAGAAGCAATTCTGCTCCATTCCTCTTATTATCTTATTACTATACCACCATTATCTTGGTATTGAAGACACCACAGAAAAGTGAATCTACAAACCAATATTCCTCATAAATAGAAATGAAAAAATCCTCATTAAATACTTGAAAATTAAACTCAACAACTATGTCAAAAAAATTAATGATTTAATTTCACAAATGCCAGATTGATTTAATATTTACAGATCCATTAATATAATTCATCATGTTTAATAGTATTAAAGATGAGTTTAGTTCAGTCGCTCAGTCCTGTCCGATTCTTTGTGACCCCATGGACTGCAGCACGCCAGGCCTCCCTGTCCATCACCAACTCTTGGAGTTTACTAGACTTATGTCCATTGAGTCAGTGATGCCATCCAAACATCTTACCCTCTGTTATCCCCTTCTCCTCCTGCCTTCAATCATTCTCAGCATCAGGGTATTTTCAAATGAGTCAGTTTTTTTGCATCAGGTGGCCAAAGTGCTGGAGTTTCAACTTCAGCATCAGTCCTTCCAATGAACATTCAGGACTGATCTCCTTTAGGATGGACTGGCTGGATCTCCTTGCAGTCCAAGGGACTCTCAAGAGTCTTCTCCAACACCACAGTTCAAAAGCATCAACTCTTCAGTGCTCAGCTTTCTTTTTTTAGTCCAACTCTTACATCCATACATGACCACTGGAAAAACCATGGTTTTGACTAGACAGACCTTTGTTGGCAAAAGTCTCTGCTTTAAATATGCTGTCTAGGTTGACCATAACTTTTCTTCTGAGGAGTTCAGTTCAGTTCAGTTCAGTTGCTCAGTCATGTCTGACTCTGCAATGCCAACTGAAGCACACCAGGCCTCCCTTTCCATCATCAACTCCCGGAGTCCACCCGAATGCATGTCCATTGTGTCAGTGATGCCATTCAACTATCTCATCCTCTGTCATCCCCTTATCCTCCTGCCCTCAATCTTTCCCAGCATTAGGGTCTTTTCAAATGAGTCAGCTCTTTGCATTAGGTGGCCAAAGTATTGGAGTTTCAGCTTCAACATCAGTCCTTCCAATGATTCCCCAGGACTGATCTCCTTTAGGATGGACTGTTTGGATGTCCTTGCAACCCCAGGGACTCTCAAGAGTCTTCTCCAACACCACAGTTCAAAAGCATCAATTCTTTGATGCACAGCTTTCTTCACAGTCCAACTCTCACATCCATACATGAACACTGGAAAAACCATAACCTTGACTGGACAAACCTTTATTGGCAAAGTAATGTCTCTGCTTTTTCATATGCTCTTAGGTTAGTGTTGAAAAAGACTCTTGTGAGTCCCTTGGACTGCAAGGAGATCCAACCAGTCCATCCTAAAGGAGACCAGTTCTGGGTGTTCTTGGAAGGACTGAAGCTAAAGCTGAAACTCTAATACTTTGGCCACCTGGTGGAAGAGCTGACTCTTGTGAAAAGACCTTGATGCTTGGAGGGATTGGGGGCAGGAGGAGAAGGGGACAACAAAGGATGAGATGACTGGATGACATCACCAACTCGATGCACATGGGTTTGGGTGAACTCCAGGAGTTAGTGATTAACAGGGAGGCCTGGCATGCTACAATTCATGGAGTCACAAAGAGTCAGACAAGACTGAGCAACTGAACTGAACTGAGGTTGGTCATAACTTTCCTTCCAAGGAGTAAGCGTCTTTTAATTTCATGGCTGCAATCACCATCTGCAGTGATTTTGGAGCCCAGAAAAATAAAGTCAGCCAATGGTTCCATTGTTTCCCCATCTATTTGCCATGAAGTGATGGGACCAAATGCCATGATCTTAGTTTTCCAAATGTTGAGCTTTAAGCCAACTTTTTTCCACTCTCCTCTTTCACTTTCATCACTCTTTGGTTCTTCTTCACTTTCTGCCATAAGGGTGGTGTCATCTGCATATCTGAGGTTATTGATATTTCTCCCGGCAATCTTGATTCCAGCTTGTGCTTCCTCCAGCCCAGCGTTTCTCATGATGTACCCTGCATATGAGTTAAATAAGCAGGGGAACAATATGCAGCCTTGGTGTACTCCTTTTCCTATTTGAAACCAGTCTTTTGTTCCATGTCCAGTTCTAACTGTTGCTTCCTGACCTGCATACAGATTTCTCAAGAGGCAGGTCAGGTGGTCTGGTATTCCCATCTCTTTCAGAATTTTCCACAATTTATTGTGATCCACACAGTGAAAGGCTTTGGCATAGTAAGTGTCTATTAATTTCATGGCTGCAATCACCATCTGCAGTGATTTTGGAGCCAAAACAATAGTCTGTTACTGTTTCCCCATCTATTTGCCATGAAGTGATGAGACCAGATGCCATGATCACTTCAATAGAGGCATAAAAGATATTTAACAAAAAATCAGCATTTAATGAGTAAAAGTGTCATTCAACTGGGAACAAAAGAAATCTTTCGCAAACTGAAAACACCATCTACCAAAGCCTGATGCTAATATGAAATCTAATGATGACAGATAATGCTTTCCCCTAAGACAGGGAATAAGACAAAGATTACCTGCTCTCATCTCTTCTACTAAAAATTGTACTGGAATTCCTAACTAGTGCAATATATATCAAGATAATGAAATTAGAGAATATAGTTAGGAAATGAAAAATAAAATACTTGTTTACAGACTTAATTCTATGTATAAAAAAATCCAAAGTAGTCCACAAAAAAGTAACTAGAACTAATAAATGATTATTGAAGTCATAGGATAAAAGCTCAATATTCAAAATTTTATTATATTACTCTACACTAGCAAGAAACATTGGAAATAGAGCTTAAAATATAAAATATAATTTACAATAACATCCAAACATAAAAAAGACACATTTATCAAGCTATGTGAGTGACCCAAGCACTTAAATCTATAAAACATTGCTGAAATTAAAAAGGACTGAAAAAGGTGAAGAAATATTCTACTTCCATAAATCAGAACACACAATTTTGTGAGAATTAATTCTCTCCAGTTTCATCTATAGAGTCAATGCAATTGCAATTAAATTCGCAGGAGGCATTTTTCTCAAATGTTAAAAAGATGACTGTAAGATTTCTACACAGTTGTGAAGGACCTAGAATAGTCAAAATATTTTTGAAAAAAAAAAAAAAGAACAAAGTTGGAGGAATCACAATACACATTTAAAGACTTACTACAAAACTACAGTAATCAAGACAGTATGTTACTGATATAATATTATGTGGATCAATGCACATGTAGACCAATAAAATAGAACACAGAATACAGACACAGATCCAAACATATATCTTTAATTGCTTTTAACTACAGGAATTGTTTGTGAAGAAATGGAGCAACTGGAACTCTCAGACATTGCTGGTGGGAATGCACAATGGTAAAAATAACAGTTAAACATATCAATATCTTACCATACAAACCTGAAATTCCACTTTAGAAAGTTTCCTAAGATGAAGGAAAACATGTATCCACCAGATATGTTTATAAATATTGGTGGCTTGATTCAGAATAAACTGAAAAAAAATCAATGACAATTTTTAGGTGAAAAAAAATATATATATATATTTATTTTAAATAAATGATGGCACATCCAGACAGTGGAATATTGTTGTTGTTCAGTAACTCAGTTGTGTCCGATTCTTTGCAGCCCCATGGACTGAAGCATGCCAGGCTTTCCTGTTCTTCACTATCTCCTGGAATTTGCTCAGATCTATTGCTGAGTAGAATACTACAGTTTATACACAATTTTGAACTGTATGATTGATGTATCATTATGGATACATTTCTGTAGGATTATATCAAGCAAAAGAATCCCGATATGAAGTCAATACTATTTTCAGTTCAATTCAGTCACTCAGTTGTGTCTGACTCTTTGTGACCCCATGGACTGCAGCATGCCAGGCTTCCCTGTCCATCACCAACTCCCAGAGTTCACTCAAACTCATGTCCATTGAGTCAGTGATGCCATTCAACTATCTCATCCTCTGTCATCCCCTTCTTCTCCTGCCTTCAATCTTTCCCAGCATCAGGGTCTTTTCCAGTGAGTCAGTTCTTTGCATCAGGTGGCCAAAGTTTTGGAGTTTCAGCTTCAACATCAGTCCTTCCAATGAATATTCAGGACTGATTTCCTTTAGGATGGACTGGTTGGATCTCCTTGCAGTCCAAGGGACTCTCAAGAGTCTTCTCCAACACCACAGTTCAAAAGCATCAACTCTTCGGTGCTCAGCTTTCTTTATAGTCCAACTCTCACATCCATACATGACTACTGGAAAAACCATAGCTTTGACTAGATGGACCTTTGTTGGTAAAGTAGTGTCTCTGCTTTTTAATATGCTGTCTAGGTTGGTCATAACTCTTCTTCCAAGGAGTAAGCATCTTTTAATTTCATGGCTGCAATCACCATCTGCAGTGATTTTGGAGCCCCCCAAAATAAAGTCAGCCACTGTTTCCATTGTTCCCCATCTATTTGCCATGAAGTGATGGGACCAGATGCCATGATCTTAGTTTTCTGAATGTTGAGTTTTAAGCCAACTTTCACTTTCATCAAGAGGCTCTTTAGTTCTTTGCTTTCTGCAGTAAGGGTGGTGTCATCTGGATATCTCAGGTTACTAATATTTCTCCTAGCAATCTTGATTCTAGCTTGTGCTTCATCCAGTGCATAATTTCTCATGATGTATTCTGCATATGTTAAATAAGCAGGGTGACAATATACAGCCTTGAGTAGACATACTCCTTTCCCGATTTGGAACCAGTCTGTTTTTCCATGTCCAGTTCTAACTGTTTTGTCTTGACCTGCATACAGGTTTCTCAGGAGGCAGGTCAGGTGGTCTGGTACTCTCATCTCTTGAAGAATTTTCCACAGTTTGTTTTGATCCACACAGTCAAAGGCTTTGTAATAGCCAATAAAGCAGAAATAGATGTTTTTCTGTAACTCTCTTCCTTTTTTGATGATCCTTCGGATGTTGGCAATTTGATCTCTGGTTCCTCTGTCTTTTCTAAATCCAGCTGGAACATCTCAAAGTTCACGGTTCACATACTGTTGAAGCCTGGCTTGGAGAATTTTGAGGATTACTTTGCTAGCATGTGCGATGAGTGCAATTGTGCGGTAGTTTGAGCATTCTTTGCCATTGCCTTTCTTTGGAACTGGAATGAAAACTGACCTTTTGAAGTCCTGTGGCCACTGCTGAGTTTTCCAAATTTGCTGACATATTGAGTGCAAACTTTCACAGCATCATCTTCAAGATTTGAAACAGCTCAGCTGGAATTCCATCACCTCCACTAGCTTTGTTCATAGTGACACTTCTAAGGCCCACTTGACTTCGAATTCCAGGATGTCTGGCTCTAGGTGAGTGATCAGACCATCGTGATAATCTGGGTCATGAAGATCTTCTTTGTATGATTCTTCTGTGTATTCTTGTCATCTCTTCTTATTATCTTATGCTTCTGTTAGGTCCATACCACTTCTGTCCTTTATTGTCCCATCTTTTCATGAAATGTTCCCTTGCTATCTCTAATTTTCTTAAAGAGATTTCTAGTCTTTCTCATTTTATTGTTTTCCTCTATTTCTTTGCATTGATCACTGAGGAAGGCTTTCTTATCTCTCCTTGCTATTCTTGGGAATGCTGCACTCAAATGGGTATATCTTTCCTTTTCTCCTTTGCTTCTCTTCTTTTCACAGCTACTTGTAAGTCCTCCTCAGACAGCCATTTTGCTTTTTTTGCATTTCTTTTTTGGGGGGATGGTCTTGATACCTGTCTCCTGTACAATGTCATGAACCTCCATCCATAGCTCTTCAGGCTGTCTGCCTATCAGATCTAATCCCTTGAATCTATTTGTCATATGTATACATATTTCATAGGTATACCTATGGCCAATTCATGTTAATGTGTGGAGAAACCATCACAATATTGTAATTATCTAAATAAAAGTCTAATTAAATTAGACTTTAATTTAAAATTTTAATTATAAATTAAAATTTAAAAAATCAATTGAAGATATATGTTTGGATCTGTGTCTGAATTTTCTATTTTATTGGTCTGCATGTCCCTTGATCTGCATGATGTTTCATCAATAGCATTCTGTCTTGATTGTTGTGTGTGTTTAGTCACCAAGTCATGTCCGATTCTTTTTTGTGATTCCATGTACTGCAGCCTGCCAAGCCCTTCTGTCCATGGAATTTTCTAGGCAAGAATACAGGGGTGGGTTGCCACTCCTTCTCCAGGGCATCTTCCCAACCCAGGGACTGAACCGGTGTCTTCTGCTTTGACAGGAAGGTTTTCTAACACTGAGCCACCAGGGAAGCCCTCTGTCTTGATTACTGTAGCTGTATAGTAAGTCTTTTAATGCATACTGTGAGTCCTCCAGCTTTGTTACTTAAAAAAAAATTTATTGAGTATTCTGTTCAGTTCAGTTCAATCGCGCGGTCGTGTCCGACTCTTTGCGACCCCATGAATCACAGTACGCCAGGCCTCCCTGTCCATCACCAACTCCCGGAGTTCACTCAGACTCATGTCCATTGAGTCCATGATGCCATCCAGCCATCTCATCCTCGGTCGTCCCTTTCTCCTCCTGCTCCCAATCCCTCCCAGCATCAGGGTCTTTTCCAATGAGTCAACTCTTCGCATAAGGTGGCCAAATTACTGGAGCTTCAGTTTTAGCATCATTCCTTCCAAAGAAATCCCAGGGTTGATCTCCCTCAGAATGGACTGGTTGGATCTCCTTGCAGTCCTAGGGACTCTCAAGAGTCTTCTCCAACACCACAGTTCAAAAGCATCAATTCTTCAGCGCTCAGCCTTTTTCACAGTCCAACTCTCATATCCATACATGACCACAGGAAAAACCATAGCCTTGACTAGACGGACCTTAGTCGGCAAAG